>CM029544.1:8110846-8710846 GCA_017141395.1 Laodelphax striatellus | reverse complement strand
GTATTTCAATTTCATTCATACTACTGCTTCTCCTAAAATTATGTTGATGGACTAAACATTTTTTTAATGCAGCGATTACATTAATGAATTATTGATTAATAAATTATACTTGGAGTAACAAGTATATGCTATGTTGAAAAATATTATAATTTTGCTGACCTTTTTAAACTGCGACTTTCCACAATCTGAGAGCTTTGAGAAGCTGATTGAGGTCAGGCGATGGGGCCGGAGTAGATTTGAAGTACACATCTTCGAGTGCCTGGGCTGCGGTAATTCGTTCACCTGCGTTCAGTTTGAGCAGCCTGAACAGTAAGTTGGCGGCACCCTCGTCACATGTCACTTGCAACAAATGTTTGTGCAGTTGCTGTCCCTCCGTGTATTTTGCAAAACGCCTATGCATATTCACGTAATTCGGAAAATATTTGGCTTCTGGCCACACTGATTCACTACAAAATCCACACAATTCTGAGATTTTTTCCATTTGGCCGAGATTGTCGCCGCTTCCTTTGAACAGAGCGGATTGGCGCATGTAAAACTCCGTAACCATGCAACCTGCGCTCCACAAATCAGTTGCCTGATCATAATGTTTGTTGCCAAGAATCAGTTCTGGGCTTTTATACCATATGGTACAAACGTTTGTACTCAACTCACGATGTTCACCCATCTCTGTACCATTGCCCAAGTCACTTATTTTCACTATACCATCCGACGAGAGAAGAATGTTGGCCGGTTTCAAATCACAATGCATGATTTTATGACCATGGAGAGCTTTCATTCCTGTGAATAATTGGATAAATATATTCTTAATCTCACTCACTGTCAGCGGAATTCTTCTATCATAGAGTATCTTTGTGAAATCTGCTATGCAATACTCGAGGACCAGAGAAAATTGAGTCGTGTCCCTCACAAGTTCAATAAATTTGACGATATGTTTCTCATTCTTTAGTATGATCAGTAATTTTACCTCGTTATAATCGGTCTTAGTTACTTCTCCGTGGCGTCGGTTGGTTTTTAAAGCAAAAAAACCAGCATCTTTGTTATGCTTGATGAATGCTTTAGATACAATGCCAAAACCCCCCTGACCAATCTTTTTCACGATTTGATATTTTTCTGGTGGCGATGTTTTTACCTTTGCTAGCGAATCCACAAGGTTTTGAGGTGCTAATGAAGATGAAAACATGTTCGGAAGCGTCGCAAACATTTACCACTCAAAAAATCGACAAATGAAGTGAAAAGCTCATTCCAATCTGAACCTGGACAAAATAAGTATAGGAAAACACACCATTCGATTGACAACAACAATACTAGTCATTTACGAAATTTACCACATTCGATTAACAATATTTTAGAAAGAAAATGCACTTTTCAGATGAAATAACACCAATATTACTATAACAAAGTTAGGTATGGTATGAAAATGGCGATACCCAACCTGATCTATTGTGAAGTCTTGTGTAGTCTTGTGAACAGACTACAAAATTGACAAAAGTAGTAATAATCTCAATCATAATTGAACTATCGGTTTATAGGTTATTCTCTGAAAAAAAAAATCAAAATTTTCAAATTATATACAGTGATTTTTATTACTCCAGTTTAAAAAACAGTGTTGATCAATTATTATGAGAGAATAATTATATAGACTATTATTGAGGAGGCATTGCTTCTCAAATATCAATTTATTCTAAAATTTAAATAAAGTTAAATATTCTAATAGAATAAGGTGGCCTCGATTTATATTATTATAAATCAATGTTAAAAGATTATTATTAGAAAATTATTCATTATTGAGAAGTAGCTCATAAACCTGATCAGCACGCTCTAGTGAGAGAGAGAGAGTGAACATAGGGGGGGGGGGTGTTTAACCATTGTGAGTTAGGAATGAAACATGATTTTGAGATAGGATTCAATTAAATCATTAAGGTATCATCAATACTTTATTGCTATTGATTATTTAGTGGTTTCAAGGTGTTTTAATGGATGTATCAATAGGATTAGAGTATTTTTATAAGAATTTTCGTTATCTTGTTGCTAGACTCTTCTTGAAGGTTATGATGTTTCAAGTTTGAACTTCCCGCTTCCTGCATCAATCAATGTTGGAGTAAAAAAGACATTATTATTTCAGAGACATCAACTATTTCACAGGAATAATATTTAATTCAATCACAAAATTATATTTACATCTTATATTTTCCATATTTCATCTATTTACATTCCATATTATATATTTTTATATCACTACATATCTCACTCTCTTTTGGAAAGGAATGCAAATTGAAATTATCTTTGTTGTTTCTTTTCTCTTGAAGAGACAACTGAAGTGTTCTTAAAATCGTAGCTTTGATTATAAGTTGAATATTTTGGCTGAATATTTATCAAATAGGATGGGTTTGAAAACAGGCATTTTTACATTTGATTCAACCAAGCTTCAATCCCCTCTGTTTCTCTCACTTGATCCCTCAGATGTTTGTTGCGATTTACGTCGTCAGCATTGCTTAGATGGGAGTTTGCTATCCTTGTTCAGCACAAGGCAGTTGCTGATGTCTCTATCCTATTCGCACTGTGCATAGTTGCCGCAGCACTGTGCATTTTTGTCGCACACAGTCCCAACAAACACGTTTGGTGCAGTTTTCTCTTTCTCTCTCAATGAGACTTGGCATCAATGCTCCTCATATAAACAATGCTGACTTCTTGACGTGAATCGGACTATAGTTAGAGTGAGTGAGCAATCGGTGGAGGGGGGGGGGATTTCAACCTTGTGAGATAGGAACAAAATACGATTTTGAGATAGAATTCAATTAAATCGATTAAATCAATACTTTATTGCTATCTATTATTTAGTGGTTTCAATGTGTTTAACGAATGTATTAATCATATTAAAGGGCACTGGTCCGGCAAACCAGAGGTGCTGGGTTCGATTCCCGCCCGGGGAAAAGTTTTTTGTGCAGCAGCATTCATCGAATTTCCTTACTAGCTATTATTCTGTTGTCAATATTTTGCAGTACCGACACTCACTCTCATTGTGCGATAACAGAAGCTGCATTCTGCCCACAATTCATCCTCCAAATATGTTTTCAAGAGTTTGAAGTTCCATATCTGGGGTTTGTCCCATAACGTGAACTTGAATAAATTAACAATAATTGGAAATTCAGTAGACAACTAAAGAAGCAGCAAGTATGCGTCATTGCATAACTTTATATTTTGCCAGTTGTGTATTAGATGACTCCAATAAAAAAAAACACCTGACGAATATTCGCATTTGAACCTTTTTTCGTTGAAACAACAGCTTGGAATAGACAACACACGAGTGCTAGGTCCATGGAAACGTAGCAGATACCTTTTTTATTCACTGTCCCTTCTATCCCGAACGAGTTGCCATTTTCAATAAACCTTTCTCGGCTTCGACAAGTTTGTCGAAACTTTTATGACATTAGTTTTCCTACATTTGTGCTTAATGTCTCTTGTATTCGTACTCCTTAAGAAATAAATGCTAAAACTTGAAAAAATTATGAAGACTATTCAAGGCAAAAATAGGGTACCGTCCATTAGACATGCATCACAATTATTCCTCAATTTAAAAATGTAAATGTTTTAATAATTAAATTTCTTAATTTGTTAAAATTAAAATACTGTAATTATTGGAGTGATTCGATAGATTTTTTCATTCACTTCAAGAATCATAAATTTTTTGTTATTCCTTGAGACTGGAAAGACGTTCAGCCAGTTGTACAAAATTCCAATGTACTCTAACCACCGTAAAATGATGTCACCAATGAACGAATCGGACGGCAATGCAACGACGTCATTCTACGGTGGTTAAGTCTCTCGGGTTTTCGTGCAACTGGCCTTTTCTGTATTTTATATTGAACAGTGTAGAACACTCTAGTGGTAGAAAAATTATATTCATAATGCCCGCAGTTAAAATTGATGCAGATTACTTGTATCTCCAAGAAAGGAATTCAAGTAATCTTAAAAAAGGACCTCTGTCCTAGAACCCTCTAGTAAGTTTTAGAATATTCTCCTTTTAGAATACGTTCGAATTTTTTTAGAATATCAAGGCACCCACTGACCAAACGCTGAAAAATTGTAATTCGATGCGCATGATTGTAGAATTGAAAATTATTAAAAGATGGACGTGTTGAGTTTAGCAAAAAGCTTGAGATTTTGTGTTAGAATTATTCACATCACCTAATTGCTAGACGTTCAAATCGACTGGAGTGAGCAATTACTTCCGCCTGGCTAATAATTATAGAAATGTAACTAGAGTCAAGAACTGAAAAATTAGTTATCAGCTTATTGATTGATAGGTGCGTCAATCACCAATAAGGTAATAGAAAAATACATGAATACTCAGAACAAATTTATTGGTTCATTCAAAAAAGAATTCAAACATGAAGAATTATAAAAAAGATTTATAAAAATATTTATGAAAAAGAATTTGAATCATGAAATTCTTCAAAAACGAAAACCTTCTTTTGAGCTCACTACACTATTCTACACTATGTGAAAAACAATATTGCTTGGAAAACAATAAACACATCCAAGTTATATCACATCTATATAGTTTTTCAAACTATACTGATTGAAAGAAAGAAGACTTTTAAGTAGAAAAACAAACTTAACTTGAATACTGGTTTTTCTCACTTCATGTCAAATAAGTAGATTTGGATATAAAATCTACCAAATATATTTATACAAAATCAGTTAGGTATTCAGTCTTTTTAGTATTCAGTCATTTTAGTGTATTACAAGCTTATACTTGGAAAAAAAACCAACTAGACAGAATACTACTGAGTACAAAATATAATAAACTATTCCCTCCAAAAAACAAAATCGTGGAAATTTTAATTTGGCGGATGGCGAATGACAGTGATTTGACGTTTTCATAGTAAGAAGTGATATGTTCAGCTCTATCCACCATAACATAACAAAAATAGTTATCATAGCGCCCTCCGGAGCATAACTCCACCCTTAACCATGGAAACGCTGAATAAAAGTAATTCGCCATCCACCAAATTAAAAAAATTCAATACACTATCATCGGTATGATAGTCAAGAATTCTGAAGTTGAATAAAGCAATAGCTTCAAATAACTCGATCAACCAATATAAATTGTTGATAAAAATCGTCGTTGCAATCATTGGATTACTACATTTTCCAAGAGAACTCATTTTTAACTTCACAAAATTCTACAATCTATCAAAATTCATCTACAATCTATACTATACAGATATCAATAATTAAAGTTAACCTTATCAATTAACGGGAGATCACATTACATAATTATTGGAACTTTCCACCGAAGGCACTATGATTTTGAGTAAGATCAGTTCTTAATCAAATTTTCATCAAATTCTTTTCGATTCTCAAATCAAATAAAATCTCTTCTTTCAAAATCAACTTTCAAATGTGTAAGTATAAACTTTATAAGTATAAGTAAACTGTAAGTATAAGTAGCCTACAACTAAATTAGAGAAATCAGTTCATATTTCACGTTCATAAGTAATCTTATTTGTTAAGATTAGATCACAAGATCTAACCAAGAACCAATTATTGAATTAATCTAACCAATTAGATCTTAACCAACCTAAACCTTTTCGAATGAAATGTTACCAATACCTCCAGAGCTTGTTCTTATTAATAAAATTAAAACCGTTTCTGATCATTCCGGGAATGTTTCGTTTAAGAGATAAAAATAGCTCAGAAAATATCTTTCGTCTAAAATTTAATTTTTTTGGTGGCTTGATGAGGATGTGTGAATATTTTCAATTCATGTTACATTAATTTAATAGCAGATGAAATAAGTTGGACGATTGTGCCTAATTTTCCGAATGATTCAATAACAAAATAGTTAGAATCGTCGAACTCGATACAGAAAATTCAACAAAAGATAAACATTAAAGGATTGTAAATTTGAAGAGAACATTTAAATTTTTCTCAATTTTTACCTTGGTATCAAAGCACTTTTTTGTATAGCAGACCAATGTTTTAAACATAAATTAAGAAAAAACATCAATAATTCACTTCTTATTTACATTAATAAAAAAATATGAATAAAATAAAAAATTCTCAATTTCCCATTTTACTTGAAAAGTCACTTGATTAAATCAATGATTGAAATTTTTATACACAAACAAAAATATTTGAGTTATTCTCATCTAGAAATGTTGTATACATTGACAATTCGACACTGAATAAAAGCTTACTTTATCTTTTAAAAAATTTGTTACAGATCTTTAATTATGATTAAAGAAATACTATCATTATTTTTACAAGGACAAGCACCAGGAATATTGGCAACACTTATTCTAGAAACTACTGAAATAATTCGATAAATGATTATTTTCAGTATATTATTCCACCGGTAATATTCATTAGCTGAATATTATAGATTATTCTCTAATCTATAATACTGAAATCGGTAATAATTCAAGTGTAAAACATAAATTCTTAGGTTTTAGAAACTAACATTAACAAAGCAAATAGATTTTGCAGTGAGCTCTTTTACGATATTCGTAGAAATAGAATACTCGTAGAAAATAATCAACCATCAAATTGGTTATTTTTCATGCACATTGATGATATTGACCATCATTTACTGAAAAATTCAAGTCTATTGAAGGACCTTCAATGACATTCTAATCATTGAACGTGAAACGTTCGTTGAGACTCATGCCAGTTGTAGACTGCTTTACAGAGACATTCATGTCTCTATACTTTCTTACTCGTCTGTAGCTATTTCCAGAAAACCCCTTTATCTGGCGTTGGAGATAGTTGTTCAGCTTGTTCTCGATTCTATGACTGTAACACAACACAAAGAAATTACAGAATTGAACACAGTGAAACAAAAGAGAAATGAACGTATTCTACAATACCATTTTCATTCAAATTACGATTCATCAATATGTCATTCTCACATTAATACCTGAATAGTCAATGAGAGGGAAAAAAAATTCACCAAACTTTAATATAATTCTATTGGTACAGCTCCAAAATGACTTTCAGACTCGCTAATGCCGCTATGAATTTTACGGGTTGAAAGTTAAATATTTTACACAAACAATTACAAAAGCAAGCAAGAAACGTCAAAATAGAAATAGGAAAGTAAGAAAAATACTAATATCAAAACAAGAGGCAGATGATGAAAATAGGATAGGAATTGAAAGCTATTCCAACTACAGTTACCCATGTACTAGGATCTAGGAAGGTGTTCAACCCATGAACACTATCAGAAAAGGCAAGAGGACTAGGGATGTGATGAGAGACGATGAATATCATTTAGGCCTCCTCCCAATTTTAGTCCCAATACTCATAGAATAGCCAATAATCGAATAGATTAATAAATCAATAAGCCAGATAAAATTATTGCTTCTGATCCAAATACCAACACATGGTTTTTTATTTGTAAATTTATTACTGCGCTTACAGTACATGATGTACAGGGATCTAATTTACTATTTCAGAACAAAATAGAAGAAAAGACAAAGATATTGTCAAACCACTATTTTATTATGAACTAAACATTACAGTACACCTCTATTCATTCAATTTGGCGGATGGCACTAGTTAGATATTATTTTTTTGCCGCCCGACTCTACGGTCATATTATTATTACATCAATATTTTGGCAAAACAATTCTTTAAAATATTTTCAAACAAAGCAAGTGTTTTGGAAAAATATTTATGTTTTCTTGACGTTGCTGATGACCGCTGAGTCCGATGACAAAGGAATAATATCTATCTATCTAATGAAAGTTATTCGCAAACCGCCAACTTAAATGAATATTACTATAAATAAGGTTATATGTTATATGCCACATTGATGAGCTGAGAATGTGGCAAGTTATGCCATGAAACCATGGTACTGTGATGTTAAATTTATAATAAATTGGTGGTTTGACTAAATCTTTGTATTTTTCACAAAATTTTGGAGAAATACAACAACATAACATCACACACAACAAATTTCTTATTCCAGAACACTTCAACATAAATACGTTTCATAATATTTATAAACGAATTATTTCTTATACGGTACTCTAATACATAACTATAAGAATTAGATATCTTCTGATAAATTCATAGTTTTATGAGTTACATGGCTGTAACTATAAATTAACGGTTTCAACTTGAATGAAACGGAACAACCACAGTTTGAACTTCAATTTGTAAAACTTGGTTTATTCGAAGTTGGTGAATACAGGGTTCAATGTTATTCTCCTAAAAATGAATTTCAGCCCCATTTAGAATGAGTTTTAGAGATAAATTTCGATCAGGCTTCCCAAATTTATTGAATAAGAACTTGATCGCTGAATACATCCTCCACTAGTGCTGTATTAATTTTTACAGCTTTCAATTTTTACTCCATGAGAAGCAAGAGTGAAATGGAGAGATATGATAGTGAATTGTAGACTAGATAGTCTTCGCCATGAAGCATGTGTCGTCAGAGCAAAATTATTCATTACAAAGTATTAGATATATTGTGGTATAAATATTGAAAAATGTATTTCACTCACCGTGAGACAACGACTCTTGTTCCCATAAAGGAAATTTTCGGGAATCTTCTGAAGTCAGGCTCCATATTGGCTTTCACGGGTAATTCCAAATTGTTAGTTCCATCGCTATCGGGGAAAAAATTATACAATTAGAAAATGCTGGATCAGCAAAATCAAATTAAAATTATTTTAGGTTGAAATAAATTATTAAATTATCTTGAAATAGAGATTTCTTTCTATACTTTTGGGTTGCCGTATCATAATGATCCAAAAATCTAAATACAGTAACTAAATATGTGTAGTTTTTAATCATAGTTACTTTGTTCATTGTTGAGAGAGAAGTTTTGTACCATGTTGTTGTTGTTTTGTTTATTGATTTTTATATTTTCAGTTTTTTCATGTCTTTCCATATTGTATTCTAGTAATAGTAGTGTAAACATCATATTATTAGCATAACTTGCATTCCGCGCTCAGATGATTTCTTTGAGGATGCTTTTCTTTCAAATTGTAATATGTTTAATTTTTCTGCCTATGTATGTACTATTATTGATTAGAAAAATAAATCTGAATTTGAATTTTCGCGAATGATTGTTACACAATAAACAGCTGATGTTAAGCTTATACCCTGTTCATTGAGAGTTGACAGAAAGGATCCTCCTAAAAACTAACGGGACAGAGCGCTCGACCAATACAGAGCAAGGTCATCGTCCGAAGAGTGACAGTTTTCAGGTCACAGTCATCCCTTACACAAACATTCCTGAGGTGTGCCTCTGACGATGACAGAGTACAGCAGTAGAGAATAGCACTAGGACTGCTTGTGAATTGGCCTGACCGTGACGATAGGAGGAGCCTTTCTGTCAACTCTCGATGAACAGGGTATAGCTATGTCAGGATAGTCTTCAAGAAATCTACGAGAGCGTATCGGCCCAGCGGACAAGTGCATTATTCTATTTTAAAAACATAATATCAGCTGATATTGCAATACATTTCTATAGCACGATCCTTTCAACTTGTCAGAAATCAGTTGTTTCGGTAATAATTAAACAGTGATTTCGACACAATAATCAAAAGGCTTTAAAGTCTTAAAGACCTTTAAAGTCTTTAAAAGACCATTTTAAAGAAGACCTTTCAAAGAATAACTTTTTAAAAGACCTTTTCAATAATCTGCGAGATTCAGCATTTGTAGGTTAAGTATTGTACTGGTGGCCGAGTAAAACATATGTTTTCTGACAAGTTAAAAGGATCCTGCTATAGTTAGTTGAAATCATTGTTTTTTTAATCGACGGAGACAGGCAATCTTATAGGTGCGTCTAAGCACGTACCCAAAGAACATGGATCTGTATCACCATTTGTTAACAGCTGATTTATCCGCCAAATTAAATAAACAAACCACTACACGTTCAGAGCAATGTTGAAAAATGGTCTGACATATCAGGTTTGAGAAATGTTGGAAACGTGAGCTAACTTAATATAACAACGAGCATCAATAGTAACTATTACGAGACTCACCTACTGACTATATCAATCATCGAATAGCTTTGATGACCATTCTGGTTGGAAGCAGCCAAATCATTTCTGAAGGGAACAGCCAGATCATTTCTGAAGGGAACAGCCAGATCATTTCTGAAGGGAACAGCCAGATCATTTTTGATGGAAAATGTGATGGCGCTCATATCTAATCTGAAAAAGTGAATGAAAATTGGTTTCTACAACTTTATTCATTTCCAATTTTTATTCATATCTACTTTTAGTCAGTTTTTACTTGGTAAAATCTTTTTACTAACTCACTTGGACAATTTTAACTTGTTATTCATCTTGCCTTGGAATATAAAACAGCTTTTAAAACGAAAAAAATAATTGACATAATTCAGAAATTATCCAAAGACCTACAAGGTGAGGCTTCATTTAAAGTGAATCGTTACTAGAGAAAATCGTTATTAGAAAAACTTGCAAGACTCACTCATTGCCGTTGCCATCATAAGTTGCAGAATCATTATTGGGGGCTCTGAAAAAGAGATTGTGAACTAAAAAACAATATACCAAATAAAAGTTGTTTCTACAACTTTAATTTTTATTCATATCTACTTTTAGTCAGTTTTTACCTAGTAAAATCTTTTTACTAACTCACTTGGACAATTTTAACTTGTTATTCATCTTGCCTTGGAATATAAAACAGCTTTGAAACGAAAAAAATAATTGACATAATTCAGAAATTATCCAAAGACCTACAAGGTGA
Source organism: Laodelphax striatellus (assembly GCA_017141395.1). Taxonomy (NCBI): domain Eukaryota; kingdom Metazoa; phylum Arthropoda; class Insecta; order Hemiptera; family Delphacidae; genus Laodelphax; species Laodelphax striatellus. Next base: position 8,700,118 of record CM029544.1, on the reverse strand, counting down.
GGCTTCATTTAAAATGAATCGTTATTAGAAAAACTTGCAAGACTCACTCATTGCCGTTGCCATCATAAGTTGCAGAAACATTATTGGGGGCTCTGAAAAAGAGATTGTGAACTAAAAAACAATATACCAAATAAAAGGAAAGTAAAAATGAAATACAAAGTAAAATGCAAAGCTTAAAAATATAAAAATTCAATGTTATACTATAACAAAATAAGTGGAAAAGTAAATTAAATGTACAGTAGTAAATAAAAAAGGAAAAACCAGAAAAAGAAGGAAATTATGAGGAGAAAATGGAAAAAAGTTAGTGAATCTTTTCGATAGAAGTCAGTGAAGTATTTGAAACTTTTTTGAACAGTCTTCTAAAAAGAGAAAAATAATTGCCTTTAAAAAAATAATCATAATGAAAGACAAACAGAAAAACACTCTTCTTCTGTGTCTTCTGTTGGCGCGGTTTCACGATACCAGTAGACGTGTATAGTTATATCTACTTCACTGATGATTTACTGCAATTTGATATGATAATGTTGTATCAATCTAATTTTGTATAATTGACGAGGGTAAGGGGTGAGCGGTATAGGAGACTACGCTAAATTAATAAATTTTCATTATGATTATTAAAAAAACTTATTATTAGGATACGATCATATTGGAATACCAAGCGCCCACTGGGGTGGAGTGGTGATGACATGGCAACACGCTAAATATAAACATATGAAACTAAATGAAACAGCGGAACAGCTGTTCCATTTAGTTTCATATGTTTATATTTGGTGTATTGCCACGCCATCTCTACTCCAACTCAGTGGGCGCTTGGTACTTGCGCAAGCTTGCATCCAATATGATCGTATCCTAAAACGTATGAATTTACTAGCAAAACAATAGTATATAACAAAAATTGTAATTCGAAAACATCTTCGGTAGATAACTAATATTCGAACTCACCCATTGTTGTAGAGCCTATTACCCATGTTGTAGGGCCTATTACCCATGTTGTAGGGCCTGTGTCTGTAGTTCTGTAACAAGAAAAAAAATCAAACTCAATAAAGAAGCTTCCTTTTCACTTATGTAAATTAAATTCAAACGTATCCAACTAGAAATATTTCTCATCTCCAGAACGGAAGACGCACCTTTCCAAAAGACTAGTTTTGATAAAGTTGAGTTTGAAGTTTTGTCAAAAGCTCAACTTCCAACAAAGCTACCGAAATCAGCCCACCATTACCATTTCTAAACATGGAAGTTTAATGTAATGTAACACGTTTCCAAAAAGGTCAATATTGTGGAACACCTAATTTTTTGAGATTTTAACCTGGTCTGCCTCTTGTTAGCACCTCTTTCGTACTGGAGGTGGGAATTGTTGAATTGAATCTTATATTGAAAATTTTAAATGTTTTTACAGTAGCTCATTTTTAAAACACATCAACAAAAATTCCAATATTCTAATCAACAAAAAATTCTTCAAAAGAAATGCTTGGAAAGTCAAATACAGTAGTCTCGCTTATCCGTCATTCCGTATTACTAATCAGAGGCAAAATTGTTCAAATTCTATAAAAACCTTCTTCAAGGCCTCTCACAAAGAACCTCAACTGGAATGATTGAAGGTGTGTACGTCCGTTTCATTGCACAAAGAGTTATTAACTTAATAAGAGCTTGTTTGGACTTATATTAATGTTTTTTCACATAAAAGATTTAATATTACAACGTTTTCAATCACTTAAACATATTTCTTCAAATAATCCCAATCATCCAGCAGTTTCAATTATCCGGCCCTTTGCCGACCATTTTATGACGGATAAGCGAGACTCTACAGTACTATATTATCATTACAAATTAATCACAATTTATCCTCATTTAAGTTCGATTTTGTATATAAATTATAATCATTTTGATCAGGCTAAGTAGAAGTGAATGAATAACACCATTCAATCCACAAAAATGATATGAATCAATATTCGCTCATTTGCCTCTATTTGTAAAATATTGAGTTTAATTTCAAATATGACAATCACCATAGCTAATGATAGAATTAATTTACAGGCCACATTGAATAATGGATGCAGGGTACGGAGTTTGGAAGATGAAAATACTTATTTCATAGCCCAAGTCCATAAGCAATAGAAATTGTCATGTTTTCAAAAACTTGGAAATATGCCTTCAATTGAATTGGGGAAACTGAGAAAAGTGTGGATATAATATAAATATTAATATAAAAGAATAATATTAAATAGGCTATTATTCAAGCGTAACCAAACTTTTCTCAGTTTCGCCAATTCAATTGAAGGCATATTTCCAAGTTTTTGAAAACATGACAATGTCTATTGAAACAGCAGTAGCCTACTGTGCTTTTATTCCTGAATCAATTCACCTTTCTCTAATAGGAAAGAGTAAGCGAGTTAGTGATTGATATATTTTGCAAGACGGTATATAGGAAAGAAAAAGATGAGAAAGAATGTGTGTGCGTGTGTGTGAGAGAGGGAGATAACTGAAAGAATAGAAATGTGAGGGTCGCTGGTGGCATGAATGAGCTGTATATATAGGCAGGACGGTATAATAATAATGCAGAATACTACACCCTTCGGAACCAGAGTCTAAAGAAAGGGAAGAATGAATGATCTCTCACTCCAAGTGGCCAACATTATGTTGACAACACAATGGCCTTATGTTGACAACACAATAACCTTATGTTGACAACAGCAGCAGGTGTTCTTGTGCGTTGGAGCGCAAGTGAAAAGCCTAGCTTGTGTTGGTAGGGCACAGGTGACTGAGAAAATGACGACAATTCACGGAGATTTTCACGGCTGTTATTCTTATCTTGTGTAGAAGTTTCAGGTTTTCATAGATACTTCATTAGAAAAGTATTCAAATCAAAATTATCCTTTTCTACAACTTTACCCTCAAAGAGATATAGGGCCTATATTTATATAAATATATAAAATAAATAATACTACTATAAATATATTACAACACAGTTTTGTGCCCATCAAAAATTTATGTAAAAACGTTTCCAATAATACATTTTTGAAAAATTTAAATTTTCAGAAATAGAATACTGCATTTTAAAAACAATACGTATCCTTAGAATCGCATCATTCTATTGATATAGCACGATCCTTTTAACTTGTCAGAAATCAGCTGTTTTGGTAATAATTGAACAGTGATTTCGACACAATAATCAAAAGACTTAAAAGTCTTAAAGACCTTTAAAGAAGACCTTTCAAAGAATAACTTTTTAAAAGACCTTTTCAATAATCTGCGAGATTCAGCATTTGTAGGTTAAGTATTGTACCGGTGGCCGAGTAAAACATATGTTTTCTGACAAGTTGAAAGGATCCTGCTATAACTGATGGTGAAAGTAATTCATATTTGGGCGCATATCTCACAAAACAATTCAAGTATCCCTCATCAACCCTCTCATTACCCACACACAGGCCTTGAACTCATGTGGGCATGACCCTCAGCAAAAAATAAAAAAAATGAACGAAAAGAAATTGATTTTAATTTTAATAGTTTCACAGGATAAATATAAACACAGAAAAAAATGTTACCAAACTTCATCTGCACAGCCTTAATGAGAAGACCAACTAAGGGTATAGCAGGATCCTTTCAACTTGTCAGAAAACATATGATTTTAACGAGCAATATCACAATACTTAACCTACAAATGCTGAATCTCGCAGATTATTGAAAAGGTCTTTGAAAAGTTATTCTTTGGAAGGTCTTCTTTAAAAAGGTCTTTTAAAGACTTTAAAGGTCTTCAAGACTTTCAAGCCTTTTGATTATTGTGTCGAAGTCACTGTTTAATTATTACCGAAACAGCTGATTTCTGACAAGTTAAATGGATCGTGCTATAGTTCCAACACGTTATCCAATTGTAGCAGTATATTTTCAATTTGGCGGATGACGAATGACTTTCATTTAATTTGACTCTTGGCATTAGATAGATAGATTGATAGAGAGATATAATTTCTTGACGTTGCTGATGACCGTAGAGCAGAATGACAAAGAAATAATATCTCTTTATCTATCTATCTAATGCCAAGCGTCAAATTAAATGAATATCACTGCACATAATAAGTATATAATAATTTTATCCATATATAATCATAAAACAAAAAATACAAGCTAGTGGATTTAGAACTATGTAGTCCAGCTACTAACCCCGCGTGATCTGTTTGCAAGCAGTGTTCTTACTGCTTTTTGTACTTGCTTCCTGTAGAATGGGATGGATGAACGGTGAGCCGCCGGAACACCACCAGTTATGCACTAAACTCAGGTAAAAACAAAGAAAAGAATGAATAAATAAATGAATAGATCCCTACATCATTGATGAATACATCTTTCAATATCTATTATGTAGGCCTATTGCAATGTACTGTCACCCACTTAAAAGACACAACAAAGCGTCTGGTCGATTCATATTTTTTTTTAAAACTGGTAGTACATTTGACACGCTGCAAGGTTCGAAAAAAACATTTGTAACTCAACTCTATGAACTCACCCACTCAAATAATTGGGCTAGAGGAAGATTCTACGCATCTACATTGCAAGCTTTCCCCCAACACACAGACCTAGTATAGTCTTGTAGGGGGATTCCTTATAAACGAAGATATTGATGCATTCATTATTTTTTAATTTGTAAATAATTGGGAATAAATTGATTTATGAAGCTTACATCTGCAATGATGGCCTTCAGTTGAAAAGAAGTAAGCAAAGTGCAACAGTATACACAGTACAAGAGGATTGGTAATTTAATACTTGAGAAAACTTTGAAAATAAATTTGATTTACCTGTACACCCGTAGGTGGCAAGGGTGTACTCATTGCCATAGGCTGTTGCTTCTGCTTTTGAAAGTGAGGAGGTCTGAAAAAGATTGACATAGTTATCAACACAAATAATAATTTAAATTTAAATTATTGTTTCATACGTCTAATGCACTAGCTATGAAAAATTAATAAGCTTATAAATACAAACAAATAATACTCTGAACTTAAATTATTGTTCCGTACGTCGAATTTCATGGACCTCCACCACGCCGATGAAACCTCACGAAATCGCTTCTACAATTTAATGAAATCTGTCACTTTCACTACAAGGTGACTAATAGAATGGAATGAGGGAGACATTTGAAGAAATTGCACCTCGATTTAATTCGTCATGTTAATACGCTTCAAAAATAAAATATCACAACTCTAAAATCTCACTACTTCAATATTTCTTAACAATATAAAACAAGTTTTAGATATTTCACAGTATTTTAAACACGGCAACATTTTCCCTCCCTGACTTTTCCAGATTTGAAAAATTCCCTGACTTTTCCAGGTCACTCGCAACCCTGTCTCCAGGGATACCTTTATCTAATGCTATTTCTTTATTACTTATTCAACTAATTACATTGTATGAAGCCCTGACAAGTCAAAGTAGCCCAAGACATTTACAATGAGCATAGCTTTATGACTAACAAAACCACGTTGAATTTCTAGAAAGCAAAGGGTTTGCTTTCTGTAAATCTAACGTAAATAATGTTGTTAGTCATAAATCTGTGCTTACTTTTTTTTGTTTGTCAATGGCTCAACAGCCCTATGTGGGCTTAGGCCTACCAGCTGGTTGCCAGTTTCATCTGTGCTTACTGTAAATGTCTAACTTTGACTTGTCAGGGCTTTATACAAATTAATTAATTGAGTCAAAAAGTAGTATTAGAAAAGGTATCCCTGGAGATCTTTTGCCAGGGGAGGGCGTGGCCAATCGCCCACTTCTCAGATCACCCTTCCAAACGTCTGCAGGCTGCCACTGCCTTTCAATGTTATTCATTGCTCCATGATAAATATACTAAAATTATTGGCCCGGTCTCGAATCTCGGTATCTGGTAAAATTAATTAATTTCAAGAGGTTGGAGCGTCTTTGATCAGCTGTCAAGGTTCAATTTACGCTCAACCTAGCATCTTTGTATCACCAAAACAAAATTTGCCACGATACAAAACAATTTTCAAATCAAAAACATCAACAACAAAAATCAGAAATCCACGCACAAGTGTCAGACTCATTTCGCACAGATATACTTTGCTCACCTGGTGTAGCCAATTGAGTGACTGCGAGGTCTCACGTACATATTGCGGTTAATGTTGGGTTCACTAGCACTTGCCCTAACATCGGTGAGGCTACTCGCTTTTTTCAGCTCATTCTCGTACCAAATGATGTCATCTGTAATGAACAAGAACAACCATTACACGGAATCCATGATTGTTTTCATACTTGGAAATATTTTTTATAATACGAGAAAAGATTGAATTTATGAATGATATACTGTTACGCTTCAACAAAAAAATGAAATTGGATCAATAAAGACCAGGCATCAGGGAATTTATGAATGATATTAACTTATGTTAAGTTTCGACAAGAAATGAACTAAATTGGATCAATATAAAGACCAGGCATCAGGGAATTTATGAATGATATTATGTCTCAACAATAGCCTAAATAGGATCAATAAAGATCAACAATAAATCTCAATAAATATAAGTCTAAAATCTATATTTATACAATAAATACAAGTCTCAATAATAAATAGGACCCATAAAGATCAAAAATAAAGTTTCAACAATAAATAGGATCAATAAAGATCAGGCAGGCAACAGAGAATATTATCAGGCAACAGCATATTATCTAGGAATGAACGTTCATTTCTTCTTTAAAATTCTATTAAAAGTGACAGTATTATAGAAATTTCTTATGAATGCCATTTATTCTTATAAATTGAACTAGCAGGTCACCCGTGCTTCGCTGTTGAGGTGAAGGGTATTTGTAAGAAATAACTTTTCACTGCGTGCACGTTGTTGGAGGGAATTTTAAAGATAGTATATAAAACTTAAAACCCGCTATAACAATATTTTGCATGTTAACTTTGACAAAGAACCCGACAAAACTTACATGATTAGGCCTATTTGATAGATGGACATTTTTGTCCAAGTTGAATGAGGTTACTGATAAAAAATGTGGGATACATATTTGATGGATTAAGGCGTCTCTGTTTCTATCATCCTAGATCATACTTTCAACATATGGTATTAATATCACAAAGCCTCCAAGTTTGAAAAAATAATATGGTTTTGATTTCAACAATACCTTATCAATGATTAGAGCTGAATTTCAAATCCATAAAAGCTATCCTTGAAATATTATGTAAATAGGCTTATGCCACTCCTTGGTATACAGAGTCAGAGAATCTTTGTGCGGAATTTCAGCTTCAAGGCTAAGGCCACACTACTAAGAGCTATGCTTGGTGCTAAGAGCCAAGTGACTGATCCTAGTAAACGAACGCATTGCTAAGGCCTGGCCACATACGTCTATGCTTTGCTTCACTTACTCGCGTAGTATATCTATATATACCATACGATGTAGATATACTTTTGCGAGTAAGTGAAGTGAAGCAAAGCATAGACGTATGTGGCCAGGCCCTAACTATTGCAGATGGCCACAATACGAGCGACGTGCTAAGGTAGGAGCTTCGTTATATCGTTATAGTCACTAAGCGGTTGCAGTGTGGCCATCTGCAATAGTAGTAAAGCAGGATCCTTTTAATTTGTCATAAATCAGCTGTTTGGGTAATAATTAAACATTGATTTCGACACAATAATCAAAAGTCTTAAAGAACTTCAACGAATAACTTTTTAAAAGACCTTTTCAATAATCTGCGAGATTCAGCATTTGTAGGGTATCATGCTCGTCGATCATGTTTTCTGACAAGTTAAAAGGATCCTGCTATATATAGTACGCAATGCGTTTGTTCACTAGATCAGTCACTTGGCTCTTGGCATCAAGCAGAGCTCCTTATAATGTAGCCTTAGCCTATCAGTCAAGTATTCTAGGAGCGATGAACCTACGGACGGGCAGACACCATCTAATTTTTATAATACTGTAGTATGGAAGATAAATATGTCGAAATACTGTGACGTATCTGAGACTAAAATGATTTGTGTGAATCGAACTTACTGGATATATAACATAAATAGAAGTCGAAAGAATTCAATGAAAACTAAGATCACACGTGTGATATTGTAGTATAAGTAGGCAGAGACTCTGCCTTAAAATCTCTCTTTTGAGCCAAGATCAACATAGTCGATTACAATTTACAATAACTAAAATTCAAATTAATATTGGCAATTAAAGTCCACAAATAAAATAGGCCTATTCTGATATTGATTTTACGAATTGTGCAAAGGGAAAAGAACATTTTCAAGTAGCAAACTTCGATTGTAACCTAAAAAACATGCACGAGAAAATTATCCAATTTTGCAAAATGAAGTGATTTACCTAATGACATGCACATTTTCTGTTCCACAGTGAGAACCTTTGGAGGTTCTATTATTTCTATCACCTCCGGCGACTCCGGCGATTCTATTATCTCCTGAGCATAAGAAATATCCATATCATCCATATCAGATATGTCCATTTTTGAAGATTTAATTGAGACCAAATGAAAACCAACTTCAAACGTTCTAACAAAGGACTATGAATGTAACACAAAGTTTGAAACTATATCAAACAAGAAACAACGCGCGTGTTCTTCTTTTGCAAATATTCCATTGTACCCCTCCAGATAAGAATTGAGATTGTGCAATACACACCGGCAGTGCGCATGTCTCACGTTCGAAAATGCAGTAACTGACAGCTGAACTAAGGTGCAACAACTGTATGAGCTATGATAAAACCTGACTACTTGAATTCCTTCATGTATAATTTCATGCTGCGTAATCAATTCATATTATTTAAACATGACTTCTCACACAATATAATTATTATATTTAAAAATACTTTATACAGGCCATTGACACATGCTTTACCTTCTACGACTGTCAACAGAGCTGCTCCATTCAGCTATTGCTCAACGACACAACCTGTTGCAACAAAAAGATACGGATGCATCTTCTATTTGATACGGTACGGTATGCGACACGCATTTTAAACTTATAAAATACGTCCAGAAATCAGTGGCGTAGCCCCCCGAAATTGTCGAAATTTAATTTTAGTAGTAAATTATTGTTTCTACTTATAAAAATAATAAAAACGCACTGTCCAATTGGCCAAGTTGTATCTGTGGTGCAATTTCAGCTAGCCCGGGGCCGGTGTGAATTGTTTTGAAACAAAAAATGAGATATGTGATGGGGTAGTGTCAGGGAGTACGGCATTCCGGCCACTGCGCCGCGCCTCTTCGAGAGACAGATGAAGTTTTTTCTAAACTCTTTAAGAAAGCAGGCACTTAGCTCAAAGATAATTTTGATGCTGAAATAAGTGTTCCACGACAGTCTGTTCGTCAAACAAAAAGAGAAAATGTACCGTACAGCAACCCAGAAGAGTAGACTATTACAAAAGGGCAACATTTCATCCTTGCATAGATGTTTTAGTTTCTGGACTTGTAGATCGTTTTGCAGCAAACAACTCACTACTGAGAGGGTTTGATGTACTTTTGCCAAAACATGTGGATGAATCAAAAGTTAACCTTTTGATTGACTTGGAACTCTACTATGAATATAGAATCTAGAACGTCACAATCAACCATTGAATCTGAATATCTATTGTGGTGTATGAAATGGAAAAACGTTGGAAACAAGGACAGACCTAAACAAATTATGGGAATTTTGGACAGTTTTGCGATAAATTGTTTTATCCAAACATTAATTACTTGATTCAAGTTCTTGCCACCCTACCAGTCTCTACAGCTGAAGTTGAAAGATCATTTTCTTCCTTAAAAAGGATTAAAACTTACCTGAGGAGTGCAATGGAAAATGATAGGCTTACTGGACTAGCCCTGCTATTCATTACCCAGTTCCTATTTCTGCTGATGAAGTTCTTGACGAGATGGCAAGATGTGGAAAGAGGAAAATTTTGTTCTGAGAATTAGCAGCAATTGGAAAATTCCTCAGAATTTAAATACAGTACCTACTTTTCAATTTTCATTGTTCAAGCTTTCGAAAATTAATTCATTATGGAATGTTATTCCATGTTTTATTAACATGTTTTATTATCAACAGTGATTTTGTGAATTGTGTACAAGTCGATGCTGTTAACTAAACAGGGGTGCTGGGTTCGATTCCCGCCCGGGGAAAAGTTTCTTGTGCAGCAGCGTTCATCGAATTTCCTTACTAGCTATTATTCTGTTGTCAATATTTGCAGTAGCAGAAGTCTTCAGAATATTATATGGCATTAATTAGGAATTTCGTTCAATTAATTATTATGATTTAACAGCAACTGTATAGATGCAATATCTCATTTCCTTCCAAAATTATTGTAATTCGACGTGGAAAGACAACAATAATAGCACAACATTTTTCATTATTATCAATTTATTTTTCAATTTTATCCAACAGTTTAACAAATTGTCATTTTTAATATATGTGAATGACAAACGAACTATTTATAGTGTCTACTAGTTTATTTTTTACACGGAATAATCTTATAAAAACAATTAAATCTTCAAATAATAACATTCCGTAACAATCAGTTACATACATCAATTATTAAGACACTTAAAAATCTCAACATGATGCAATAGCCTATACTCAAACAATTAACATGAAATTATCACAAATTAACAAACAAAAAACATACAATTTGATCCTATCAACTTGAAACATACAAACATATTTGTTATTTATGAAACATACAATTTGATAACTATCTAGTTTCACTTCCTAGGAGGAAAATCGAACAATTGAATAACAACAAGTTTTTAAGGTAACGTTTGAAGTTATAATATCTTATAATGTCATTATAATAAAAGAGCTTCAGTCGTTGTGCGTTTTGAATTATCAGAAATCTCACTAATACTAATTTGATAATATTTTCAAAGTAAAAAATTTAAACGATATAAAATTTACAGATACTCATTTTAGGACAACTTTTCATATTTAATTCAGTTTTCATCACTTTTCAGTTTGATTCCACAATCATATACAGTGACATTAATTTAATTTGACGCTTGGCATTAGATAGATAGATAGACGGATAGAGATATATCATTTCTTGACTATGCTGATGACCGTAAGAAATAATATCTCTCTATCCATCTATCTAATGCCAAGCGTCAAATTAAATGAATATCATTGTAAATTACACATTTTACAATGTAAATTACAATGACGAATTTGTAAGCTTTTGATTATTAAAAATTAACTGTGCTTCATTATAAGTTTTACTTATTATTTGTTGAACGAATGAAGCTTTAAATGTTTTATTCTACTTGGGTAAGTTTCTAGTGCCGTCTCGCTATTTTGGATGTGGAAGGAGATAAGTGTTCAGTCACCGTGCATAATAGTTTTTTAACACTTGACTGATACGGAACCAAGGATGTTTTCAAGCGTTCATCCACTTCATGAGGCTTCAGTGCCACCCAATACTTGTCAACATCTCCCGAGCATTCGTATCTTGCCAGACATTTCGCTATGAAAATTACAAGATCTTTTTTCGACAGTTTGTTCTCCAAATCATTCATGTAACGGAAACACCAGACTGTATCCTTCACTAACGTTTCTCGAACCACCAATCCGTAGGCGTCTTTGACATCTGCAATAAAAACATCTGTTTATTATTTGAAAAATAGTGGTTGTATTTTTCTTCCTAGTGAATACTCACAGATTAGTGTTGAAGTGTTGTCCATCTTCAGAACAAGTGGAGTTTACTGTGTAACCGCGTGTTCTGAAGATGGACAAACAGCAGTCCGAAATAGCCATCAACACTAATCTGTGAGTACATATCACTTTCTGAGTAAAGTTATTTTTCAAGTATAAATAACTTTTAGAATAAACTAAATTAGATAAGATTAATTTCTCCATTGATATTTAAGCTCTTTGCACCAAACGGCAAAAAATGAAGACAGTCATTCTATTATGTTATGTTATAATATACTATTATATTATGTTCTATATTTCAGTTTTTGGCTCCTACATCATTATAAAAATTACACGGCTATTTAAGCAGAAGATCTTCTATTTCATCATTTCATGTATAAATCAGAATTGAGTATTAATTACACTGTTTATTGTTTGAAAATTGTCATGTATATTATGAGAAATTAATTTAATTTGAGAGAAAACATCCATGGAATGGGGGATGATAATATTACAAACTATTTTTAGTCACAAAACTCGAGTGAGGTAAAAAAAGGTTTGTAATTATAAATTCACGTTCATCAATTTTTTTTTGTATAAATGACTCTGATTGATTGTGGATACCATTGACTACCTTGATATATCAGTCATCACAGTAACTTATTCCAAAACCGACACATTCAAGATGAAAAACTCAATTTTGAAAAAAACTTATGTTTCTTTTTTAATGTCCAAAAATCCAAGTTATCGTTTATTTAATTGGCGAGCCAGTTTAGTGTACTATTTGTAGTTGATAACAGCTTTCACCATAAATAAGGTATCGCTTCTCCAGTGATGGGTCAGATCTCCATTCCACTTGGTATTCATTGCAATCATCTAGGCTCTAGGCTATCACTAAAGTATAGAGAATTAATATGAGCAGCAATGTATGTCTGAGCATGACCCTTCTAAGCTTAGTTAAATATAAGGCATAGTTAAATATAAGGCTTGGTTGAAGAGGCATTCAAAGTGAAATATGCAACAAGCGGAAGTAGTATTGAAGCTCTTTTAGAACATTCCCCGAAATTTTTCGAAATCATCACTCACACCATAACACAAGCACAAGCTACAGACTTACGGTCAATTCACACACATCAGTTTAGTCACAGTTCCGTTTCAGTAAGTTCTCTATGATTAGTCCAGCGTGATTGACGCGATTTTTCAATGACGCCGGACCAATAACAGAGCTTTCACTGAAACGGAACTGAGACTGAAACGTGACTGAATAATCGACCTTTATAAACACAGCGAGAAGAAATAAAATTAACAAGTTTGAATTGCTCAACACCCACCATTATTATCAATGACATCCACAACTTTCCTTATTTTATGCAATGGTAGGAGTTGTAGATGCTTGTAGTTAACCTCATCTTCTGCTTTGCCACTATTTTCCTCTTTCCTTTTATTTTTCAGTGTTGCAATAGCTATCTTCTTTCTGAACCGACTAATCTGTAACAGAAATTTCGATATAAACAATTTGAATATGATAACAATTGATATAATTGAACAAAATAATATTTGATAATTATAATAATTGTAATAACTGATATCAATGTAAAAATACGAACATATTTAAAGTCAATCAGTGCTTTGTTTCCTGAATAAGTTTATGGAATAAAAAGTAGGCTATTTAGATTTTTAAAATCTCATCAAGTCTCAATCATCAAGTCAAAATCGTACTACGAAATAATAACTTGAATTAATTGATTTTTTCTTGAAATGAAAAATATCATTCCATGTTATGTATATTATTATACATAAGCAAGGGCATAAAATTACGTTCACTCATCAAAAGCTATTGCATGATATTTTAACCTGATTGGATCAATTCCACTCACATTTTTCAACGATAAATTACATTCTAGTCTTGAGATTGATAAGCAATAATTTTCTGACCTAAAATACTCAACATTTTTCACAAGAGTGTCAAAATTTTTCATTCCTCCTTAGTGCCAAAATTAAAGGTATTAGATTTTTGTAAAGCAAACTGAGTGCTGAGAAAAATGGGACTCTTTTAATAATAAGGTACCTTTCGATCACACTGTGCTTCTAGAGCATAACTAGCAAATTATTGTTTCTAGATTTTTCTCTCTAATTTTTGCAAGCAAAAGGAGAGTGAGTACAGTAACTTCACGTCTCTACAGGCCGTGCAGTCATGACTCGAGTTTGAGGGGAGCTCTGAGCATCTCCATGCCACAAAAATTGCGGCAGAGGTGCTCAAAACGTTTATGTTAATCAATGGGGATATTGCTAAGTGATATTCGATTGTAACTGGCTGACATCATCTGTTCAAAGAGGATTTGGAGTCCCGAGTCACTCCAAACGCCCATTTAGAGCTGAAGAAGAGCAAGGGACCGTCACAGCGTGACAAGAGGTGATCACAGAAATCGAGTTCCAGAAAAGGTGTGAATCTCTCATACGCGACTTATTCCCAATGTCCACACTTGGTCGATTTTGTGTGCTGCACAGCATGCTCCCAATGCTTAACCATATGCAACATGCTTTGCAGAACACAAAAATCGACAAAGAACACAATCGAAGTGTGGACAAAGTGATTCAATCTTATTGAAAATATCGATGACTGATAAGCATTTGTATCGATTGGTAAGATAAAAAATTTGAAATTAATCCCAATTTCTGGTAATTTAGTCTCGCATCGTTGAACAAATTCAAATATTCAACATAGGTTTCAAAAAATAATTCATTACCATAGTCATTATATATATCATTGGATACTTATTTCCATGAATGTTTATTATTTTTCAACCCATCATAAGTTACACCACTTTGAGTAATTCCAGACTAATCTAATTTAAAGTAATTCACAAATTGATGAATATGTAATTTATGTAATCTGAAATAATATCTGAATTATTGTAAGCTGAAATAGACACTTCCTCAACGGATGAATGAAATATGCGGTAATTTTCCTATCTGAAATTATGATTTCAATAATTACAACATCACGCATGTGTAAGCTGAACAGAAGCAATATAGACGATAATTGGGAACTTATCTGCTGATAGATAATAAGCTAACAGCTGAATTTGAATTGATAACTTTGAATTACCTCCAAAACGTCAGAAAAGAGGTGAAACGCTAAACAATCGCCCGGTATGGAGACATTTCCAGTAAGTTCCTGGCTAAAAAATGTTACTCTCAGACAGCGGTGGGATGAAACCAGTGTTACCTGCAATGCCAAACAAAATGTAGTTATCATCAACAGTTACGACAATAGTCATTACAAATAAAATTCCATAGCAATATCATTTTGAAATACAGTATTTGAATCGAAAATGACATTACTTTAAATGCTGTGGTTAGATCTTTTTATTAAGTTATGTCTAATCACTTAATAGACTGGAATGCATTTATACTTGAGTCTTTATCTAATTGGAACACTAGCTTTCTGAAGTAGATATACATATATGAGTGTTTCGATTCAATTGAGTTCTGATATGTGAGGCTTATGTGTATTTTTGGTTAATGCAAATGGATACTTCACAGAATTAATGCATGAAAAAACAGGTTCAATTTATTCATCAAATCATTATACCGTTGTTTGGAAGCCAAACATACAACACGTCTTAAGACATAAAACATGAGACACCAGATAAATAGTTCAACATGTGGTTAAAAAGCTGGGAAAATACAAGTTTCAGTTGCAGAGACCTTGAATATGTTAAATTCCTGATTAAAAACTATGTTTAACTAACCGCCCATGATCGACCGGTTTAAAACTTTAATATGCAAAACATAAATGAAAACGTGTTTTCCATAACCACAAAAACGCTAAACGAATGAAGATGATACCAGCTGTAGATTTTTTATTGAGTTCATTCATCGGATATCACTGCATATCCAATTATCGGATAACCAACCAAAATTCTGTAATATTGTGGCTCAATGCAATTTTTGGAGCTTGTTCGTTTCAAATAAACATGTAATTTATTAGAGAATGTTAATGCAGTTGATTTTACTAGTTATTTAGCTAAAATAGATTGTTCTGGTAACACTATTTCACTTAAATTTCTATTTCAAATTAGTTCAGTTTGTCGTCGATCCCACTCTGTTGCTGTCCTGATTTATCGCCTGGTTAAATTACCAGCTCATTTATCGAATGTCTGTGCAACTGGCCGTAAGTATTGGAAAACAGTACAGTACCAGTACTTGATTGAAAAAATACACTAGTTCATGAATCAATCATTAAATTTCCCCAGATTGAATAACTTACCGGACAGTCTTTTATGCTAGTATAGACACGGAATACCGAGCTCAATTTTTCTGTCTCTATCAATTCTTCATTCATCAAACGCAAAGCAGCCTCCACGGACCGAAGACCTTCTTCGAGAATACTTTTGTCTTTGCAGTCTTTGTCAGTTCTGTCCAGGATCTCTGAAATTGTCAAAATCAGTATGAAATTATAACTCTTGTAGTACATAAATTTAAGAACTTGATCTATGTACTACTACACAACGTTTATTAAAATAAAAATATGCAGCAGTCTATTATAGCGCGAAAAGGCGTAACACGTTTTCAAGAAGAAATTCATGTTAGAATGTCAACGATCATTCATTACATCATTACATTAAATTACATTACATCATTAAATTACATTACATTACATCCCCTTTAAACCTTGATCAAACCGTATCGAACCGCAGCTCTGAACTGTTCCACTGAAATCTTGTGAAACAATTTCTTCAAGGTTTGATCAACGATGATCTAGGTTTGTTCTTCTAATTCGAACGTTTGTTTTTTCTTCTCATCTATGGGAAAGTTCTTCTCTCTATATTTCCTTGTAATATTTCGTGAACCGTGCTTTTCCCATTTCTCTGATGTGGGTAAGGTGAATTCAATCCAATACATTTATCTTCTATCTGGATGTAACTGTATGTATAGCAGGATCCATTTAACTTGTCAAAAGTTATTCTTTGAAAGGTTCTTTAAAGGTCTTTAAAGACTATCTTAAGACTTAAAGCCTTTTGATTATTGTGTCGAAATCAATGTTTAATTATTACCAAAAACAGCTGATTTCTGACAAGTTAAAAGGATCCTGCTATACGACAAAACGGTTGTTATTAAAAAGAAGCCAATGGATTGCTTTAGGCTAGAGTACAGTACGTAACCTTTTAAATTTGCTAACAAATCCAGTGAGTAAATCTCAATAGTCAAATAAGTGTGAAGTTTAGTATAATAAAAAATTATTTCGTACTTTCCACTACCTTACAACTTTACTTCTGTAATAGAGCAGTGATGGTAAACTAGTATTAAAAATTAATTAAAACAATTTTGTAGTTTATAGTGTTTCATAGGAATAAATTGAGAATAATTTTCAAAGCGTTTTACCCTTTATAAGAAGTGTAACACTGCCTAGACGTTGAAGTGGCCTGTGAATCAATTCTTGAAGTTTTTGCCTCCCACACTCAGGCTTATTCTTGCTTATTTCCAGCAGGGCTCTGAAACGGGGATTTGAAGAACACAGGTTTCTTATAGTTTTCCTTGCTTCTTCAAAACCATTGCAGAACTTTGGATATTGTGTTTTCAGGTCATCGCTCTGTAAAGAAATGTAAATTTGAAATAAAATTATTCTCTTTTAACAATAAATTAGAAGTATTCAGTATAATCAAAGACAATCCTACTACTTAATAGATTAAATTGATAGATTACTACTTATAGATTAAATTGTCTTTGGTTTAATCTTTGAATTGATATTGTTACAAGGTGACAACCGTACTTATTTACATTGAAACTTCAACAATTTTGTTTGAAACAAAACATAATTTGATTGTAACACAGATCAAGCATCGGCTCATCAAGATTAAAAAGATACAAATGGAAACTATGTTACATAATTGCAAATATTTATGATGAAAGTTTAAAGATTTCCCTATCAATTCTTATAGCAAGATACTAGTCAAAAGTTTGAATCGTATCTAGCAAGTAGGTTGTGAGCCTTTTTTGAGCTTTTTGTTTTACTTTAAAGACATCGAATCAAATTCTCACTCGTCATTTCTCAAATTCTCACTTAAACCATTCGATTGCAGGACAACTCAATTACAACTTGAAATAAACAGATACGTTTAGACATGAAAACAATTTCACCACATTATGGAAGCTGATAATCTTTTCAAATAAAAATTATAGACCAATAAAATAACATAATATTATGATGAATATGATGTGTTCAAATTGACTATCAGCTAGTTGATGAACAATCTAGTGTGATTGATTATGTCTGGCGTATTTATAAGTTATTGTTCCACTTTAATATCAGGCTATTAGTTCTGAACTCTTGAAGAATTGGGACAATAATAAATTCAGAACTCTTAAAGAATTGGGATAATAACAGAGAATATGAAAAAATCATTTAGGGTGACAAAGGCACCTAATTTTAAGGTTCATGCAGCAAATAAATTACTGGTTATTCTGACTTTTTCTCTGGAGGTTATTTCAGCTATTATAAATATTATATAATTGACTCTGGTTATAATATGGGAATTTCCAACTTACATATTTACAGAACACGCTGAATGCTTTCTTGCCTTTATTTTCAAAACGGGCATTTTGGATACCATCAAGTATGTTCTTATGTAATGTGAGCAATTCCTGGGTATTGAGAAAAATTTGTTTACTTTCTGTCACATTGATCATGGGCCCTCCAGTTTGATTCTCGTTTTCCGCCTTTTCCTTTATCTGGAATTACATACTTAGAATGAGTAATGCTAGTAATTGCAGTTAATATTACAAGCAAAATTGGTGATAGACTAATTACATACCTGAGAAATTGAATTTGAAAAGCTGTGCCTTATCGACTTTCATGGGATGCAATGGGTGTAGGTGTATTGATTGAGAATGGTAACGATAATTATTCCAGTTCCCATAATTATTTCAATTCCTATAATTATTCAAATTCCCATAATTATTTCAATTCCTACAATTGTTTCAATTCCCATAATTATTTCAATTCCTGAGAGGGGATGATGATATTCCCAGTGGAAATCTAAATTTTTCAAGCCATGTATTTAGGCTCTTCTCTATAATACTTGAATGTAATGCCTTTAAATGTTTAGTTTTTTGTAATTTCATAACCAAATTTCAAAAATATTCTTATTAAAGTAAAACAATAAGCGAATAAACAGGCCAGACTCTCATTCATCAGATACATCGATAAAACATTATGCCTGTATTGCCATTACGTTTTCTGACAGGAATTTCGTCCTTCTCTGTTATAATACCTGTATTTTGTCGAAACTATTTTATTATGTCATCAACTTATAATCGATAGCTATATTTACCGAGCTACTCTGAAGATGAGTTCGATTATGCAAATAAGTGAAAAATTGTATCGCAATATACGAGGGTAGGCTGATAAGTAATTCACATATGCTTGATATTTGTAGAGCAAATATTGATGTTGTGGAATCTTCCCATTAAAATAAAGGTGGAGTTTGACAATTTCAAAAAAAAATTCAAGAAAGAGATTTCCCACAACAGGAGAATATGGATGGTAATATACTTGCGCCTTGCAATTTTTATTTCTTCCCTCTACTTAAGGGAGACCTTAAAGGTAATCATTACAGCTCGGACAATAAGGTGAAGACAATAAGGTCCTGAGCTCAAGAAAAGCTTGAATAACTTTTCAGTGACAGAATGAAAAGTCTTGTAACACGTTGGGAAAAATGTGCAATGCTTAACGGTGACTATGATGGAAAATATATTCATGATTGAGATTTATACTTTAATAATTTGGATTCCACCCAATCTTGCTATATGTTTTTGATTGTCTACAACAAGCATGTGAGCATCACTTATCAGCCTAACCTCATACAATTAAGTTATAGAGAAGAGAAATGTTCGAAGCCTTATTTTCTTTTAATATAAAAAATTTGATCAAAGTATACATAATAACTACTTGATTGTGATTATACAGAGTCTTCGAAAAAGGTTGCATCTATTTTAAAAAATCACTATTTAAAAAAACATTAGAGATAAAGTCTTTTTGTACACAGAAAATATTGATGATTTTTTGTTGGTATGATATCACCGTGTACAGTTGTCACCGTTCCGTGTTGCAGACAGTCAGAGAAGGCACAGTCAGAGAATGGCGACTGTTCAAGAGAAGGCACAGTGTGAGTTGTGGTTAGGAGAGCTGAAGTCAGTGCCAAGTGTTCAACGACATTTCAGAAGTGTTTATAACAAGTTGAAAAAATTGAATTGGAAAACAACTTTAGCATAATTTGGCAACAATACGGTGCGCCTCCTCATTTCAGTCTTCCAGTGCGCCACGCACTCAATGAAAAATTCCCTGACCGACGGATTGGTAGGGCCGGTCGTGTGCTTTGGCCTCCGAGGAGTCCCGACTCAACTCCTCTGGATTTCTTCTTTTGGGGTTATGTTAAAAACCTTGTCTATAGTGAGAAAATTCGAAATTTGTATAATTTACGATAACGATTTGCTACTGATGTTGCTTCGGTCACGCTTCGGATACAGCGTACCTGGACAGAGGTCAAATAATATCAATTAGATGTGTGCAGAGCAACCAACTTATTGAAATTTTATTAAGCATGTAAGAAAATTAACATTTTCTGTAAACAATAAAAAAATGTATGACTTTATCTCTAATGGTTTTTATACAGTGAATTTTTCAAATAGATACAACCTTTTTCGATGACTCTGTGTAAAGGAAAATTGGATGTACGGTAATAAAATTATGATCTTGTGGTTTGAACCATCAAGTGTGTTTTATTGAGAAAATCGTCGTTTGCTTAAGTTATTAATTTACTAATACTAATGGTAATAAAATTATGTTCTGGTGGTTTGAAACCATCAACTGTGTTTAATTGAGAAAATCGTCGTTCGCTAAAGTTATTAATTTACTAATACGAATATTCATATCTTATTAATCAACTATTAATATATCATATTCATTACCCATGAAAACATGATAACCGTATTGAGAGAACATTAGACACCTGAAATCGTCATATTAATAAAATTATGCCTCCCCTGCAAAACCTAGGCCTGTTTCATAAAATTGCAGAACCCTGAAATACAGGAAAAAGGCGGATACACACTGAACATAGTACACTGTCCTATTCATGTCTAGTGTGGGTCCGTCTCTTTCCTGTTTAACTTGTTTTCGACATTTTTTTGAATGGGCCCCTGATAAGTAATTAATTTATCGAGAAATAAATTTACCAATTTTATAGCTTCCAATACGTCCACATAGTTTTTCTCTGTCAGAAGCAGTTCTTCAAGGATGAACTCATGTGACTCCTGGCATTTTGGATTACTGCAACAATCTCCTGAAAACAATAAAATCAATCGACTAAAATCAAGGATCGGATTTTTTACAATAAATAGAAACAAGACGTCATCTTTGCCTCTTTTGACGCTTCTAATGCAGCCTTTAGCTCTTTTGACGCTTTTACCAATTAATACAATGTAATACAGCAGTGCGTTGTTCTCATCACTGGGTTGCGAAGACTAGCTTATGGTTGAGATGTCAATGTGCTAACCACACGTTACATCTTTTCTGGTTAATGATCATTCACCTCTGCTGATTCAGTCAAGTGGATGTGAAACTGGCAACCATATGGTAGGCCTGAGCCCACCTAGGGCTGTTGAGCCATTGACAAAAAACTAGGAACTATTACTAAAAATACTAATAGAATACTAGCTGCTAGTGATAGCACTCCAGTTTTCACCTGAACCAATACAGATTGCTTTATTAAATATTCAAACTGATAAATTAAACTGGCGTTGCAATTATAAGATTAACTCCATAACTACGACAAAGTATTGTCACAAAATATCACGAGTACATAATATATAACAGAATATTATAAACTGAGTATTAATATCACGTGTGTATAGTGATAATAATGGTATAAACTGAATTGTTAGAAGTTTACCTTGTACACTTCGACTCTCATCCAAAAGTTGCGAACTGTCAAGAGAGAATCGTAAACTGGGATCTATCATCAGCTCACACCAATTCAAGCTGTTTTTACTTTTGAATATGACAGGAGTTTGTTGAGCAGCTGCGTTCCCATCACTTTCCTAAACACATAAAATTAAAAATTAAAAAATTTGCATATTTTTAAGTAGCCTACCTATACTAAAAATTACGGAAATTTTACGGTAATTTTACAACAATTTTTTACAGTAAACTCTCAAATACCTACACTTATGGGTTAACTGGAATAGGAGGCTCCATGCCTCAACTTCGCCCATAGCACTTTTGTATTGTAAAGAATGAAAAATAAAGTCATTTATCTATCTATCTAATACTTCTTAATATCGATACACTTAATAATTGGAGAGATTATTTACTGATGTGTTATTCTCAATTCATTCTGCAATGTGGTGATTTTGTGATAGGTCAAGTCAACTAAGTATACCTCCTTCGCCACTAATGGAAAATGTTTAACCTGATAGCACTATTCAACAAGTTACTAGACTATAAAAAAATGACTGACCATTTTGTAAAGTACAATATTAGTTTCAAGAAATGCTATCAGGATTATTTTGGAGAGGCATTATCTTTGTTTTTCTGAAGGTAATGCCCACATAAATCTTATAATAGTACGCAGAGAGAGTTTTATAATGAACCAATAATAATTATAATGATTTGAGATGGGTTTCGGATCATATAAATTAAATAAATAAGTTATGTACTAATAAAACACAATAGATTTATTTGATATTATAGGCTACAAATATATTGGTGTCATGAAAATACATGTTCCCTATGTAACAGGAACCAAGATATTCAATATAACAACACACTAGGTATGTACTATTTCTGGAATAACACGCGATATTCGTCTAGTGTGTGGTAATCTTGGAATCAAACTGTAATATTTACACAGATGAAGGATTTGGTCCTATATCCGTGCTGAATTTCGAAAAGCAAATTATGATAATAGCTACAGGAAAAGTAACCATGTCAATATAATTCCATAGACAATCCATTTTAGTAAAGATTGCCTCGATTCTATTAGAAACTGTAGAACCAACTTACTGTGGAGAATAAGAAATCATTTTCGCTGACTCTGGACTCTAATTGTATGCAAGTCCAAAACCATTCAGCGTGAACAAATTTGACCTGTGCTCTTCTCTCTTTTAATTTTGAAAATTGTTCTGAAAGCGTGAAATCGTCAATCACCTAGAAAAAACAAAAACCATTCAAAAAATTACAAAAAAAAAAAACACAAGAAAAACATTAGATTTATGGAATAGTTTTAAACACACAATTTAATCTTATTCATTATCTCCTATTACATCCTTTAGCGGTTAAGTGTTTATGGGAAGGATATCCTTCACCAAGAATGGAAATTTAAAAGTTCAAACTCCATCGTATCATGTGGATACAGCACTATTGTTTTACCGTTAGCATATTAAATCTCATATTCATATCATCAAAAATTTTGTCATAGTTTATGCTTTGCTCAATCAATCGAATGCTGTGATTCGAAGAAAGTTTCAAGGTTTGGTTTGTTGAATGCGAATTCAGTTGAAAATTAGAGAGAAGAGTTAGTGAAAAATACAAATTGGAATAATAATCGAACTAGTAAAAGAGCGGAATTATGACTCTCAATAATAGAGAACGGTTCTGTAGTAAGTTTCTGAGATCTTTTTAAAAATGAAGATGAATCTTGAGTTCAAGATTCAGATTCAACTCACCACATGTGTGCAGGAAGGGTTTTCAATGTCAACAAGAACTCCTTGATTCTGCTCCAAAAGCTCAATATGGCTACGTTCATCGGACGGAAAATGGAGAAAGGCTACATAAAGACCTCTAAATGGTTTCAACTTGAAGAACTTCTGTAAAAATTAAAAAATTATCAAATCAACTGAACATAAAAATATCAACACTGTTGAAAGAACGAAAGAGATAATCAGTTCAATTCATTATTGTTACTAATTCGTGTTCGAAAATGCTCTGAACCATTTTGAATACTTTGTATCCGCTTCAGTTGGAACATAACCGGTTTAAAGTATCGAGATGTTTCAATTTTGAAGGAAAATGAATTTGTAACTTAATTTCAACTTTTTTAGATATGAATTTCTACTTTATTTCCAACTTATTGAAGAAAATGTATTTTATTTCATGTTTAGCGCCCCGATAAGCCACTGTTGAATGAAGATAAAATGCAAGATTGGTCAAAAGGCTGTGCTTCCCTTCTAATATTTGACCTTCAACCTACGCAACCAATTAAAATACAACCAATACACCGATTTGGTGTACACACCGACACCTGTTTCTTACTGTTTCTCTTTAGCTATACCACATTACTAGTTTAGTATACTTATTTATCTTTATAAATAACGCAGACATAATGCGTTCATTCGAAAGCCTCTTTTCAAAATTTGAACAAAACCATGAGATATTTCATTCTGGACAACAAAAGCCAGAAAAATCTCTACTCCCACATAATTCTATCTATCTATTCTTCAGATTTAATTTACAATATAATTTCTCCTAAAATTATTCAACTATTCAACTATTATTACTACAAAAAATCTATATTAAATAAGTGTACGAATATCATGTAGTGAGTGGAAATAGCCTGAATTGGCTCATTTTATAATTATTTTTCCACCATATTATGGAAAAGAGAATTTTCAACCGCCAGTTTGACTGATAAAACCCTCAATGCATATCACCGCTGGCCAAATACAGAATATTTTTTGCAGTAACAATAGAATAATTTTAGGAGAAATTATATTGTTAATGAAATCTGGAGAATAAATAGATAGAATATGTGGGAGTAGAGATTTTTCTTTACAAATAATATTATATTTAATGGAATTACAAAATTTTGTAAATTTTAGATTAAAGGAGTTTTTGTATCAACTACGATATATAAATGGCCATGTAAGTTAGTAAGATATAGATTAGTTGAGTACTCACAAATGTTTTATCATCGCATTTGAAAGAAGGAATGTGTCTGTTTTTCCACATGTAATCCACCCATTGAGGGGTCAATGTTGGGATGTTGTACGTGTTACTATACAAATATCCAGAAGCCAAAGTTGTTTCAGCAATAAAGTACATTGCTTCGCTCAATTTGGCTCGAACACTACCACCCATAGACCTTATCAATTTCATTAGATGAATCTGTAACAAAAATCAATTGCAATAGTGTTAATTCTGATTTGATTTTGAAACTTATTTATTGCTCATGAAATACGTACAAACATAGTAATCACATCAATTGAACAAAAAATATGGATGAACAATAAAGCCCAAGTTAAACACATGTATAGGAAACAAAATTCAACTTTACATGAAAACAAAATCAAGAAATACTCAATGAATCTAGTGAGCTAAAGCGAGATAGAAAGCGATCTCTAGTGAGATATATAGTATAGTATAATATGAGATATATCCAGTGACCCACTTCTATAAAAGGGTGTATATCTGATAGACATAATTGATTAACACGTTTTCAATTGATATCGGAAATAATCATCTTCTCATCGGTATCAAATCGTTAAGATCAGATGGGAGACATAGCCAAGCTTCTTCCGTTGTAAGGGTGACATCTTGAGGCCTGGTCCGCTAAAAAAGCAGCTTTTGATATTCATTTCATTTGGCGTTATTATAAGATATATTTGTACAAATAACATTAGTTTTTTTTTTAATTTGGTTGCAGATTTAAGATTAGACATCACATTAGACACCACAGAAAATATTTTTTCAGTTAAAATGGATTAAAATAATTTTTACAATGCAAAGTTGAGATTTAAAAGTTTTCTCTACCACTCAAGAGCGAATTATCGATTTACAATCTACATATGAATTGGTTTATGGTGACCGTTACTTTGATATTTGAAAAAATTGCAGATAATTTTATAATTGAATTATTATTTTAATTCAAACTGAGACTGAGTATCAACTGGCGAATGGCCTAGTGGGCTGGAGCGTCCCTGCTTCTGTCTGTTAACGTTTCACCAGTTATGGGTTCGATTCCCAATCAACCTGGCATTTTTGTGTATCATCCTTCACCTCAATACCCATACACAAGTCGCACAGACTTGAAGTGCATCATTAGCAACAAAAAAATCGTCTGTCACTCAATTGATTACGCAGACCTAGTCTAAGCTATCTTTTTTACCATCCTAACAAAACGTTTCAATCTTGATGTTTTGTATAACATTATTCAATGCCAATATTCCCCACCCATAGTTTTTCAAATGCGTATGAAATTTAGAACATAGAAAAGTATTAAAATATTCCCATTATTTGATAAAAATGACGGTACTCACCACTTGTTCTTTTTCTTTGGAGGAGATGAAGCAGTTGAAGCCATCCATAGACAAACAATAGACTGGATTCTTCCTCGGTAATATTGGCTCATTATTAGAAACTTGTTCAAGAACAGCTGTTGGACCTAGGATCCTAAAACATTGAAATAAGATAATTTCCAAATAATTCAATCATATCAAATTTATTTGACATACGATAAAAAACTAATTGACAAAATGCACTCAAGATAAAAATTTAAATAGATTATGCATATAATCCTAGTTCCTCCAAGTATAATATTAATATCGATTATGCACTCAAGATAAAAATTTAAATAGAATATGCATATAATCCTAGTTTCTCCAAGTGTAATATTATTATCGATTACTTAATTGCAAATTGAAATCTCTTACCTAGATTACAAGATTTTATTTGTAATCTAGGTAAAACTAACTAGATCTAGTGTTTGGAGAGTAAAGGTCTTTGACACGGAAGCTGCATGTGATAAAAGAATACTCTAATTCTAGATTTCACTGACTATACAAGTTGAAAATGGTATTTGCAATTGATTAGAGGAATATAATACAGTCTCTAGTAAGTTACTGCCATGGTAGCATAATAGTGTTTGTGACAGCCACTGTGACCTTTATATAGGGCCTATTTAGATGCAGTTAGCGCCAAAAGAAAGGTTAGAGGTCTTTGATGTGCAGGTTCCATTTGTATTTTGGGGAAAATACGTTTAAGGGATAAAAAATGTAAAATAAACTTAGTGCCATCTCTCGGCTTTTGTCGAAACTGCTTGGACCAGTGTGCTAGATAGAGTATTAAATAAATTATCGTCAAATTTGAACACAGGTAGCGGCACTTTGCGCTGTGATCTAACTCTAGATAAGTATTATTTATACGTATTTGTTATCATTTATGAGTTTGAAAAGGGTGCCGAATCCACCAAATATATTTCATTCTCTGAACATCTATTCCATGATGATACAATAATTTTTCTCGCATTTTCAAAAATAAAATCTAATTGAAAAAGAATGAACTAAACTGAAATGTTGAAAGATAGAAAGTTTCTCTGAATCAATCACGCTAATAATAGAATCAGCTTGTTATCTTATGATTATTATCAATATCAGGAATGAATATTCCTGACAAATTTCAGGAATATTCAACATATATAACATTCATTTAACATGTAAAAATTAATATATAAAATGTTAAATCTCACCAATTCTTTGATGAGCATACTGTGTCGAAAGTTTTACTTGAAAAATCCGACAGTATGAATAGTGAATCGGTGCATGATGTAGCTATATCACTCGCTTCATTTGCGTTGATTTTTTTACAATATAATCCGCATCTCTGAAAAATACAAAATTCATATTTTGAAAATATTAAAACTTGATAAATTCAATTAATGAATGTAAGTTCTACAAAACTTGTAAAAATAATTATTATGATGTATAGTGAAGCTAGAAGGTTGGAGTGGTCCGTAGCCGAGGGCGATAAGCGCCTGTCTGATAATCCAAAGGTTCCAAGATCGAATACATTCTCCTTGTTCTAATAAGCGTGCAAGAAAGCTAAATCAAATAGTAATATAATTTAGGCCTACTGATCAAGTAATTCTAATTTGAATCCTAATTTATTGGGATAAAATATAGTATTGATTTTTAACTACAGTATATTGTCCACAGGTTATTGCTTAAATTTGTCCAATTTCAAAATTTACTATTTATCTATCTAATGCCAAGCGTCAAATTAAATGAATCTGATTATATGTTTGAAAGGGATGTTTTTGGGTTATATTCTGGTTGTTCCCAAGTAAAAACTTTCGCTTTGATGCGATACATTTTGAAAGATTAATTGCACATTACAAACAATTATCTCAATCTTTCTTTCTTCAAGGTAATGTCATATATATTTTTTCATGAAAAATCTATTCTATAGCAAATTCATCATTTATTTATAGCAAAGATTATTTATAGTAAAATATTATGGCAAATTTTTTCAGGTGAAAGAGCTGAGCAAGTAAGTTCAAACTTACAGGTTTGAAATCAATAAACACAATAAATGATTATTTAACTCTACGCACCTTCAGCGCTGTTGAGACTTCTTCACAAACATCTTCCAAAACATATATTTTCTTCGGCACATCTGTAAAACAAGAAAGGAAATAAAATACATCACAGCATACTACTAAAATGTTCATTTCTGGAGTACCAGTACTTGGGAGTTCGTATTCTGAAAAAATGGTAAATTATACAGATTAAATTCTTTGCGACTTATTACTCTATCAACTTATTACTCACCTACATTATTTACTCTATCAACGAGTGTGAAGATCTATCACCCCTGTAACCTAAATCTGATGACGCTAATCATACCTTGGTTTTAATCAACATAGTATGATTTTTAATAAATTAAGGTAGTCTCTAGTTTTGATAAAATAGAATAATTTATTGATCCTAAAAAAAATGAACAAAAAAATACGAATGAGAATACGAACAGAAGGTGTAATAACAGGAAGTATTAATAATTACTTTTACTCTTTATTATGATTTTTAAAATTCGATTTCGAAAAAAAATTATTTTGCTCAATTTATTTAATGCATCAATTTATTTAATAAATAAATAAAAATTTTATTGCAAAATAATTGTACAATACAGGTTATGGCAATCGTCAATAAATGGTTATAATTAAAATACATACATTGTAACAAAATACAAAGTTTTGATTTAGCAATTAGTAAAATGTAATTTAACGTTAATTATCCATACATTCCTTTATGAATAGAAGCCACCATTTATCAAATATCTTTTTAACTTGCTCTTTAAATTGATTATTATTGGTTTTACAAGTTTTTATTCCATTTGGTAGCCTGTTGTAAAAAGTTATACCTTGATAAAAAGGATTTTTCTTTGCTATCGCATAATCAACATTGGGCAAATGATAATTATTAGCAGTTCTTGTACAATGATGATGATGAACATTCTTATTCGTTGGTAGAAAATTATTATTAATAGTGCTAAGTATAGTTTTTTATATAAACAAACATGCAAGTACATACAAACATGCATTATTTTATAATCAATTTGAATAATTAATGAATGGTTTGATTTATCAAGTTATGTGGGCCTATATCATTGTTAATTTTTTTAACCAGAGTTTTAAATTCATCTTATGTTTCCAATTGATCAAGAACCTATTTTATCAATAATTGATAAAAACAATTATTGTTTTTAATTGATGATAATGTTCAACGATGATTTAAATTGCAACAAACAATTTCTATTGGTGCATTTAGATTAAAAAATACTCTATGATTTGCATTTAGATTTAAAAATCGGCTCCAAAGATTCCGATGGAATATGTAATTCGATTGGTACGAAAATAGAAATAATGCATTAAGGTCTCATACCGTTAATGGATGGTGGTAAGGAGGATCATATAATTCAGATAACAGGTGATGGAAGTAACATTTACTATCATATTCTGAATTTGCTGTTGTACTAAGATACTTCTTTCATACAATACATAGATCAAAGACATATTATGATAGTTGAAATGAGTGTCGACTATTCTTCTGAATCTTAATCAGCTGGAACCATTTTCTTCGGCACAAAACGTTTCTGTATTTTTGCAGGATATGGAGCACAGGAGTAAGCTGATAGAAAATCATTGTTCCATCTAGTTATATTGATGATGATAATACCTGTAACTAGTTTATTTTGTGAGTGATTGGTATTTTGTGTTGTTCACTATTTCAACTTGTTGATGAAGATAATAGAATGACTGCCTTTATTTTAACCGGGGAGGGCAAAAATGATCATAGATTATACAATTAATAATCATAGATTATCATATAATCATAGATTAATACAATTCCACTTGTTTGTATAATATTACTTACTTATTCATTCATAAATTAAAAATTTATTTTTAAAATTCAAATTATTTGGCATATATACGTGATTCATTGATTCAGTTACATAGTTGAAATATGGAGTAATGGCTCCTGCTACAGCTTACAGTGATTTATCAGTCATAATTTTCAAGTGAACATTACTGTTATGTCAACTTCACATTTTGAAAAGTAAATAACCTATGATTTCACTTGGCCTAGTTAAACATAACCAATGAAAAAACATAAATGAAAAATTCAATTTTTAGTTTGAAAATAGATCTAGTTATACATGCTTATACACTAGCCAATCTATTTTATAGATATAATATTTGATTGAAAATGAACAGTCTATCAATAATTTTCAATATTTTTTAGTTCCAATCATCTTTTTTTTTTATCATAGTCTCATTTTTATTTTTCGTGATTATCTATTCGTTTAAATTGTATTTTTTTATCTCTTGTATTTATTTTCTATAAACAATATTCTCTTGTATAAACTGTTATGTAAAGGAGACAGGTTTGGGGCAAACCGTTGTCTCCATTGATAAATAAATAAATAAATGAATATTCATTAGGATTACTATTTTCTCCTTCTATATACCGTGCTATTTTCTACCAGTTAACATACATGTAATAGGGAAAATTGTAGCTCAACCCTTCGATACACGGAGCCTTATCCATTCATCTTCCTCAATCAATTTTTTTATTGTACTTGCAACACATCAGGTACCATTACAGAAAAAAATGCACATGTAAAGCGGCTCATACACTATACATGCTTTGCATGCCGTGCCATTTTTAAATTGGCTTTTCATATCTATTATTTTCTGAATAAAAGCTAATATAAGAATGGCAAACTACAGTGATGGTTTTGAGGATTTTAGGGGTACAGGTTGGAAAATTACTGTGATAAGATTTTGGATGAGAAAAAATTGTGATAAGGATTTTCAGTATTCTTCTTTTACGTTTATGTGAACTAGCGTTGGTTTTTTCAATCTACTCTACAAACAAATGAAATTTTCACACCAATAAAGTTTATTTGAATTGTGGGATCTGAATCCACCTCTACTTTGAAGGTCTATAGTCTAGCTAATCATTCGCTATTTAAATTGGAAGGTCGACGAAAATGTGAAACCTATTCATCTGAGCGTAAAGTTGTTGAATTCATCTCCCATTAACATGTTATGCATCACTCACGCACAAGCCTAGAGATTATGTGGGTATCACCCTCAGAAAAAAATTATCAAGTCTTTAATGATTGAAGAAATAAGTGCTTTACATGGTGAAGTTTAACCGACATAAAGTAAAGACAGTGGCGGCCCTATATGAAGGCGAAAAAGGCGGCGCCTGGGGCCACGCGTTTTTCAGGGGCCCCGCACAGCCGTGAACCATGACTTGGAAAATGAAATGATGCCAGTTTAGGTTTATTTCAGGTCTTAAGAGAGCCCCGCTATTGAACTTTGCCTTGGGCCCCGCAATTTCTAGGGCCACCACTGAGTAAAGAGTTTAAGAAGTGGATGCAGCTTATTACAAGGACTTATGAAGTACTAATAGCTAATACAAAATTAGTACTATAGCTAATCACAAAATTGTGATGTGCTAAAAGTTTCGTGCTGTAAATTTTCATCAAAATTCAATATTTTTAGATCATCAATAAGTGTTGTGTGCTGTGTTTTAGTGTTATATATTTTTCGGACTTTATAAAATCAAAAAATACTTTTTTTAAATGCTGATGTCTGTTTTCTAAGTGAAAACAAACTTTCACCATGTTCCCTAACAAGGGATAATTGGTTATGTTGGTGAAGTGGAACAACCCTACTCGGGTCTCCCCACTATTAAAAGTCATACGCTGAATAAATAAATTAATTAAGTACTGTACTAACAAATTTGTTTCGTCTAAGTTGACAAGCGATTTATAAATCTCTAATCTAATAGAATATTAATTGGATTAAATTTGGTGAGGAATAGCAAATCGAATTTAAATTTATAGTCGACAACCACGATAACTGCTTACCTTGTAACCTCTTACTTTTCCCCACTTCAGCCAATGAATTAGTAGAGCCTGCCAATTTCGACATTATACCCAAATATTTAGCACACTAAGATTCCTCTGAATCACACACAATACACTCAACGAAAAGCTATGATCTTCAGACATCACATCACCGGTTAGTTTTATGTCTTCACAGGTCAGATATTAAATGGATACTGAACGCTGAATCGAAATAAGGTTTCAAGATTATTATTTTCATGTTTCGGCAAGGACAAAAGATAAGATCACACTTCTGTTCTCACAAGCTATCTTTTCATGCTGCGCTAGTCAGTGATAATCAATAGAAGCTGCCTAGATACAATATTTGCTGTACTGTCTCGGTTGTTCTTGTCAGTTGCTTCGCTAAAAACAACACCCCCATTCTAAACTAGCTCATATCTCCAACTATACTAATGCAATCACAAACACTATTGAAACAAACAATACTATAAATTCCAACTTAATATGTTACGTCCTCCTCACTTATGATGCTCACAGTGAGATAAAGGAAGAAAGATTATATAAATGTGATCCAATTTGTACTGTGTGTCGAATTTGCTAGCTATTCAATGTACGTTACATAAGATGAGGGGAGGTGATCCTAATGTATTTTTCCACATTTAATGAATGAAACTGGATATTGTCATCCCCACTTCGATTGATTAAAAACATCAATTTGTAAACCGGAAATGTATCCGGTATTCACACAATTTTCAATCATATCCGACTAAAGTTTAAAGTGTGACAATTTCAGACTAACTTTGGTTTGAAGAGATAATTAAGAACTATTTCATCTAATACAAACAGTCTATCCGTGTCATCCATCTCTCTAAATTGTAGTGATACAAACTGTATTCGATCTTGGAACCTTTGGATTATCAGCCCGGCGCTTATCGCCCTCGGCTACGGACCACTCCGAGCCGTACTCAGACTCAGACCGTTATTTTAAATAAAAAGAGTCTAACCAATATTTTTGGTACAACGAGACCAAGGCACGTTGCAAAATATTATATGGTAATTATTTACCATGATAAATAATTTATAGTCTAGTTTCAATAATTTTTTTCTAATTTTATCGATAATTTAATTAAGTCTAGTTTCAATAACTGTGGCAAAATCTAAATCATTCATTGAAGATGATTGATTCAAGATGACAGAGTCATTCATTTGGGAAGCGGTTGTCCCAGTGGTAGCAGGCGGGTCTAATCGGTGAGATTAGATAAAGAGACGGCGCCTACCACTCCTGTTGTAACGGTGACCGGTTCCTCTAAATACAATTTATGAGCCTCAAAAACACTTGCCGGTGGTTCGGAACCCACCTAAAGCTGTAGGTCCATTCATCTCTCATCATCATCCTTCCCATTACCCACGCACAAGCTTAGAGCTTATGTGGGCATCATCCCCAGCAAAAAAAAGCATTTCTGCAATAATATGAGATAGGCCTATACTGAATGTAACTGTAGCATGATTGAGCGCGTTAATCATTAGACTATAAATAACTGGGAATTGTTTTGGATTGCAGGACTAGTTTGGGTTGGGAGCATGTTCAATGTGTGAAGAATAGGCTCAGAAAATTAATCTAAGCATTCTCAGAGCTGAGTTATTACTTACTTTAAAAGTACGTCCTAACTCCGCCATATACTGTATATTTTCATTCTATCACATTTGATTGACTTTTTAAATGAAATGCATGCTAAATAATCGGTTGAAGATTCACTTACCAAGATATGCATCTCTTGCATCAAGGAGGATGTGGATTGTGCAGAACTCTCATCATCTGGAAAATATCATTCACAGTTAAAACCAAGTAAATATAGAAGGTATTTCAAGTATGAATAAAAATTATAGATAAAGCAAGAAAATTCCTACCCCACCATATCTAATATCACAGTTTCTAGATTATATAATCTAGTAATGAGGACTCAATTTTCGATTAAAGAATTTCTTATTCATCATTTATGGTTCAAAATCAGTCTAGCTTATTCCCTCCCTACTCCTGTATTGATCATTTCATTAATTCTTTTCTCATCATATCATTTCATAGTAGATTTCACCGAAAAGTTAGTTATTCAAACAAACGTGCATAATTTCAAACAACTGTATAAACCCCAATGTACAGAGTTGCTATCCTTTCAATTTTCTCATCTACTGGAATATTCAGGTGAACTTCACTCATATTTTTTATATTATTGATAGCCTACATATTTTTTTATAATATTTAGATTTTTTAAGAATACAGTATTATGATTGATTGCGATAAGTATTCAATTTATCAATTTCTAATTTGTTATTAACTAGTAATTGATAGGATTCTAATTTATCGACTAATTTGAAATGATAATTTATTATTATTTATTCATTCAGTTTTTAATTTGTATCGTAGCGAGAAAATGAGAGACGGGCGCATTTTTGGTCATCACATTTTGTATACTGAAAAATTAACATCCACAACACCCCACAAAGCGAGAGTTTAGATTATCCGTGGCACAGTTTCCCATCTAGTTTTATCTAGTCTTCCATCTGGTCTATTCAGAGAGTATAGAATAAGAATAAGAATAATAATATTTACTTTTATTCTCTCTGGGTCTAATCTCGTATTAATCTTCCATCTAGTCTTTCACGGAGTGCGAGAGTTTTTAATATTCAAAATGAAATTGTATTTTAATTTGTAACAATTATCTTTCATTTACCAAGTTGATCACGAATACTGGATAGTATTAGTAAATTGATATCCTCGAATTCAGTGGTTATTTATGTGGTTGCTATGGCAATCATAGTTACACGTGATTCAATAACATACCCTTCTTTTTATTAATATAGGCTAAGTGATAATTGTTAAATTTTATCCTTGTTCTTTGGGTCCGTAATGTGGTTAACTCTAATAGGTACCTGTTATTCAAATGAAATTTTTTTTGAATGCTTCGTTTAGAGGTCAAAGTTTATTATTTATCTAATTTACCTATAACGTTTTAGTGGATGGATTCGAATCTAAACATATCATTGAATGGTTTTTATTTTGAAATTATGGATTCATAATTTTTTCTCAATAACCAATTTTTTGAGACAGAATACAAAATAGAATTATTAAATGGATGAACACATGCAGAGTATAGAAAATTAAAAATGATCAACTTCACCATACCCTATTTCTAGATAAACAAAACAGTTTGAGAATGAAAACATCCTCATAGTTAATTGCTTAATTTGGTAGGCTAGATAGTGTTAGTAACGGACTGGGAGATCCGAATAGAGAACACATCATTGCGTTCAGTGCCGGGAGAACCAACAAATAAATTGTATTCAAAGTTATGATGCCTTTGTTTCAGGAAAAAACATAAATCTTTATGCAAACACTAAAGAATTCATTTTAATATCTATGGTTGGTTGAATAAAATCATAAAAGATAATTTCAACTCAAATACGAAATCAAACAATTAAGCCTTATTAATATAGGCAAACAGTTTCTTCTATCGATGAAATTGGATACTTTTATAACACATTTAAAAAAAATCATTTTTTAAATCAAGCTTGATACGCCAATTAAGCTCAAGCTGTCAAGTAATAGAATCACTGCAGAGCTAAACGCAAATTTCTTAGGAAAGAAAACAAAACAAGATTAAGATTAAATATACAAGATTAAAACAACATTAAACACAAACATAACCTGGTTGATTACCTTAATGAAAATCGATAATATATTATGACATTGTTGAATATTATTGGCTGATTTATTTAGTAGGTTGATTCTCTTGAATGATTTTTTCAATCTCATATCAATTTTACAAAATAGGAAAGCTTGAAAAATAAAAGAAATAGTTTTTCACAGATAAAAAAACAGCTTGATATTAATTTGGAGACATGAATAAAAAATCTTGACATTAATTTGGAGACATGAATAAAAACGCTTGATATTAATTTGGAGACATGAATAAAAACGCTTGATATTAATTTGGAGACATGAATAAAAAACAGCTTGATATTGAGTTGGAGACATGAATGAAAAATATAATAGGAGTAATTATGAATAATGAAATTTAACAATATATTCATGATAGTTTGCACCTCGAAGATAACGATACCGATTAAGTTTCTCTAGTCTTCAATAAAGGGTGGTTAAGATATCACTGTTTTGAAGGTGTGCTGGCAACACGTCTTGAAGTAAAGGCCGAACCTCCAAGGCCTGATTGCCCAATTTGTGACACAGTATACTTCACAAATTAGGGTCTCAGGGACCAGGAGGATCGCTACCACTTGCCGTTCCGCCCAGACGATTTCCAAAAGGCAATTAGAAGGAACTTACTACTGAAATATTATCTGACATTTCTCATTTTTTCAGACTTAACTTCAATCACAGACGGAGTCAGAATGTGTTTGATACTTTAATTATAGAAAGAAAAATGGACTCTTCCAAGAGTTAATTTCAATCACAGACTAAGTCAGAATGTGTTTGATACACTAATCACGATAAAGAAACATTGACTCTTCCACGAGTATGGCTGTTAAATGATCGGTGTAGAGATTCTAACCGAAGTTTCACCATGTGAATGAACCATGGAATCAGAAATTTGAACGATTATCAAAATGTTGGTGCAATTGTTTCTTATTTAAAAATTTCCTTACGTGTAGGATTACTTACTATTATGTAATGGGAGGCCTTGTTAGCTTTACTCCAGTTTTACTCTAGTGGGCCTAGATAATTACTTGTTCATTAGTAGTTGATTTCATTCTAGTAAATTTAGTTAGTATTGATGATTTGAATCCCAACCCCGACCTAATTTGAGGTCCAATCCCCCCCCTCAATAACCTCAATAGAATGTGTTTATGTTATAATAGATTGACAATTTACTCTTTACAATATTACTAAAACCTGAAGCTAGGCGTACACCGGTTAGTCAAGACAAGACAAGACGAGATTAGTCACGTTTAGTCACAGTACTTCACATACTTGCTTATGAAGCAACACACACCGATTAGTCATTGCATCTATGCAACTATTGCAACTATGTAAATTACTGTGACTAAACGTGACTAATCTCGTCCTGTCTTGACTAACCGGTGTACGCCTAGCCTAAGACTTGGATAGAAGCGGGTAAAAGACAATAATACTGTAGTTTAGCTGCTCACTATGACAAGCTGCTGAAAAAAAGGTGAGTGAAAAGATCTGAAAGCGAATAAGAAATTGCATGCATGATGGTAGATGAAACACAGTATAATGAAAATGATTAGTGAAAATTTTTCAACATAGGCCAATTACTTATGTTCATTTTTTAAGAGACACCATAATTCTTTTCACAGAAATTATGTGAGAATTCAATGAACATTAAAAAATTGTCGATCTACATTGTTTTGATGACAGACTTGTTTGATCTTTTGGCCACTACTTTGATAAATTTCCTGTCCATTCAGTTGATTCCTCGTTTTTAATTTTAATGCTTGTCTTCAAATTCTGCATACTCTGAAGATTCGCAAACCTCTTTAACACGTTCAACGTGAGCAATCTTCTCTTCTAACCATATAGAACCCCATTCTTTCCAACAAGCTGTCACTTCTAGCCAACCAGTATCTGGAAGACTTTCTAAAATCCAGATCAGTTCACTAACATAATTCACATCACTTTATGCAATTCAAATAACGTATGGATATGATATCTAATCGAGCCTCTTCTAGCATGAACACACAATATTATTGCCGTCGTCTGTATTCAACTTTTACGGTGTAGTGGTACAAATAATCAAAAGAGCCCACTTTTTAATGCATTTTCTGGCAATAATCCCACTTCATACACTTGATTCGTCCAAATAACCTCTTAATAAATGCTTGATTCAAATCTTTCTCTCAAAAGTGGAACATCATTCCTCCAATTGCTCTCTTTATCCAATCCAATTGATAATAGTTTTGAATAAATACATTAATTACCATTGCCTCGGTTGTTTCCTGATAAGTTGTTTTTGGCACTTGAGGATTCTAGCAATAGAGATAGAAAGGAAACCGAAGAGAACCTGAGTGAATAGAGCTAAATACATTAGTTTGTCAAAAATTATTTGTATTTCAGTTCCACGGTGAAGCACGGGTCACACGCACTAACGCATTCCAACAATGCGTAAAATAATGCTATTGTAAATAACTCCAATAACACGCCTGCCCTCAAAACCACATAGATGGTAGTTATGAATCACGATAATTTTCATTTGAAACCTGAATCATTCAACAGAATCCAGTGGGCTCGCTAATATGAGGTGATGAAATTATTATTGGCTGTCGATTTGAAAGCTAAATGTTGTGTTAGCTGTTAGGTGATTTATCCAATCATACCGCAAAATAATACATGATGAAGAAACTGACAGGATTTATTACAGGTGATCCCTCAGAATATTGATTGTCCCTGACAAACTAACCTGTGTATCTTAAGAATTTAATAATTAGTAAAATCATTATTGTATGGAGTTTCAAAGAATCACATTTTAATGGATAACTGAGCTATTGTAATATTAAAACTACAAGTGAGCAACGGCTATGATGGTTTTGTGATCAGAATAACATGCTGAATGGATTGCAACCGGAAATTTGACTCCTGTTAGCTAGTTCAATAAAAAGTACAATAATTAAGTCTTGTAGGCTGTAGGAAACTTCATAAGCCAGTTAATTAAAAATAAAGAACTGAAATGAACATCACCATTTCTGATGATCATACCTGAAAAGTCGCTTAGATAAAATAGTTCAAGAGTCAGGTAAAAATAATGCATCTGAATAATTGCGACGTCCCAGTCTAATGAACTGTGTATTATGGAAAACTTATGTGTGATATTTCAAGATCAATTCTTGGCGTTACAGTATTATGTATTGAATATAAATGCTATTAAACCCATAAATTAAAAGTATGTACACACCAAAAACGACTGAAAGAAAAGCAGAAACATGACATAACCAATAAATTGAAACATAAACAAGCATCAGCTGATGGCTTGAGTCACTGCCATCTTGTCTTGTTAGTTCTTTATCGGGGATAATCTTATGATGGCACTGCACGAGCATGCATCAGTATGCTACTGCTACTGGTGGCAAGATTTGAAACTAATAGTAGAGAATTATTACCGCCAGGATTTTGAAACCTACGTACTAGAAACAGAAATCCGTATCTTTCTTTCTATCTCTACGTGTTTATGAATTTGAGACTAATTAATATTTTTTAGAACAGAAAGGAAAAATCGATGAGATTTTGATTGCTTCAGTTTGCATTTACGGTAAATGAACGTTTTACCGTCTTCAACTTTAGAAGGGGCGCTTCAGATCTTCTGGCATTTGGGGTTGGTATTATCAATATTGTCTTTCTATTCCTTTCCCCTACCAATGAAGGTAAGTATTATTGATGTTGAGCACGATTCCCCGTATGCCAGGAAGGAGGGAAGCCCCCACTACCTCACCAAGCACTGACCTCGCCCAAGGCGAAATTTCGATAAACGCCCCCTTTGGATCATGGTAAAAACCTTTTACTACAATCTCAACTACAGATCACCATTCAATAGTAATAATATTGTTATCAAATTCAAATTTGTGTGCAAGGGATTCTTTCCCTGTATGTTTTTTCTTTAGTTGGCTCTTTCAAACAGCATTCCTAGCTTGCCTGAGAAACATAATTATCCGAATATTTTTCTTCTGAATAATCTATAGTTTCACATAGGTTTCACAGTAGCTGACTCTCGGTTTTGTTTTCCTTCTTAAGGAATCTAAGTTTATTCATTCTGAGAATCTAGGAAGGCTATGAATTATTCTTCAGTATATACATAGAAAAGTGTCAACCTTTCACACAATGTGAAAAAATGGAAATACTTTTAGTTAGGACTAGAGAGTCCTATCATTGAATATATATCCTTTGGATATATATTCAATGCAAGCTAAAGGATGCAATGGTCCTATCTACCACTCAACCTTGACAATGTTGTACAACGAATGAAATGAAACATAATTAAAATCACGGTAGTATGAAATACAATCGTACGAAATCAAGAAAGAGTCATTAATTAACCAATCATAACATAATAATATAACACTCTTTTCATTTTCAATACACGATGATACCATAAGCAGTGAACAGAAAGCCGCGAATTTTAGCATTCGTCACGAAAAAATTACAACGGAGTCAATCTTTGATAATAGATTGTCAAAGATATCGCCGACGAAATACTGTCATCAGTACATTGCTCATTATAGCTCAATGTGTAGCAAATCTAGAGCTCATTATAGTAAATCTACAGGTATTGTCACAAACATTCTTCAAACATCACACTCAAGTTACGATTGGCGATTATATCATATTCATAAATTGATCCTTAATTTGCGATTGAGTTGAAAGCGAATCTGACAAAAAAAGGCGTGTCAAAAACGCCTTCAATAGCAATATTCTTCATGTGAATCCTCTCTTCCATCATACTAACTCATTCAGTTATTATTACTGAATTATATGTTGTACTCATTATATGTTATTATAACATATAAATCGAACGATCAGTGATCAACTATTCCGGCAAGCTCAAAAATGATAATAATCAACCATCGGAAGCACAGTTTGAAAAATATTCACATAGAGGTGCGAAGGTTTTTTTCCAGTCTGATATTCTTATGCGATAGAGTGCTCTCTTTAGCAATCTAGACTTCCAACTGGAAAGTACCGTATATAATAAACAAAGTACCGTACTGAATAGCAGAAAAAGAGTTCATTTTTCAGTT
This sequence comes from Laodelphax striatellus, assembly GCA_017141395.1. Taxonomy (NCBI): domain Eukaryota; kingdom Metazoa; phylum Arthropoda; class Insecta; order Hemiptera; family Delphacidae; genus Laodelphax; species Laodelphax striatellus. The sequence goes on along the minus strand of CM029544.1, from coordinate 8,659,561 downwards.
AGCAGAATAATTATCCTTTTTGATCATAGTGATTCCATCTGCTTCCACAGACTTATTTGAACATGCGATTTTAAAGAAAGTGTCCTTGAATCGAAGAAAATTAATTGATTCGGATTCAAAGTACCTGCAATAATTTAAACATCTATCACCAATCAGTGCACTCATTAATACTATTTATTGTTTTGTTTTAGAAATCAACATGATTTCGAAAGGAATTCCAATTATATAGATCACAAAACATGAATTTTCATGTGCAAATCCACTCCCAGTACAACATCCTATTTTTCCCAATATTTTTAAGAGTATATAAATATATTTCAATTTCTGTGGCGAAGCGTGGTATACTTATTTCCTATAGGAAATATACCCGGCGATGACCAAATAAGTATACCACGCTTCGCCACTATTCAATTTGTAACCAGTCACAATTCGTCTCTGAATAACACCTTTGCCTGATAACGATGTTCCCAATACAAAGATGAATATTATTCATCACAGCAGAATATAATATGGGGGAATTGAAAATATTACTCAACATCACATGAATTCCAAGACGAGTCAGCCATATTGGAAAATGACCGAGCTTAAAAAGAGATCATACAGAAAGCACAAAGCCCGTTGAATAAATCATTGTTTCGGAAGTTTGAAAGATGCCTTTTAACCAACACAATAGATCTAGAAAAATCACCAAACTCAAATCAACAATTGCTAACAATTGAAAACATTGATATTCTTGCAATAGACAAATGATATTCTATTCATATTGTAGACACATGTCATAAATAGTCGATGTTTTCGTTGAAGAGATTTGAGAGCGTATCTGACACAGGAGAGATTGATTGATAATTGTTTGTCACTATCAAACGAGAATCATTTCCTGTGCTATTACCTCACCAACTACTCTGACGACTTTCATCGCAAGTATGGTTGAAGTATTGACATCATAATCAATAAATAGCTAATGAAATTTCAATAAACGTCGTATGATCTTTTCACAGTTCTCTCTCATAGTTAATCTCTCATTCACAATCGGGTGAATAAGATATTATTAAGGTCATAGTCATAATTATGTTTCAAGAAGGATGATTAGAGACATGAGTGATAATTGTGTTATTCCAGTAAAATATGACTGCATGTCGTAAATTCTAATGTTGAATCAATAGACATGAAGGTAGATGAAGAATGACAGTAGAAGAAAAGAGAGAGAAAGAGTGAGCGAGGGAGAAAGAGAAAGTAAAAGAGAGAGAGAGAAAGAGGAAAAACTAATAAAAGAATATGAGAGAAATAAGGCCTAGGAAAAACTCCTAGTTAAGTAGAGAAATCCCGAATTTTTCGACATCCCGTAATGTTCGATCCAAATTAGTTGTGAATTCAAGATTTCACTGTACTCTTTCCACCTAACATCTATGAAAACTTAAATAGAAATAACAAAACCGTATCAAGAATTGTTAATTGATATCACAATTAACCGATATAGTCTTAAATCTTAGAAATGGATAGACCTGGCACTTGTTTCATAAAGTTCTAGAAGTCTCGTAAAACAGGGAAATGGCAAACTCACACTAAAAGTGCAAAATTAGGTTATTTCAAACATCATTTGTTCATAATTTACACTCGAGACCACAAGTAAATTATCGATTTTAAAAGGTTGAAAGACAAGTCGAATTAACAATTAACAGTTCAAAATATTCACAGTTATTACAGTTACAGAAAATTCTGTGAAATATTCGCAGAAAATATTACAGTTATTGAATAAAACTTGAAGAATGTTTACTATGAGTTACTATAGCTGATATTTCTGTTTAGTGTGAGTTCGTCGTTTTCCGATTTTACAAGACTGTTCAAAGCTTAACTTAATGAAACAGACCCTTAGTTAAAAATGTAGAATTATTAAATATAGACACCTTTCCCACCCAGAATTGAGTATTAATACGTAGTAGAATTAAAGATTATGAAGATGTGAAGATACTGTGCAGGAAAAATTAATTTTCAAGACTTGAATCTAAAATCTTGCTACACAAGCTTTCGAAATTCGTCTGGCAACTTTCATTCAAGTTGAAGAATTCTCTACGCAATCCAACTTCTTGGCCTTCTTAGATTCCGTTTAATTGGAGGAAGAATATCAGAATAATTTACACGAGTTATAAAACAAATTCACCTTTCCTGACCAGGAAAATTCTTCTAAAAGAATTCGTCTAGCATCAAAATTTAAAATACAACCGACTCGAACGATTCCATAAAAGACTATAAACTTTAACCGCCCTGAAATGACGTTATTTTTGACCAAAGCAATACAATACTTCCCCTATTAAGCTGTATCAAATGAATTCATTCTAGGGTGGTTGAAAATTAATTTGCTTTTGTGCAATCGGTCATATGAACTGTAATTAGTGATAGATAATTAATGATAATGAATAATAACAGTGTCTCGCTCTGGGTTTATCTTAGCTTTGAGAATATTCATTTGATTACTTTCAGATGGATTTGTATCAATGCAGAAAAATGAATGAATCAAGTTAGTTGAAAAGAAATGATAATGAGATAAAAAACTATGAAGCTTATGATGGAAAAACAGCTAAGGAAGAAGAAAATGGTCAACAACAAATTATTTGAGGCATTTTTTGTTTTGTGTTACAGGAGTTATGTTTTGTGTTAGATGACAGCGATACCACAATAATTTCCTATCAAGCTCTGTTCAATTTAAAGCTTTCTCATGTTAAAGTTTTATTTCCTCCCTTACATGTTTGGATAGTTCCAGTAGGGTTAAAAATTTTCATCAATTTCTTGAAGAGGGCTATAAAATACCTACCAAAGATACTATTTATAGAATGTACTCTATTATGATTTCTAGTGCTCTATGCTAACTTGAACAGATGAACACTTTTTAGCACGAACCCACCAAGTGAAGAGTGCATTTATGGGAATTCAATACTCAAATGAATGGAAGTTGAAGTTGAACTCAAGTGCAATAAAAAGCGAATTCAAGTGCAGTATTTTTAATGTCCAATTGTTACGCAAATACAATACCAGTACACCGGATAGCCGATTTAACTATAAAGTAGTTGTTTTAGTTATTTATGTATAAAGCTTTTGACTGGTCCAATCCATCGGATGACAAAATCAACAGTGAGACTTTTATTCAAATTTTGAATGAGTTTAAGAATGGAATGAACTCACATATAATAATGACGTAAAATCAATATGAGATTATATTTCAGTAGTAAGGTTCCTTCTATGTGCTGGAGTAAACAATCACAGTAAACTTACAGCTTAGAATAGTACATTCCTCGGGAGGTAGGAACAAATTAAATTATAATGTTGAATATTAACTCAAGTTTTCTAGATTGGAAATTATTCATTCTTGATTGTAGCAATTATATTCTTGAAATTTAATTACGATGGAAAGATGCTGAAGATGATTGGCTTTTGTATCAATTTGACTTCTAAAATTGTCAAGTACGTTTCAAAAAATTAATATAAAATATATAAATAGTAAAATATAGGAATAAGTGATGTCTTAATAAACAAAATTGAGGTGATATTAAGAATCTCATCAAGGAACATAAATAATCTGGCAAAGACTAATCAAATTCACAAGTGATTAGTACAATGCATGAAGTATGAAACTCCACAAGTTATTAATATGAACTGTTCTGACATAAAATGCCAAGAATAATAATAAAATATAAATATAATTCAGGTTCTCTATGATCAATATCAAGTACAATGATAAGCTTGGCAGATTATTATTATAAAATCAACAGGAATCATTGTACAACCTTCAAACGAAGACATTTTCGACAACAAAGTGAATTATTATGAAATTGAGATGATAATAGATGTGCAAAAATGAGTAGTTTCCAACATAGAAAATACAAACATATTACAATCAATATTACAGAATTATCAAATAATATACTAATCCTATCAATATCATCAGAATTAGATGAGCTTTGATTTGTATTATGAAGATCTAGAATATAAGAGTAGGCCTAGTGGAGATTTAACATATTATTAAAAATATTATTTCCAAGAGATTTTATTGTTAGATGCCATATCTACTTATTTAATAAAATATGAAAAATATTATTTTCTCCAAACAATCGACAATATCATCAAAAATTTAGTCAAAAAGGCAAATTGCTGATGAAATTATTGGAACATTCAGTTATTAAATTATAAAACTAGATAATTTAATCATGTTTCGATTTCAACAATAAATTTTCATGAGAAAATTTTCTTCAAATATAACAGAAACTACCATTTCTTTAGAATAAGTGATTAATATTATTGATGCTCATTCTACAATAACCACAAGTATTACAAGAAAGAAAAAATGTCCGATTTTGCAGTAGAGAGTACTATTGGTGCTGACATACTAATCAACACCAATTTGGTTGCCATTCCTCCTTTGTATAATAAATATTCGAATTAATAGTACTTCGAATGACTTATAAAACAAGTACTTCGCCTTGCATAAAAACAATAAATAGATAAAGGAAATAATAGCTTAGAATTCAATAACCCAATTTGTAATTCAGTTTTTCTAGCACAGACCTAAAATCAATATGGTAATATTGATTGCATTATCTCTTATTACTAGAATATATATAATTGAATCTATTGTTATAGATCTATGCAGGATATAGTTTCATTATGTTTTAGTGTTACAAACTTATAATAATATCATAATATATCATTATTATAATGTTGTGAGTACCACAAGTACGTTTAATACAATAAGTATTGCTGGCATAACTCACTAAAAAAATTATAAGAAAATGATGATAATATTAGAGGGTGCAACTTTATTTGGGAGGAATAATAAAATAAACATGCAAAGCTGCCCATAATATGATCAACAATAAGTAATAATAATATTTAATAGTGACTACGAAATGGATGCAAAAATATTTTACGTAATATGAGCTTGACACTGACATTAGGAGATAGCAGCTCAAATAGTATACTTCACCCATAGCAGACATTTGCAAATCACTAAATAATGCACTGTTTATAAAGAATTAGGTAGGTGCATTCATTTGATTCGGCGGATGGCGAATAACTTTCATTTGACATTTCTATGGTAACGGATGATGTTCTGTTGATTTCTTCTTTAAGTATGTTTTTTAAATGTCATATACAGTATTTATGTGAAAAAAATCAACAGAACATCACCCGTTACCATAGAAATGTTAAATGAAAGTTAATCGTCATCCACCAAATTAAATGAATATACCAACAACTTGTGCTCATATTATAACATATTTTGACAGTATAAATACTGCTGCCTTTCAATTACTATTTCAATAAATTCAACAGAAATAGCTATGATAAAGAAGGTTCAAACAATGTTGCTAAATCATGCCGTAGTTGGTAATACTTCAGATACAATATTGCTTTGTATATACTATTCACTTGCAACAAAAACCTTTTCAAATTCTATTGCTTTTGACATTATACTAGATATAAACTAGGTAGATTTACATTCACTATCACGTTCACTGTTTGAAAGATCCAGTGTAAAGGCATACGGTATTCTATTACCAGAGTTTGATTAACTGGTGAAACCCAGGGTTGAAATTGAAAATTAGCAATTAACAAGGAGAAAAATGATAAATTAAGCTTGAAATAAACAATCGTATTAAAGAGGGGAAAAGGGGAAACAATGGCATCATAAAATTGTTTGTTTTTCAACGCGCTTGAAGAGAGTGTATAAAAAGAGAAAGTGTAGTAATTGAAAATTATTGTATTTCATAAATATGATTGTGTATTCATGCTTTGAGAGTATAATTGCGTGAACAACATAAATTTATAATATGCATGCAATCATACATTCTACATTAGCAGAAGGATGATTCTCCAGTAGGCTACCTCCACATAAGCAGATTAATAAGGGAGCATGATGATGATAATTCCACATTCAGTTAAGCAGATTTTTGTATACATCCCAATGCACGTTATATGTGTATTATTTCCTTCGGAAGGAACTCGATCTCAATAATTCATTCTTGTACAGCTATTAAGATTTAGAATGAAATTTTGCATTTTAAAATTATGGGAGGAAGCTTTGGAACTCCAATTAATTATTAGGTTAAAAATATTCTTCCTGTAACGAGTTCAGGACGACAACACTTTTGGAAATGTTTAGATTTAGATTCATCTACAAAGATATTTGTGAGTTTTATTGTTAAATAGTTCATCAACGATGTTCTGTAACATGAGTTTCAGATCGTTCAAAATCAAAACGTATGAGGATCTTTTACCGTATTGCTTCCACTATAATCAGATTCATTTAATTTCACGCTTGCTATTAGATAGATAGATAAATAGAGAGATATTATTTCTTGATGACCGTAGAGTACGATGGCAAAGAAATAATATCTCTCTGTCTATCTATCCAATGCCAAGCGTCAAATTAAATGAATCTGGCTATATCTAAGTATAAAAAAAGAATGTTTGAAGAGAATGAATTGAGAGGAGATATATCTGAAATATCATCAACAATAAAATAGTAAAATAGCGCAATATAGAGCAAAATACCGCATCAAGCTTGCTGCCCAAGTTAGCGATACTAAGTATTTGGAATCAATGTACTTGTGTTGAGTTTAATATTGTGAAAAATCTATAATAATAATAGTATAGTGGATAGTGTAATCTTGTGTTCAACATTGGAATGATTTTAAATAATTCCTCATTACAGTATTGTTGTATAATATTAAAATTACATTATATGATGATAAGCATGCACGAGAATACTTCAAGCGTACATAGTCATGAACAAATCATGTGAAATTGAGCATGCATATTAAAAAAATTGAACAAAAATATAAACGAAAGTTGCACTATCAACTAAAGCTACTTGTGAAAATCAAGAAGGCATGCAATTTCGAGGAAAAACATAAGATAAGAAAAAATGAAAGCAGCTGGGAATATTCATCCATACTAACTTAGCAGACAAGCATACCAGATGATAGCACAATAATTAACAATAAAATGTTGAATATTGAGTGAGAAGATGAAATATGAGAAAAGTTTATTGTATACTTAATCCTTTTATTTAATTTGAAGGATGAAAGAACCCTGAAGTTTCCTATTAGTGACATGTTCTACGAGCTCCAAGCAGTCTCATGTAAGCCCAGAGCATTGTCCTGAAAAATAAAATACATCTTTAGTTGAATTGAACGTTGATAAAATAAAAATTGAATGCATTTCAAGAAGTGGGGGATGGGAATCAACTTCAGATATACTGCGATTCATTTAATTTGACGCTTGGCGATCAGTAAACAGCTGATGTTACGCAGCTTTGACACAATACTCAACCTACAAAATGCTGAATCTCTCAGATTATTGCGAAGACTTTAAAAAGGTCTTTAATGCCCGGGGTTTCAGTCGCTCAATAGACAGTTCAATAGCACTATTGAATCAATAACCATATGTTTTCAAATGCAAAAAAAGTTATTGATTCAATAAGTTTATTGAACGATTAAAGAACCGGGCATAAGACTCAATGGTTATCTTGAAAATTTATTCCATCCGCTAAGTAGGTGTCCAAAAACGCCGGTATTTGAAAATTTTATTGAAATTAGGGCTCAGATATAACAATGACGGAAATAAACTCTTTATTAAGTTCCTCTGAACTGAAATTCAGCTATAGGCTACGTAAGCCCAAAGCGATTACCTTTCTACAAGAGCGATCATAGTTCATCTAATGAATGTACTGATACAGCGTTGACCGTTGAGATAGTAAACTGATTGAATAAAACCTAGCTCTTTCATTCAAACAGTCCAGTTATGAAGAGATGTAGAAAGCATTTAAAGAACTAAAAAAAAAATTGAGTCAGAACTGAGTTAGTTCGTCTCAACAGAGGAATCTTTGTAATGAGCATTGAGCTAATACAGAAGTAATGTATGGAATGATGGAATGTATTCCATCAGTTCCTATTACACTCATGGAAGCGGTTTTGGACGCAATGAGTTTAAGTTATTAGAAAAGGTACATTCAATAAGTTCAAATTTGGTAAATGAACTAAAATATTATTCCTCTCTATTCCACTGACTATTGATATTATCAATAACATAGAGTCGAATAAAAATGAGAGGTGACTACTTTGAGCTTGATTTTTTCTTGTAACAACGAATGAACCTCAAATTGATAGCTCAAAACATGATATGTGAAAAAAAGGAGACTAATAAGACTAGATGACACCATAGAAAACTATCTTGAAACAATCTTCAATCAACAGTTCATAATCACAGATAAGAAATTGATTTATCTGAAATGAGAGTACTTGTGAATATTGTAATATTATCAAATGGAGATTCACCTCTTCAATAATGAATGAAACAAGAATGGAAAAGTTACTGAAAAGTTGCTGAATGGATGGTTTGAAATCTATGAAACCACAAGATTTAAAGAATGAACTATTATTGAAAGATCAATAACTCAAATTTTAAGGTAGAGTTTTTGACGCCCACATTTCTGAGAGATAGATAAATATTGTTAAAGATTGGGACAAATATGTTAGATATTCTATAAATGGAAAACGACTTCCGCTACTATCTACAAATAAATATTGATTCAAGTTTTAAGAAGAAAAACTATATTCAGGAAAGATACTATTGGACCAATATTCTTATTGTGAGAGTTCAATTTGAAGTAATTTAACTAATATTGGAAACATCATACAAGTTTGCTCAAGTAGCAAACTTCAAGTAAGTTAACCTCTGGTCTTTCAGTAATAAATATTACTTTGAATGTCAATATGAAGGATATTTACGTGAGAATTCATTCAAGGCCGATTCAATGATCTGAAACTCCAGCTCTGAAGTGTTTTATCGTTATTTTATTAGAAACGATTCAGGTTGAATTCAGGTTAAGAAGGTGTAATAAAAATATTCAACTTACGCTCACTGGAATATGGAAGTTCTCAAAAATTGAAGCTTGTATGAACACCTGGTTATGTTCATTGAGTTTTCTTCCTGGAAACCATGGTCAGTCTTTCATTCACCCTTCCAGTGAGTTTAATGTTAGTCTGCGCATCGCATAACCGTGATGGAAGATCCGATTCTGTCTGAAAATTACAAGAATGTGTGAAACACTTATCGTAAGTGAAACCTTAGGCAGCTCATACACCGGAGCAATAAGCAATAGGCCATAAGCAACATTTGGATCATATGATCGTCTACTCTATAGAAACAAATAGTCCAATGCACATCTAAAGCAGCTGTTTCGGTGTGCATTGAACTATTGGTTTGTATAGAGTAGACAATCATATGATCCAAATGTTGCTAGTTGCCTATCGCTTATTGCTCCGGTGTACGACCGGGGTTATACTCAATAAAAAACATTAAATTTATCAGTTACTGTTTAAATTTTATCACAGTGCTGCATTAAAGTAATAACATCTCTCATCATCATCCTTCCCATTACCCACGCACAAGCCCAGAGCTTATGTGGCCATCATCCCCAGCAAAAAAACAAAAAAAAATCTATAGCTCTATAGCAAAGATATAATTATGTGATGCTGGTAACAGCATCACTCAGCCCAACAAAAGTAGTTGGAACATGCGTTTCTGTTGCGCAGTTTTAATATTGCATTGAAAACGTTTTGTTGAGATACTAGATAATGTGAATCTATAGCTAGTTTTCTTTTGAATTGTAGAACTTTTTTTTCTTCAAAATCCGATTCTCTGTGAGCTTCAAAGTTGAGAACTTAGTTGAACGCGTTCAACTCGATTTTTCTTTGTTTATTATAACATATTTCAATTATTTATCATCCTAGTGTTGGAGACTTGGAATAGCATGCTTGATAAGATCCTCTTGTCATTTTAGAATAGAACTATTCAAAAATTCTCATTCAACATTCGTACAATTTTAATGAATGAACTCATTGCCATAGAGAGCAATGTAACATCCATTACAAATGGATCTTGAATGGATCCAATGGATGAGTTGGTATGAGTCTGGGAAAACTGTAAATGAAAATCGAGAATGAAGCCTTATTTAGGCTTGTTTATAAAGTCAAATGAGAATATGAAAAAATTGAATCAAAGAGGCGGAATTTCTAAATAAACTCGAAAATTGAATAATAAGATTTCCAGAAATGCAACTAGTCTGAGAGATTAATATCAAAAAATGAAGCAATGGGAGGATACTGGTATAGGAGATAGTAACATGTAATTGTTATTTTATCGTGAGAAAAACGGATTTAGTAGGTAGAAATTCCAAATAAGTAGAAATTGTAATTGTGTACAGTGAACATTGGTAATTCCCAAGTATGATTCAATTCATAGGGAGCGATTGGCTTCGTGGTCGTGCCGGTGTCTAATCGTTTAGATAAAGAGACTTGCTCCTGTAATTCCCATAGTAAGGGTGACCACTTCAGGCTTTTTTTCCGCTAAATGTAGCGTAATTCATTCATGAGAATCGAAATCGCTTCCCGGTGGTTCGTAACCCACCTAAAGCTGTAGGTCCGCTCATCTCTCATCATCATCCGTCCCACGCACAAGCTGAGAGCTTATGTGGGCACCACCATAGCAAAAAAGATTGAAAAAAAAATATATTCATCACACAATTCATATGAGAATTAAATAGGAACAATATCAAAAATTCTCTAAAACTAGTCAAATTTTCTTTTGATTTGGAAATTTCACCTCTATCAAATTCATCTTGAAGTTAATTTTATTATCAATTATTATCAGTTTATTAATGGTATTTCTTATTATAGTCTCAACTATTAGTGTCTGGCTCTCAATTACAGTCCATTTCTGACAATGTTTCTTTGTCTTAAATACTAAAAATCGTGATTCCAATGTTGAATTCATATTAATTGAGCATGCGGATTATGTGGCTATGTTCATCGCAATTGAATATGTCTGTGAGAAATCTCAAATGGAAAAATCATCCGACCAGAGATCTTGTCATAAAAATTCCAATACAAAACGTTCATCATTGGAGAAAGAGAAGTTCTAAACTGATTTAAATTAACAAAAATAAACTTGGGAACAGGACTAATGTTTTGCAACTCTCAGAGACAATTGGCCTTGAGTGGACTATCTTCAATATACAATAATTTTAAGAGCTTATCTTCTTACCCTCTTATACCCATATTATCTTTTCGCTCTATTTAACTGAGCGTTGCGACCTGAATTTACTAAGCTGTATCATTTGACTAAATATATACAAACTTCAGACTTTTTATCTAGAATACTCAAGTGTCAGAGCTGAAGATGACCGTCTTAAAAAAGTTACAAAACTGATTTTTCTCTTCAACACTCACACGTGAATGAATTATTGAACGACTTTCAAAATCCCCAGATTAACAGATACTTTCTTAATTAAATTCTAATTGGAAATGAAGTAATTATTGTACTGAGAAAAAATGTATTTTTCAATCGAAGTTTTATTTCTCTAGAGAGGGAGAGATGAGAGAGAAATGTAGAGTTAAGGAATGAGGAATTCCTCAGAAGATATTAGGTTCCCACTGGATAAAAACGTCTACCAAACTCTCCCCAACCTTTAAATAGAAGGAGCCATTGTTTTCAAACACAAATGCAATTGGTATGATCATATTTTATACTCGAGTCGGTTATAATAAAAAGCAACTTCTCATCAATATAATGGGCATACAAACTGTGATAATGTGGGTGAATACCATAAACACAATAAAGACAACAGATTGTCTAGTTTACTAGTGAAGTACAGCATACCTAGCCCACCAAAATGAATCAATTTTTGTAAGGAAGTTTGTCTGAGTGAGTCAATTTAAATAATATTGTGAACTCATTTTATACAGAGTGGCCAATATTGAGGATACCCTTTAATAATATAATTATAATATCTTATGTTGATGATTATATCAAACAGTTCTTCCATATCAGTTTATTCTTACATTTCCATGATAAATTTCAACTAGATAACAATACAATTCAGGACTTATCCACTTTATACAAAATCGATAAATTCATACTTGCAATGTATGAGCGAATCTGATTGAAATCTATAACTTATTTATATATATTATCTTTTACCAATTTTACAGAATATTTGTATATAAATATTGCACATCTTGTACAAAAATTATATAATTATTTTCCTCTTATAATAAACCTGTATATAAAGATAAATCTGAAATAATTTATATAATATTTCTATTATAATAACATCTTCCACTTGAGTAGTTGAATGAAAGTTATGAATCTGTGCAGATGCATAATATTTATGTTACAAAGCGTGTGATAATGATTATTAATATTACAAATAATAATTTCAGAGTTATTTTAACTGCACAGAGCTTGATTATGTGTCTTCATGATAAAATTGAATAAAATTATAGCACTTAAGTAGTTAAATATAACTTATGAATCTTTACAGATGCATCATATGTTACAAAGCGTGTGATAATAATTAGTAAAATTAGAAAAATGAATAGTTTCAGAGTAATCGTTACTGGACAAAGCTTATTCACGTGTCTTCATCATAAAATTGAATACAATTTAAGCGGAATTATAATTACAGTTTGATATCATCTTCGATTGTAATTTGAAATCAAAGTTTCAAAAATGTAAGTAGCGTAATCTAGATGCTTTTTTCAGTTCCATTTCGCTAAGTTGTGGTGTCGATGGAACTTCCGTGAAGAGATGAATGAAGAATGTGGAGAAATCGAGGAAAGTTAGCAGGCTGTACAGTCTCCCATAAATGATGTAGTACTCTACTATACAACCTACTACCTCAACTCGAAATCTCCCTCAAATCAGTTCTCACTAAAGATGTCTTCAAATTACGGATGGATGAGATGTCCTCCAGCTTAAGAGAATATGGCGAAATTTCACAAGTCAATAGATTACTTTATAAGAAAATACAATATACGAAATGATGTGATAACTGATGAGATATCACCAAGCTTGAGAGATAGGGCGAAATTTCAGAAGTAGATACTCAATTGATTGCTTTGAAAAAGAATACTATATACGAAATTATGTGCTAATTTATATGAGCTATATTATTACGATATTCATTTAATTTGGCGGATGGCAAATAACTTTCATTTGAAATTTCTTTTGAAACGGGTAATGTTCTGTTGATTTCTTTTTCAGATGTTTTTTACATATACAGTATTTATGTGAAAAAAATTCAACAGAACATCACCCGTTACCATAGAACATAGAAATGTTAAATGAATGCTGTTCTCTAGGTTAAGTAGATGATAAGAAGTTTGTAAAAATAAAGAGTTGAATAAATTCAAATAAATAAACACTATTGAAAGTATTGAAAGAAAGGTATTCACCTTACGCCAAATTAAATGAATATACCTCATGCTTTATTAGCAGCTAGATATTAATTTGCTCAGTGAGTGAGAATTTGAGAATTCAATATTTTTACAGTTTTATCACTCAAATAAACGTAACACAATATTATAATTTTGATCAAATTTGTTTTTTTACACATAAATCTATCTTGACTTATAGGAAACCTACAAAAATATAATATAATATATTCAAATTATTCCAAATAGTTGAAATAATTTATAAGACTCATTGTGAAGTTTAAATAGTTTTAGTTTACATATTACACTACAAATGTAAAGGATGAAATAATTCTGTATGTGCCTGAACCATTCAGTAAATAATAATATGAGTACACCATAGACTTTTCTCTGAATAGTTTAGAACAATATTAAAAATATGAATAAGAATAAAATAATACATTATTTGTAAGAATGATTGCTAATTCAAAAATAATTTTTTTTACAATCGGATATAAACATAGATTTTAATAATAGATATTCGAAATATAATTTTATTAATATAGGAGATAAGTTCTACTATTACATGGTAAATTGTACAAAGTATGTACATTATGGTGATGATGGATGGAGTTAAACATGTGGAGTATCTCATGTTAGCTAATCCACATAACTCATGCTAGAGGATTATTTAAGATATGAGAATACTAATTTTCTGTAGAATGAAATACATGGTACAATGAATTCTAAAAAGAAAATTATTGTGATGAGAGAATCGTGAAATGTAAGCTTGGAGAGTCATGCTGGAATGGAATGTACTAGTTTGTGAGGTGTTTAAGAAAAACAAATTAATTCAAATGAGAAAAGTAATGTACAAACAAGATCATCTTCGAAAGCATATTGTCAGTCTGGTCCCTTCCTTGTGTCAATTTTGATAATGTGATCAATTGATTAATAAGAGTTGTTGTAATTATGAAGTTATTTCCTACACCTATCGTTGGTCTATTTCTTTTTCTCTTATAATTATTTCACTGTACGTTTTCATCATAATTAGTTACTCATGATACTCACATGAGTCCAAGACGTGTGCGTGAATAATGGGACGGGCAGTGATAGATGAATATGATAGAAAACATGTTATCATAGGTAAATGATAGATCAACATATCAAATAAAATGAGAATTGAACCCTGAAAGCTGACGGCCTAGCAGAAAAAGAGTTACAACGCTACAGCTATGATAACTCACGAATCCGCAACTGATTTAATTTACTCTAATTTAAAATTATGGAAATATTTTGAGAATGGGATGATTTATAATGTGTTGGAGTTGTTAAAAATCTGTTCAGTTACCTCTTCAGGTGGCAATATATAACATAAAATTCATGCTATAAACAGCATTACAAGCAAGTATGCTTCATTTGCTCAAAATGCATTATTTGTCTCAATGGTATTCTGTTCTTCCTGATTAATGTGAAATTTGATGTGAAAATTAGTTTTTTTCATGAAAAACATGGAATGACGTAAATGCAAAGGTCTTTAAACAGGATTGGTATGAAGAAGGTATAATCCTGAGTTGAAGTGATGAGGAAGTTGCGTAGGCCCTATTTGTTAGTTAATTTCCCATACAACTATTGAGGTATGGTTCTGTGATTTGAACCAACTATCATTATATGCATATTTTGCGTTATTTATACTCTTCCATTATACAACTGTTTGAGGTATTCAAATTATGAGAGAACTATTCAAAGTATTGACTATTCAACCATGAGAGAAATAATTCATACTTTCTTTGTAACAAAATTGGGAGAAGAGAATAATCAAATACCGTTAGTTGTTGGGAATCTCGTCCAAATTAATATGGTATACTTCAAATACTTGTATTACTGGATGATTTTCATTGCATTTTGAGACTGAAAACTTATATATTGTGTTTTGATGAGGAGCCATGGATGATTTCCAATGCATTTTGAGACTAAAAAATTATATATTATTGTGTTTTGTTGAGGAGTCGTAACTAAGTAATGATACGTGTGGAGAATTCGATCCAATGAGAGTCACATGAAAACTTTATCAATAACTTGATAAATTTGATTTGATGAAAAAATCTTCCGAGTTTTGAATGGTGAGAAGGAAAACAGATTATAAGTCTGAAGTGGTCCAACATCAGGACGAAACGATCGTCACTATGATGTAAGTCGTTTCCTACTTTTTCAAAGTTTTGTAAATTATAAAATTCATCAAAAAATACTAAGCTGGGTCTACAAGGTGGAAATGGTCTTCACAGGTGGTTTGTATGAGAAATATATTGATATGGAACATGCTTTCATACGAGTGAAATGAAAAGAATGTGGAAGTATAGAAATGAAAATATATAGTGGATGGGTCCAATTTAGAATTACACATGCTTCACATGATAATGATAAGAAAATGGGGATGAAAACCAATGAAGAATAGCCAGGGACTACTTCTACAGAGTTTGAAAACGTAATGTATGTCTATACAGAGGATATCAAGAATAACAAGCGTTTAATACACACGACAAAGGAGTGATACTGATGTCGCTAGCTTTAGGGGAGTTTTGAAGGGTGTGGTGTGACCATTGCAGTGTAGGATCAGCAGTACAGACCCTTAGAAACGGCCTTGTGCAATAGAGTAAACCACAAGTTCGGATCTACGGGTTCGGACATCTGACCACGTGACTTCTAGAAGATGGAGGGTATTTTTCTGTCTCTCTTACACAATCATCTCCTTATAACACATATTTTCAACTCTATTAAAGTATACAAAACTTGTCAATAAACATCAACTCTTACTAATACACAAAACATGCATGGATGCTTACAAGCTATTTCCTTACATTATTATACAAAAATCCATTCAAATGTTAATTATTGCTATGTTTGTAATTTTATATCTTGTATTGTATATATTTATCAATATTCCTTCATTGCTGGTTCATGCTAGTTTATCACATAGATTATACCTTAATTCATCTTAATTGATCAATTACCACACATAATTATCACATTCGTATAGAAATAAACTAATAGCTAGAGATAACTAGTAAGTTAAGGTGGAAGTACAACTGAATATCTACTGTACTTCTCAATTATTAACAATGTAAAAAAAATTCAAGTGTTGTATCCTAAGACTTGATGTTGTCATTTTAATTATCTAATAATTATTGTGAAATGTTGTAAAAGGCTGGCAATAATTCTTCCCGAAATAGTATAGTAATCATACTAATTTATGACAGGTAATGTTAACGATTGTTAAGAATAATTATCAGCGTTAATAAGATGGGAGATATAGAAATATTTTGTTTATAAAATTATAAAAAATTAACATTATGAAATTTAACATTTTGATAAGAAATCTGTTGAAACAAAGTTGTAACAAAAAGTATATATGACAAAGAGTATAAGTGACAGTAAGTTGTATGTAATGACTATTTCAATAAATTATCGTATAACAAGTGATTATTATCAAATTATAGACTATTTATATGGTTTTAATGATAAATAGGAAGTATGAGTTGAACTCAATGATCAATCATACAGTTTCCAGGAGAATGTTCTCCACACTATTGATGAGTTCGAAAAATCTTTGATTCGTATGGATTCTCATTTCTGGACCATGAACTCTTACAAATTAATATTCTTTGTGATAGGATTAATGTAAGTGAAAGGATGATAGTGTGATACGGGATAAGATACGTTCAAGGAATTCTCATCTAAATGTTTTTCACGCTGTGTTAACGGACAGCAGCCGAGGTGAAGCCAAGTTTTTCCTGAACTGTGGGCAGACTTGTGTCGTTTTAGTGGAGTAAACGGGTAAACAGAGGGAAAAACTGCGTTGAAGTGGCTTCACTCTACAAAATGTAAGAGGATACGATAATTATTCATGAATATGCCACTTTTCAAGTGTCCTACTCACTTCAACATTCAAAACACTCAGTGCGCTCTCAGAAAAAAAAGATTCTGTTGCGCATGATCTCGTAGTTCAAATTTTAGTCGCTAGATGTCGTTGGAGCCATCATTTCTGCAATCCGTTCGCGTACTTTATTTTTTATAAGAACGAGAGATTTTCACGATTGAATTGTTCAATACTTACTTCTCTCTTAAGAGTAAGATAACATCTACAAACTTATATGATTCTTGAAATTGGTCCACTAATTTATAATTACTAGGAGTCTCCCCAACATTCTCCAATCAGGTATTTTATTTCTTGATCCATCACGAACTGCTATGTCTCATGAAGATTTCAACACTAATGACAACTATCAGAGCTTATTTTATGTGCAAAACATGAAACATATACTTACTAGCTGTTTCATACTTTCGGATCGCTAAAATCCATTTTCATGATTCTCAAATAGTCTCTCTCAATAGTCTTCTCTCGTTATAAAGTTGTCTACTGAATCAAAAGTGTGTACATCGCAGTTCGTAAATGAATCAAGAAATCATCATCTTTACTTAAATTAGTTGTCAACGAACGAGTTTCAACAGATTTCTATCACTTACATCTCTAGGCTATGCTTCATAGGCTACTTATTTATGAATCGCTCAATGTTTTTGTTAGAGAACTTCAATAATTTATCCATTAGGCTTAACAACAATAACAACCTCGAAAAATAGTTTGAATAACATGATCTGATTATGACCCAAATACAATGAATGACATAGCTGTTTACATTAACCATAACCAGTAACCATATCTAGACAAACGTGTGAAGCATTTTACTGACTCAATGTTCATTCTGGTAGGCTAGGTAGATTCATAGAGTAGATAAACTCAGCCTATGACATAAAAACTGAAGATTTGAAGTGCTTGAAGGGAATGCCAGTTAAATTCAAATGTGAACTGAAGAATTTTTGTAATTTATACCTATTTGGAAACTCTCATACGAATTTTGAAGCTATATTCACTGACCTATGTGTTGTGATTTGTCAGTTCATGTTAGAAACATGAAGTTGCCCTCTCATGAAGTTCAATACTCTTGAGAAGTCCAATTCTCTTCTGCAATACGTGGTGAATCTTCGTTGACAATCTGGAAAAAATAAAATTATTAGATAATAATGAATGATAGGAGAAATATGATTGTACAAAAAAAGGAAGTCTATTAAGCTTGTAGTTTCAATCAAGATTTTATTCACAAAAATATTTCGTGAGTTTTGAGAGGTTACATAGTATAATTCTTTGCACCTCAATAACTATCCAGTTTTAAACAAAGTTTATGAGTACGGTTTTGGTTGGGAAAACTGTACTGAAAAACGTTACAAGGAGTAATAGTTATTAGATTTGTAGGGAGGATAGAAAATTCCGGGAAAATGATGATTTTCCATCAATCTTGTAAAGGAGAGACTCTCTAAGGTCATAATAATTTACAGACCATGAATAATTCGCCCTATATTATTATAGCATGAGATAATTTTTACTGATTGAGTTCTTCAAATAGAAATCAATCAACCATGTTTTGATTTAATGGAGTAGAAGTCTATGCTGTTCAAACTTGCTCTTAAAAATTCTTTCACCATCACTATCAATGAGGATAGAAAAGTAACACAGTATTAACCGTGGAGAAGCGTGGTATACTTAACCGGTCATCGCCGGGTATATGTCCTATAGGAAATATACCCGGCGATGACCGGTTAAGAATACCACGCTTCGCCACGAAGTATTAATTTTCTATTCACAGTATTAATTCCCTATTTACAGGATTTATTCAATAAATACAATATTAACTTATGGTATTCATATTGATAATTCAACAATCTGGAGCCTGTTCCATAGAACTTATAAGTACATATAGAAAAAGCTATATTTAATGCCTCTAAAGAGCAAGGAATACAGTATTCAAGAATTTTACGGCAATCTATGGAACAGGCTCCAACTCTCCAAACACACTATATTTAGATGTGGAGGTTTATTAATTTTTAGTTATCTAATATTATGGTTATGAATATTCATGAATGTTATACAAGACCTTCTAAGAGATATGACATCATGTTAGTCACTCAGCACAGAACTCCGCAGTAAGAGTCAGAGCCATTGCCAACCAAACTCTCCTCAAGACAGCTCTAAATGATGCAGAATTTCTGAAAACGATAATATTATTGCAGATTAGAACACTGTAATGAAAAATACTGGAATAGGCTACAAAATAATACCATAAAACATAACTGCAGTGTTTGAAAATTATAACTATTCTGAATTTTTACTAAAAAATCGTTATGTTTTTGATTAATTATTTCATTACATCAACTTTTATTGCTTCTTATCTATATGTCTGGTTTGTATTTTTGTTTTGTAAATTTATGATTGAATTTATATAAAAGGAATGACATAGAAAACTCCAATTGAATAATAGAATCCACGAAATCATTAATGTTATTTGGCACGCTTATTGATTGTGTCAAAATGTTTGAGATTTTGATAAATCAATAAATTAATTAATCAATTCTCTCACAGAGTTTTACACATTTACACATTTACAACAGTTTACACATTACTGAGCTCTGGATATATTCCATTTCTCATGCTTCATTTCAATTTCTCACTAATCAATCTGTCATCTACTTAAACTGCGCTTATCCTGGAGAATCTTTCTATGATACTTTATCCATTCTAATTTTATCATTGTGTTACATGAGTCACCAAGATTTTTCTCAACATTCATACACATTCTGGTATAGGCCTACTATAAGTAGAAAAAATATTATGCATTTTTTACATTGTTACAATTATGTGATTGAACAATTAAATTATGCCTCCAGAGCTTGAACAATATTGAATTGAAGGGGGCAATATTCAGCTATAAGTTTATGATATTCAATTATATGTTTTCAGCCCTTGAAATTTATCGAAACAATTGAGCAAACTTCCAAGTAAAATAGATCTTCCACTCAAATACATTATCGTAACAGTACCTTAAGGGTTCACCCAAAAATCAGTATAAATAATTTCTCGGATGAATAAACAATAATAATGAATTTTATTTTCTATCTTTGAAAAATGAGTCTCTTTTAAGGCAGAAAACAATAATTAGTCGTTCTGGATTTCCAGAGAATTCTCTCTTCAAAAGTCTTGAACAAATATTAAAATCATTCATCTTCTTATAAGGTCTGAGTATAGGCCCTACAATAACTTTATAAATCATTGATGACATCCCATCAGGTAGAATACTAAGTAACTACTTTTAATTAAAAAATAATCATACGAGGAAGAGAGCGAACGTTTTAAGTCTGTGATGGTATTCGAATAACAATTGAATATTAAAAATGTTTTGCTATCCTTGAGTTCAATAAGGAATGGAGGCGTGATTGATAGATTGATTAATATTATTGGCTCTCATTTGTGATTGATTTATTTATTTACTTGAAGGGTGATGGGTGAAGGGGGAGTTACGGCGCAGCCGGCCCTCTCTAACATTGTGATGTGATATAAGCTTGAAAGGTGTGATGGAGACCTTTATGATCTTCTAAAATACACAATTATGATAACTTTTGATTATTCGATAGTTTGAAATACCTCATTTTCCCTATAACAGAAATACTTCAACATAACTCAACTCTGTTAGCATGAAAATCCTTATTCCTGTCAAAGTCAACGTAGACGTAGATTTAATTATGTTTGGGTAATGAAATGGAAAACACATTTGTTGGAGCTTCTTTAGCTTTCTAGCTTCATTGCATCAGTTTCTTTGTAAAGTACATGAAGAATTTATAAATACTATATTAAAATTCGGCTTTTTATTATAGTCTGGGAATACTAATACTTTTCAAAAATTATTCATCAGCTAGAATGCTAATTAACTTGTTGAACTAAGTAACTCGAGTTGGTTAATGAATGAACTGTCAATTTTGGAATAATCTAGCAACTTATCATTCAATCTACCCTACTTCTGCTTGATTCAAGAAGACCCTTGAAAAATTAGAACATTTCCTCTGTGAATTTACAACATTCCAATTGACATTTTCAATATAGAAACAACAATATGAGATGCAGTCAATGCAATGATTGATTTTGACTTGATTTTTTTGTGAATTATCGAATTGAAATTTCTGATGCTGGGTTGCACCAAGTAGGATCAACCCAGGATCAACGGAATTAGTTATATGTAGGTTATGCTATAAATAGGTATGATAAGGTGATTCTAAATTGTTGATACCGGTTTGTGCAACCCAGCATAAGAATCTGGACTTTATCTTCATGAGTCTATCTTCATGTCTGAACATTTTGCACGGTGTCTTATTGCTTGAAGAGAAATGGTTGACCAATCATTTTTCTGTATTTCAACAGACCAAAAACACCTGAGAAATATTGCGTGTTGTGAAGTTAATCTGGGGCCAGACCAAAGTGAAAGTGGTTCCCGTTATTGGTGGGACTACAACTGTAATAGTACAAGTAATACCACATTCTTAACAAGAGTAACAACATTGATGTACAGTACAAGAATTTAAGATCTAGTCACTGGAATTCAGCCAACTATTTGGGCTACTTGATACTCCTACAACAACTAACCGAGAAAAAAGCTCACTAATTATTTATTTATTAACTTCAATACAAGGCGAAATTAGAACTCACAGGTCCTCTAACACTTGAACTTTATCGTTATTAACCTTATCGTCTTACAAATCAAAATTCAAAATCACATTTACTTTCCAATCAACAGTACATACATAGGCAGGAAAATAACACTATTGTATAATAGGCATAGGCAGAATACACACTATTGTATAATCGCTGCAATAATGTAAAACAAACTTATTCAGCATCGATAGCCTTACTTTCTCCCAAACTTGACTAATATTCCATTTTTTAAAATTTTCCTTCACCTTTTTTGTCATCAGAAAGAAGGAAACTAACAAATACGAAACTCTCCCGTCCTTCTTTTATCAGTTTTTGTAGAGAGTAAAAATCACAAATGAAGACTAGCTTATGGTTGAGATGTCAATGTGCTAACCACACGTTACATCTTTTCTGGTTAATGATCATTCACCTCTGCTGATTCAGTCAAGCGGATGTGAAACTGGCAACCAGCTGGTAGGCCTAAGCCCACATAGTGCTGTTGAGCCATTGACAAACAAACAATCACAAAGTTGGACAAAAGATTGGATGGGACAGACATCAACGATCAGACTCAACAACAGACGACACCAATGTGGAAATTTGGTAAGAATGAAAAACAATTTTGTCTATTTTTGTAATATCTCTGATGCAAGGGTTAATTTGGAAATTGATGATTGATTGAACATCTCACAGTTTACACGATCACAATGCTTGGAAAACTATGATAAAAGAACTTATCCAAGGTCAAACTTGATTTTTGGATAAGATATTCTCAAGGAGATGGCTTTCAAGCTAAACTACTAACCAAATAAACCCTCTCGATAAGAAATGTGAAGCTAGCCAAATGCTAAAAAACACTTTACAGTTTATTTATTTAAAAATTAGTAAATTTAGTAAAGTAATAAAGATTCAGATTAATTGCTAGAGAAGTGATTGATAATTATGTATATGTCAATGTGAATTTATGTGTATTATATTATGTATTTATGTGTCAATATGTTTTATTATGTAATTATGTAAATGTATATTGGGAAACCATAATTTGCTGTAATAAGCTCAACAGTGCATCACATAATTCAACATTACTCGAATTTTAAGAATCTCCAATTATTTTCTAATCAAAACTACTCCTGCAGGTGGTTGAGTTTCAATTTTCCATTACTGCTTCATTGTGGAAGAGGTGGGAGAGTAATACCTCCATACTCTTCAACAAAAGAATAAGTGGTGAATGAAAAATGACGTGAGTAATGTTGAATTATGTTGATGTTGAAGTACTTCAAGTACAAACAATTTTGTGCTAGATACAGAATACTAAGTACTTTGTATCTAAGTACTAGTACAAGTACAAAACTCCTTCTATTTATGCTTGGAGCCAGATCTACAGAGTTTGTAAGACTAACTCTGATACAAGAAGATCATAATGTACAAACACATAAGATCAAATGTACACGTGAGAAAGAGATTACACTGATTGGAGGAGAAAAAGGCTGCATATCAATCGACAGGAGAGATGTTTTAGAACTGAGAAAAATCAATTTACAAGAATATAATAAAGAAGTAAAAGAGGAGAGCAATCCTTTCTCATTCAATGATTTACATGGAGAGCGGTTAAAACGATTCATAAGTTTTCCTCGGTCTCTTCTTTTCAAATGCATTGAATTAGAATTTCGTTTGAGCTAGACAGTAGATTTCTCTACAGAGCAGTTGAGATTTACACTGGCACAGTTTGAAACTGAGTGCACTGGATGAAGAACAAAAATTAAAACACCCACCAGCATTTAGAACAGCATTTACCACATGAGTCGTTCACATAAGGGCTCCGATTACTTTAAATTATGTAGAAGTTACTTGTGCCTTCCCACATTTAGAGCTGACATGAGTAACTTAGTTAAGAAAAACAATCATAATCACGACAGCAGTGAATAAGAATTACTCACAAGAGCTTGAATAAACTTTTTTAAAGTTTAGTTTGGAGGATATCTAATCGCTTCGCTCACAAACTTTAACGCACAATTTGGAGTACACAATCACTTGGTTCAATAGAATGCAGGGTATATGACAAAACACACAATTATCACAGAAATTATACACCTTGTTCCTAAGATATAGCCTAAGTCTCTTACTTTGGATTGTTCCTCACGCCAGACAGGTTAAAGGATCATAAAGGATGTATTGAGTAGACACTCTCCTATTAGATCTCTTATGTCATCTAACGATACTTATAATAAGATTCATTTAATTTGGCGCTTGGCATTAGATAGATAGATAGAGAGATCTTATTTCTTTGCCATCGGTAGGTCATAAGCAACGTCAAGAAATAATATCTCTCTATCTATCTATCTATCTAATGCCAAGCGTCAAGTGCCAGATATTAATTATAAAGTATATTCGGCCAGTTGCACGAAAATCCAATTGGATTTAACCACCGTAAAATGATGTTATCCAATAGAACAAATTGACGTCATTGGTGATCAAATTCGATTGAGTTTACGTACAACTGGCTGAGTATACTTTATACGGTATTTGATTGAATTAAACTGTATACTAAGTATCATTGGATCACATAACAAGAGGTCTAATGGGATACTGTCTATAATCGATACACGTCCTACTAATGCGCTTACTGAAACTGTATTATAGGGTATGTTGGGCATGTGAGTTATAAATTTCCACCCAGAAATGAAGTTTAGACTTGTTTTTGGAGAATGAGGCAGACCTTCAGACAGAGCAAAAAAAAATTAGCAAAGACGTCGGGATTGAATTGATAGAGAAAAAAACGAGTGTTTGGAGTGGAAAGAAGATGGGTGGGGGAGGGGGGGGGGTTGGTAAGAGAGAGGAAAGAGGTTTTGAACTGAGGAGGTCTGGATGAGACAGATGAGGGGAGCCGAACTCACACACGGAAACGACGAAGCCCGGCTATTGCCCTCTTAACTTTGCCAGACGATGAAAAAATTCAAAAAATGAACAAATCGCTGTAAAACAACTGCCATACAAGGGACTGGCAAATTCGTTGGTCCCACCGCTTGTCTACCGTAAGGCTCCCCCCCTCGCCAACCCCAACCGTCGCAGACAAGGACGCCAGACAGGGGGGACAAGGAGGGGGTGCGAGGCACAATAGGTACTACGCAGACAGCACAGCTCAACCGTTTTCGAAATACTTCATTCGTGGCCAACTTATTTAAATGCAAATCGAAATTGAAATTCTGTTCTACTCGACCAGACTGTGTATACTTGGCGAGGACTGTGCAAAATGCAGCATAGACACTCCGCTTGTTGTAGTACAGTTTTGTGAATAGAATGTACTTATACTAACGAACGGCTTGTAGTTGGAAAAGCCAAGGATTCGAAAGGTTGAAAGTTGATAATTCAATATGAAAATTAGAAGATCGAAAAATCGATAATATGAAAATGCATATGTAACACGACATCCTTCAACATGAGAATCAGAAGATGATTTTTCAATAAGAGAATTGATAAATCAATAATTTCAAGGATAATATAATTATTGCGAAATCGGGAGGATCTTCAAGGATTAGACAGATATTCTCCTATTAAAATTTAAAGATGATGAGTTCAATGGAATACTTCATACTATAAGAGAAATGGACATTGTTTATGAGAAAGTCATTGAAGAAGCCTTTATATTCTACAATCTATAAGATATTATACCATAATTAATTAATTATGCATAATACGAGTATCAATAATTTTGACAACTAAGTATTTACAACACACGAAAGGGAGCTGTCCAATCCATTCTTATCATCTAAATCTAAATTATCCTACAATAATGTTTGAAAAACTGACAGGAGTTCTATTTTGTTGGTAATGATTATTGCGACATAGCCATCGCTCTCTTTTCCCTCAACAAACTCATTCTCTCTCACTCTCTCTTATGAGTCTCTATATCTCACTTTCAATCTCACTCTCTCTGTCTCTCTCTCTCTCTCCTAACACGCAAACATGTACTCAAACTCGAATCCATAACCGATAAAATCAGGTGATTTGGGCCATTTCTAGTTAGAGCTGATCCATTAAGTGCAGAGATATAAGCATAATCCGATATGAGGCCGGTAAGAGATTATGAGGCTAGTAGCCTATCAAGCGAATCACCTTAATATTTATTGGTAATTTTCATAGCAGCAAATAAATATGCAAGAAAATATTTAGAATAAATTGGAATGACTTTGCAGAGATATTGCATTAACGATATAAACGACTTGAAATCTTAACAAATCCTAGGAGTCGGTTGGCACAAAGTTGATTTAATTTAATCTCTGATCACTCTTAAGAACTAACATTTGAATAAAATCTTCAATATATAATATTGAAGATTGAGCTTTGTGCAACTGGGACCAGGTCCTCTAGTTGATAGCTGGTTTAATACTGGGTTACTTATAAATGGCTGATTCATTCCGCTTAAGCACCTAATTGTTAATGAATTACCTCATTATATAATCATTATTACATTTCATCAATTAAAAAAATTTTTACAAAGCTCAAAATACCCTATATAAGAATTATTCATTCACTATTAGGAAGCAACGTTCTTATTGTATAGTAAGATGAATTCTCATACACCTCGAATACTGCATAAGTTGTAATGACTATAATTCATTTCCAATACTATTAAAACACAGTAAGAAGAAATAGGATTACATTTTTCAATAAAATTTGAGCAATCTCACTACTTCATAGCTCAGTAAATTAGTTGCTTGTTCTTGGACGTCGAAGAATTCTTAAACAATTTGAATACTGTGAGAAGTTGTAGTAGAAATTCATTGACAATCCAGGTGCCTTAGCAGGATGAATCAGTTATGAATCTAGGTGATTGAGGGTGATGATCAAGGCTGAAACTGTAAGGGTAAAGCCACTCTACAAAGAGCTTTGCTTGGTGCTAAGAGCCAAGTTACTCGCCTAGTGAACGAACACATTGTATACTGAAAGCGATACTACTAAAGACGATAGGAAACTATTATAATAGTTTCCTATCGTCTTTGGTGACTAGCTCCTAGCACGTCTCTCGCAGTGTGTGTTCAACTGCAATAGTACGCAATGCGTTCGTTCACTAGGATCAGTCACTAAGCGAGTCACTTGGCTCTTAGCACCAAGCAAAGCTCTTTGTAGTGTGGCCTTAGCCTAAGGTTCAAAACAGGTATTCAAGTAATGTGTAGGCAATGGTTGATCCCATCAAGGATTTCGAAATTATGACTAAGAGCAAAACTTAGTTGTTGAAGATGTAATGCAATATCTGATCACTCTTGGCAAGGTGGTGTGATTCGCTAATTTTGTAAACTTCAAGAGTTTGTAAATATAGTGGTTTTTTCAGTGTTTTTATTAATTTCACCTCAGCAAAGGAACGGGAAAGCAGAAAGAAGAGAAGAATGGCGCACTGCTGCAAACCAACCTCAGGGTTGAATACCAAAAGAGAGAGAGAGAGAAAGGAACGGGAATATGAGAGAGAAATGTATCTGTCAATAAGAAAAAATATTCCCTGTCAACTTAAAAGCTTCAAATGATGTATGACTTGCATTACTGTGAAGCGTAACAAATCAAGAAACAACACAAGTCAACGTTCCAGTAAATGAACCGTTTCAAAACACCACAAGCAACAATAGCCAACGTGTTCAAGCACCAAGTGAAGGCTTCCTCATAAAACTGAATGTTCAAGATTACTTAGTTGTCGTAGGAAACATTGTATGTGTATGACTATTGTTTCCACATGAAACAATGTACTGTTCACTGCTATATAAATGCTACACTGTTGCACTGATTGTGTAGCATTTACATAGCAGTGAACAGTACATTGTTTCATGTAGAAACAATATAGTATATACAGGGTGGCTGAAAAGTCACTACCTATTTTTACATGTTACCTATTTTAATTTAGGTACAGACTTTTCAGCCACAGTGTATAATGATCATACAATATATAATGGTCATATACAATATGTATAACAGTCAAACGCATACAATATTTCCTGACGTACCGGTAGTGTACTAATATCACCAGGACGCGAATTATAGTCGAGTGAAAATGTCCTCATCCTTAACAAAGCTATTACAGTTTTCCTTAATTTGATAGGTTCCTCACTAATTTTTCACTCTCACAATAAAGTGTATCTAAGCTTTTAACAAGCCACTACAACTATACATTAGAAATTGCATAAAATAACTAATAAATCATATAAGAAAAATCTTAGGATTAATAGGTTGAAGAGCGATTGTTTGAAGGAAAAGAAAAGTTGGAGAAAATAGATTCAACTATTTCAAATTAACTTTCTTAAACAAGGAATAAGTTATTGGAGTGCAGCTGCTGGATGAATCTATCCACATTAAAACCTTTATCAAGGTTTTAAACCTTCATCAATGTTTATCAAGGTTGATAAAGGTGAGAAAAGATTATCTAGGATTGATGGGAATATGCTTAATCATTTCCACATAATAATGAAATACTAGCATACAAGAAATTTTGCTTATTTTTTAATAATATAATATCTTTCTATCACATGTTCAATTTAATAAGAATTTTGACCATTGAAATGTTGATCAATGAAGCAAATGACATGAAATGCACAGTATCACACCAGCATATTATTTTACAAGACTGTTTTACAAGACTTATTTTCTAGTAATGTACTCTGGAATTGTGACATAATGAAGTAAAGTACATTGTAATACAGAGTTTCACATTTTTTTGCTAGGGATGATGCCCACATAAGCTCTAAGCTTGTGCGTGGGTGATGGGAAGGATGATGATGAGAGATGAATATTTAGAGGAGCCGGTTCACCACAAGCGATTATGAAGCTCATAAATTTTTGTTGCCACACATGTTGTTGTTCCTTTGCAAATTTTTAAATATATTAATGTGGAATAGACAAAATTGTTTTTCTTTCTTACATACTATGGAGAAGTTCCACGATATCTCTGATGCAAGTGTTAATTTTAGATTACATGTTGTCACACCAGATCATTATAGGCCTACATCACATTATGATACAAAGTAACACATCACCACAATTATTGTACAACATTCTAGTACTATGTAGTATTGTGGTACACTGGAATAAAGTACATTGCAATACAAAGTATCACACCAGTAGAATGTTGTAGAATATTGTAGAATGTTCTAGTAAATACATGTTATCACAACCAGCAAATCATTGTACAATGAGGCCTACAGTGCTGTTACAAGTTTGCTGTTGAGCAAGTCACCACTTGAAGAGATTTATGTGCCGAAATAACTGAAGCAGAAAGAAGATGGAAACTCGGTAGACCAAACCGATTCCACAAAGTTTCAATAGAGGCGGTGTGGAAGAGAAGAAAAGAGAAGAGAAGAGGAGTGGAGAGGAGAGAATAATAACGGAATTTTCGCACAGTTTGACAAAGCAAAAGTCACGGGGTGTCGGGTGGGCGAGAGGGCGGGGGGGTGGTAAGGGGGGGTCAGGCCTTGAAAAGTCTAGCCACGCGAATTGGACCTCGCCGGGCTAGAAGGTTGAACGTCCTGGTTTGGCCCCCGTCTGTCCCCCCCACCGCCCCCCCAGCGCTCACTGCGATCGATGCTTGCCCAAACCAAAAGCCACTCTGCTGCTTGCTATGTTGTGCTGTCGATTAGCGAAACCAACGCTGGTCATTTTTTGCCAATCCACCTCGCTCGCCACGAACGAAAAATAAATAAATACCTCGATCGAGAAACAACCACTGCGAGATGTCTGCTATTATAATTCGGGATCTGCAGAACATTACTGGTGGTAACGTAAACCTGGCTAATAATAAGCTATTGCAGAAGTTTATGGAAATAGACTGAATAGAATTTGAATTGAATTTATTGAAATACTAACAAACCATTGCAAAACTTTACACAAATAGACTGAATTGAATTTGAATTCAATTTATTGAAATACTAATAAACCATTGCAAAACTTTACACAAATAGACTGAATTGAATTTGAATGTAATTTATTGAAATACTAATAAACCATTGCAAAACTTTATGGAAATAGACTGAATTGAATTTATTGGATATATAATTATATAACTCCAATTATTAGGCTATATTAATTGGAGTGCCAAATTTCTCGGTAAATTTCAAGATGATTCTTTGTACATTGAATTTTTGTTTGTATCATTATTTTATTTATTTATTTATTACACAAGCAACTTTATTTTTCCAAACATTTTCTTGAAAATAAGAAGACGATTCATGGATTAGAATGGATATTAGCAAATAATACTTGCGTTTTACCATAAATCATTATTTTGACAAATCAAGAGTTGAAACAAATAAGAAGTAATAATTATGCAGAACTAAAAAAAAAGAATACAAGACTGCATAATTATTAAGTTTCACAACAGAGTTCACGTTACGCTTGTGTGTTTTCGGTCTCGTTCGAGCAACTGAATGCCTTCTTCGTAGTACACACTCTGATGTTCTGAGAAGAGCGTATTTCGCTGTTGTAAAGAGTTTTCAGAGAAGGAAACTGAATGAGCTCGGTAGTAAGTTTTAAAGAAAGTTGATTCAAGTGGATGAAAATTTGTTCTGTAGTAATGGGCAAGTTTTACCAAAAATACATCAAATTTGTTATTAACAAATATTTCAAACAAGAATAAAAACTGAAGAAGAAACAGAAGGTCAATAGTTATTTTTAAATATTATTTACGGAAATTAAATTCCTTTGATAGAAATAATCATGAAAGAAAATGTTCCTTAACTGAATTTGAAATCGAATATGAGATTTACAATACATTAATGATCAAAATAATTATTGTCTGTATTATCTTTGTAAATGTTCTGAACATCTGTGATGGGCTACAACATCGAGAATTCTACTAATTCTTTATTGAAATGCATTAAAGTGATTCAAAAGGAATTAATTCAAATATCATCATTCAAACATCAACTTGATTGATAAAATTTACATTTTTTAGTTATATTTCCATTATCATTACATTTTTAAAGTAACATTTTCATTACAGTTTACATTTACAAATTACTTTATTGTTAGTATTTGATTTCTGTTATATTCTATTTCTTGTAGATGAGGAAATCTTGTGTTACGCTTGAATTAGAGATTAAATTAAAGATCAAATCAAATCTGAATTACTCTCCAGTCTCCACTCATGAATTTGTGCCTTACATCATTGATAGTTGATAGCATATTAATAGTCTCCAGATTCAGCTGTCTCGCCAATCAAGCAGATCACAAATAATGTCAAAAGTATCCATCAACAGGATGTAATATTTTTTCCAAAAGATAAGCTTATTGATCCTAAAAATTGGACTTGTTTGTGTAGAAGATTATCTTTAAGTTCCGAGGATCACTTGTTTATAGAAACAGACACGTTCGATAAACACAGACCAACATGCGGTCATCACTTGGAAAATATGACGCAACTTATGAGATGCAACAGACGTCTTAGAAAATATGAGGCAACTTGAGGCAAATGTCTGTATTAAGTTCTATCAAACGTCTTTTGTTATAAGATACGACGAAGTTGAAGCTGTAATGACTCATTACTAATGAGAACTAGATAAACTGTCTAATTTATTGTTGAAATTTGAATTGATTTTTTTTTTTTAAATTGAATTGAAAAGAGCACTAAACAGATTGTGATTTTATAAGGAAAGTGTATTGAGTTTATTGATTCGTGTTGATTGAGTTTAGTCTACGATCGGTCTAAATTGATGTTGGCATTTAAAACGTCTAATCACAAACAATTGAGACTTTATTTTCAATTATTAAATTAATCACATAATATGGTACTTGTGAGCATCACAGGTCTAAATAGAGCATCACTTAGTCTAAAACATGACACTGTTTTAGACTACTTTTCAGGTCTCCTTCTTAGGAGAAAGAATCATTTACTATTAAAATTAAATTTCGACAATTTCGGGAGGGGGGGCCTGGGCCCCCTATGCCTCCCCCTGGCTACGCCACTGTCTGTCAATGATTTTTTACGAAGATGCATAATATGTATAATTTTTTTACATGATGTATTGCTCTAGTTATGTAAACTAGTAATATTTTTTGTGGATATGGGTAAGAAAGAAGCTTTTTAGCTTTTCCCATATCTGGGAAATAAATCGATTCATTCAATTAACTGACTTTGTTTATTTCGCGTTTAAATCATTTGTTTCATTATTTCGTTAGGTTTAGAAATCATTTGTTATTATTTTGAATTTTGTTGTTTGTAAAGAGAAACGTTATTTCGGTATCAAGTATTAACGATTTGTTATCCAACGCGTCAATAACTGGTATCCAACGTGTGAATAACTTTTTTCAAATCAAATCTTTTCAACTGTTATCGAACGCGTAATAACTGGTATCCAACGCGCAAATAACTGTTATCGGACGCGTCAATAACCGCTATTCTCTGAATCAAATCCGGCCGATATAATTGTTATTTTAGAGGATTAGCATTAGGACAAAGACCACGGACAAGCTCTGGGTCGGTTAGGGGGTGGCTGGAGCAAAGGGTGGCCTGCTGGATAGTGGGGAGGGGGGTTTAGGGGGTTAGTGGCAAGGCGCATAACCAGGAATATTGACTCAACAGTCTAGCCCTGGTACTAGCCCATGTTGCCACTTTGACAACGCTTCGGAGTGTACTTTCCTGAAACTGAAACGATACCCCACTGCGAATATGGGCCAAACGTTCAACCCGCAGAGGTGTCCGATTATTGGATGAAAGTTTGATTCAATTCTGCTTGAATTAACTGGTATCCAACGCGAGAGATTTTTGAGTTGACTCTTCATTTTATAGTCCTTCTCTTTCTAATGTCAATGAACATAATATAAACCTTCAAAACTAAAAAATCTTTATAAGTTGAAAAATTATAGAACTCAATAAGGATAGCCGATTAAGTCACTAATAATAAGTGAAAAAGTCACACATATTTGAAGCGAAAAGAAGCATTTATTTAATGAATCGTTTAATCAAATCGTCGGACAAGCTCTCAATATCAAGTTTGGGCAGCTCCGAGATTTGAAGATAACTAAGTAAAAAACAATAGATAACCTACTTTACAATGCATTTCCAGCCAAAAATGAATATTTGTTCATGGATAATGCCCGTGAACTCATGGAGTTACTGCATGAGTTACTCCATGAGTTACTCATGGAGTAAACTCCATGGAGTAAACACAGGTGAACTCCATGGAGAGTTTCTTGATTCGAAACTTTTTCAATCGGAATCTATGAAATGATAATCCAATTAAGCTTGGAATGAGTTTGTAGCAGGAAAATCTATGTTTTCTCGTGCATCCATTTTTATCCAAAAAAGTTTAGGATTTATCTAATTATCAAATCATGAATAAGTCAACTCAATGGAAGATTTTTGAGTTGACTCTCCATTTTATAGTCCTTCTCTTTCCAATTCCAATGAACATACAAACCTTCAAAACTAATAAATAAAGTAAATAAAGTTTTCAACTTCATAAGTTGAAAAATGATTGGACCGATGTGGAAAGCTACACGATATTCTGACTTGAACCGATGAAAATTAGAATGATGATTGTCTTTAAAGGGGGAAAAAAGAATCTAGAAAAATCCAAAATCTATAATTATTCAAATTAACTGAATATTCTTGTCAAGAGCATTTAAAATGACAGTCATTGTGAAGAATAGAAGAAAGTCATGATGGGGATAATGTTATAAAAATGACCAAAGACAAAGAATGGAGCTGAGATTGGACGAAGAAGAAACGTGAGAGCGATAGAATGAACGAGAAAGAGATAGAATAAACGAGAGAGAGATATAGAATTAACAAGAGAGATATATATATATATATATATATATATATATATATATATATATATATATAATAAACGAGAGAGAGAGAGATATAATAAACTATAGAGAGAGATAGAATGAGTGTTGGAGATTGATCGATAAAATAATACTGACAGTTGGAGATGATGGAGAATAGAGGCAAAAAGCGTGAAAGAGGGGGAGTAAAAGTGAGAGAGAGAGAAAGATAGGGAGACTGGAAAAATGGGTGAGAGTGGAAGAGAGAGAATGAGACCGTGAGGGGGATTTGGAGAATGAAATTAAAAAACGAAAACTGCAAGAGCTTCCATGCGCGTGGAGAATCGGTTTCATGTAGAAATTGAAACGGGAAATACGTTTTAGTTTAGATCAAAGCAACATGGAAATGAGAAATTAATAAACCAATTTTATATCTAATATTCCAAAATAGTCCAATTTTTATATCAGAGGGTATTGGATTCAAAGAAGTTAGATAAAATACTTTCAAATTGAGGGTTGTAAGGCAAATAGGTCCTGGAGTCCTTCTCTTAGTTGAGTTTAACTTAATCTTCGATTGCTGATAAGAATTAACATTGTTGATTGGAGTTTGAGCTCAACAGACCAGTCCACCCTCAATAGATTACATTAATCAATCTCTCTTTCCATCTCTCTCTCGCTTTTCCTCAGACGAGAACATAAAAGTGAGGTAGAAATAAACGGAAAATTTATCTTAGATGAGTCAACAGTTGTCTAAGGAAAGTGAGAATGAAGTTTCAATCTCCTATACATCTTGAAATCTTCAGAGACAGATGAAGATTCAAGAAACATGAAACTCAAAAGGAGAAAATTCTTTCAGTAGAATGATAGCAACAACGAAAAATACAAGGTTGGAAAATGTCGAAAAATGATAGACTTTACAAAGTTGGGATTACGTAGTATATAATAGTATACTTCAAAGTGTAAAGTAGGAAGTGAAGTATAAAGTGGGAAGTATATAATTGAATTAAACTTGGGAGAAGGGATGAAAACCCCTATAGAATAAACCAAGATTGGCAAAGTATGACAATATACAAATATAAGAGCATTTTATTTGATATAATTCAATCATACACTGATTGATTTAAAAATGGAATAGATTAGTTCAAGTAAATAAGTACCCTATTGCAGATGTTTTCTACGAAAGATTCAAAACTCTCCATACAATCAAATGCAAATGCGAAAAGTGGTACTATCATAGTACAATTATTTCCTACTTTACAAGAATAACAATGAGTATGATGAATGTAGTGAATATGGTGCATGGGCTAATAGTCGATTTTGTGAATATGGTGAGTGAAGTGTGCAAGTGTATTATAGTAGATATAGTGAAAGCTGATGGGAACAAAATAGTGAATAGAGTGTCTAAAGAGCGTACTATCATACCTGTCGTTTGATGTACCACGAGTAAGCCAATACAGTGAGTACTGAGTTGAATGTTGAGAGAGTGTAGGACTTCAAGACTACAAAGAGTATAATGAATACAGAGAGTAAATATAGTATTGAGTGTGGAGAGCATAGAGAGTATGTTTCAAAAATTGAAACTCTGATCGTTCATTCCTCATCTCCACGATAACTTTTTTTTCAAAATGTAAGACCTCATCAAACGTCTAATCAATGAGATCTTTCAAATGGGACTTGAATGAAGAAAATCGGTTGAGAAAGCAAGGAGTAGTTGTGGTTACAAAAAAATGTTCGCTCATTTTATGTAAAGATTTGAGGTAAATGCATACATAATTGTAATTTGTGAGGTAGCGAGACCATGTAATCAGCCGAGCGTGTTTGCAGAAAGACGACCCTGATTCTCATGCACACTCCAAATCTGCATGCTACTGAAGGTAACTTTCCCCTTCATTGATGAGGCTTCCCCTTCATCCCTATGTTGCCATTAGACAAAAGACCTGAATCGCAAAGGATCGTAGGTGTGTATTCATTGCATATTAGCTCAACATGCATAAGGCCATATTTCGTTCA
The DNA here is from genome assembly GCA_017141395.1 of Laodelphax striatellus. Lineage (NCBI taxonomy): Eukaryota > Metazoa > Arthropoda > Insecta > Hemiptera > Delphacidae > Laodelphax > Laodelphax striatellus. Next base: position 8,623,987 of record CM029544.1, on the reverse strand, counting down.
TTGCAATTGAAAAGTAGTCAACCCGTACACAAAGAGATGAACGGTCCGGTAGAATCGTTAGTTCTCAGAGGGGGAACTGATCACTATAATCACTGAAATGTGAAGACGAATATTTATATTGTGACCCGCTTTTTCGAAAATAAACCTGGAATATTCCCCAGCCAATTATACAAACGAATGAATACAATTCAATTCCTTTGTCGAACTTATTCATCAATTTTTTATGTGTCATTCTGGCTTTTACTAATTAGGGTTATCTAGAGGGAGGGTTACCTTGCCAAAGAAAAATATTATGGACTTAATATTTTAGATGGGTTCCAATCAATTATATAAATCAATAAAAGTCGACTGTTTTCCACTCTCTACTGTTACCCACTCTTTATCAAATCGGCAACATCAATATCATTATGTTTCTTCCTTTTATATTGGGAATACACTATTTTCATTTGATGAAAATGGTTCTACCTTGCCAAAAAAATATGATGGACTCAATTATTTTAGATGGATTCCGATCAATAAGGTAAATGATAATCAATAAAAGTCGACTGTTTTCCACTCTTTACTCTATTGTTACCCACTCTTTATCAAATTGGCAACATCATTAGGTTTCTTTCTTTCATATTGGGAATACACTGTTGTTATTTGATATGCATTTATTGAAAATATGTAATGTATGTAATGTGAAAAGAATCAACAGACATTCGTCCAAAACTGATATGATCCCAAATATAGATGAATAGTCTAGAGGTTATTCTAGCAGACCTGAGAGACTGGTGAAGAGGTAGAGGAAAGTATTAATATTTCACAAATCATATTATTATTATGTGATGTAGAAAAATAGAGCAGGTTACAAGAGATAGATTTGTAGTATTAGGCTAATGTCAATGTAGTTTAAGAAAATCCTATACTTCTATGTTCAATATGAACACTGAGTTACCAAGATCTCCAATAACACACCAGAACAATCATAATAATTCAATACGCATACACCCCAGAGAGACCCTTCTTCGAGGTTGGTACAATTTAGTTTTTAATTCAAATTAAGAATGAGGAATTCAATAGAATACACGATTGCTTCAAATATGTCTCAATCGAATGGACATCAACGGCTTACTTTGTGCAAAGTGGATAATTAAAAATTCGAATTCATTTTATGTTTTTTTACTATGTCTTCATAATAGATAATTTGAACTCATTATCAACACTGTTTTTAGATTGTTACTGGACTATTACACGAGTAACAGATAGAAATAGATTGATGACAAGACTACACCACAGCTTAATGACAAAGATTTCCAAAGATTAATGACAGCTCAAATCACAAATTGATGCTAAAGCTTGTCCGATTTAAATTATCCAGAAGAATCAACGCAGTCTAGTTTCAGAAATCGTGAGATAAGAGCCAAACCAAGTTTTCATTCCAACAACTTCTAAAGCTAGTAAAGCAAACCTATCTATGTTCCAGTCCAAGTCCATAAATCTAAATCTTGGGATATTTCACAAGCTTTGTATAAAATACAAGAGAAAATGTTCTCTTTCCGACCCCAATTACATGACACAAAGCTCCAAGAAAAATCAATTATATATTTTATTCTATGAATGGTAATATTTTACCTCCATCTATTTATTGTAGGACGGAAATGTGGTAAAAATTATATTGTCAGATTTAATAAAGCTTTGTTTTTTTGAGCATGCTGTCGAAAAAGTAAAGTGATTTCTATAGCGATTCAAGAATTGAAAATAATTTAGGTTCAAGTATGAGAGATGTTTATTTCGTTCTTGACTACCAGATTTGAGTGGTCACTATACAATAAGACAAAATATTCAATTACTGTCTGTACCGATAGTGTATTGAATATCTTAAGCATTGAATCATACCAGGAAATCAGTTCATTTTTATAAATGTTCAATGTTGAATTAAATAAGAATCCACGGCCGTAGCGAAGCGTGGTATACTTAACCGGTCATCGCCGGGTATATGTCCTATAGGAAATACACCCGGCGATGACCGGTCAAGTATACCACGCTTCGCCACTAATCCACGGTTACTGCCTTACTTTATTTTACCATCCAAGAGATTTTTGATACTCTCCTGAGAGAATGTGAATAAATTAAACTCTGTACACTCTAAATGTAGAAGTCAGTCAATTGAGATTTCATTAACAATCGTTTGCATTTTTAAGATCTTTTCACTGACTCTTTGATGGGCTATCACAGTGCAAGAAGCTTTGATTTCCCAATAATAGCTGAAATCATTCAGGTGAACTCAACATGAACATCCATTCTGAAATACGAATGCCTTAAATATATTTTGAAATTGAAGAAATTTGGATGAATTTCACAATCCAGGATGCTGAAATACATTTGCTAACAAATCTGAAACAAATTTCATAGCACAAACAGTGAACAAACATGGTAGGTACAAGATACATTCAGAAAGGTACATATTCACAGACAGGATTGAACAAGTTCATCATACGCATTCCAAACATCCAAAATTCAATAATGTACTTACCTCAACCAAGTTGAATCCCAGCTGCAAAGAAATTTACATGATTAGTTTGACATTTTTGGGGAGAAAATTCACTTACCTGCCCAAATAAACTGTGATCGAAAGGAAAGAAAGTGAGAAATGTGAACGAAAGGGAGGGTGGGGGGTGTAACTCATCAGTGCAAGTCACGGAACTGTAAAATTATCCATTATGCACTGGAAAAGAGGTAAAGATAGCTTGCGTAAGGGCAAAGATGTAATTTCCTTACAGCAATTAATTTTGACCAACCCTCCAGCACAGTGGACACCTCGCGGAAATTATTTGGTACCTTCTAGATCATCTTCCCTGAAAATATCAAAGTTGCTCTACTGTTTTTCATGTTTTGGATAATCTAAAGCCCCCTTTCAAGCATAGTAAAGTACATTAGAAGCGCGGAAGCAATATTGATCAAGTTCTTAACGATTATGCGATGTAATGTTTACAGTAAGCTGCCACTCCTTTCCAATTTAAGTGCATCAATTTTTCAAGATTTTCTACCAACACATTAATACTGTTGTTTCTCAAAGCTCAATTTTGCTCGATAACATTTAACCTCCATACAAATGGTAGTTTAATATGAGTTTTCTTGTATTGTTTTATGGAATAACGAAGCTGTTTTTATCTCATGTTACATAAATCTTTAGCATAATTTGTCTTTGTATTTATAATTAGAAGAGATTTATTGATATACTATTACCTGTAAGGTGAAATAAAATAATGTCATTATTGACTCATTTAAGTTAACTGAGTTTGAACTAGGTAACCTAATATCTAAATAATAATCTAATAACTATCCTAACTGAACATAATATTTCATAGCTGAAAACTAAGGATTTGAAAGAAAATTGGAGAAAAATATACACGCCATATTAGAATTATGAAACAAAAAAGTGAGACATTATTAAAATGAATACGAAAGGATTATGAGCATGATTATTTCATCGATATGATTGATGATGATTAGTTGGTTATTTTTCAAACTAATGAGAAATTATATTATTAGCTTCTACGTTGATACGACTCCACTTCAACAAGGATAAAGAACATGTTGCTATTACAATAAAAGTAAATTTTATTAGTTTGATGATTCAATTGTGATCAAAATTTCACAGTTGTATAAATAATTTTAAGTTAACGGATTATTGACTAAATTTAATTATGTAGAACTTCAATCAACCAATATTAGAATTTTGTTTGTTCTTTATAATTTCAAGTTTATGGAATAATTTCAAATAAAAAGCAGGAGCATGATTTCCTCTTTGTACTGTGAGAGCTCTGGATAGCAACGGAGTTCGGCGTTTTGCATTATTTTTGAGGAAACCTTTTTTTTTATTGGAATACCGTTAGGATACAGCCTATTTACCGACAGTTGAGCCGAATAAATCTGACAGCAATAAATAATGGATGCCAGCATCCCCTATCAAGGGTGGGTGCTTCCCCTTCAATAGAAAATTTTTAATTTCACCGCTGCAAAATTGCTAGGACCAGGAAAACCGGTCAGCGATACAAAACGGTGGATCCTCCCTTTATCCATCTGATTATGAAATGGTGCATTGTTCGATGGGAAACTTGCTTTCAGTCAAAAATTCACACAGTATGCACCGGCTGCATAGTATATATAGTACCTTGCATGTTGAGCAATCAATTGAATTGAAAAGTATGGTTTGGATGCATCTTGTTCCATGCATTCAACCCCTTACTCAACAATAGATAAACTAGATCAGGATAAAACACAGCTTCAATAGTGCAGGTAGGTTTCTGTTATTGCAATTTCCCCCAATCTGCACCCTTGAATAATACAACGCCAGTAGAGGAGCTAGAATTCTGTTTTTTCAAAATTCCCCCAATCTGCATCCCACTCTAGTGCAACTCTAGTAGTGGAGCGAGGATAATTCTGTTTTTAGTGCATCCCTTGATCATAAGTATAGCTTGAGAATAGAGTGAACTTGAAATCTATATGCATTGTCCGGAAACTAATTCAGATTACTTCTATTCGTTTAGAATTATATTAGGCTTCTTCCCTTCGCACAGTGGCTTCCACAACAGCGTACAGTTTACGATGTGTACATGTTATGGTACTTATTCTACCAAACATTGCAAAAATCTATTAAGCTTTAAAATATAGAACTATAGTAACATGTAAAGCAAAATCACAATGGAGTCTTAGAAATCCAAGAGGGAGAGCCCAACTCGTTTGATATAGGAACCGTTCCATTTATTATTATGTATTATTCGACCCTATTGTATTACATTATACAAAGCTACAGCATTGAATTATCACTTTACTATAGATAAATAGAATACGAGATACAGATAATGTATATATGAGGTATCCATTGTATAGGCTACTCATGTATACTCGAGGGGAACATGTATTCAAATACGACTTGAAGGATAATAGGAAACAATTTTCAAGATTATAAGATTCCAATCAGGTATCACGATTGATAGATTATACATTGATTTATTTTGGATTGGATTGTTTGCTTTCATATTGGTTTCTACTTAATTTGCAGGTTTCAACTGCTTTAGGACCAGCCTAGAGCGGTCCACCATTAAGGCCAAGCGGGTCTCAATCCTAAAGCAATTTTAATCAGAGTATAATGCTTCAGTCATAATAACACTGTTTTATAAAGATACCGTTTGAGATATGGTAGTAAAGTATTAGATTTTTAAGGGATTGTAACTCAATTTTTGTAAATAAATTTCAACTTGATCTATTATTACACATTTACATTAGTAAGTGCAAAAAGCCAAGACCAGATCCAACGTAGCAAATCTAATTTTCTTGAATTAAATTTATTTCAACGACACATTTAGGCCTATGTGGAACTAGAATAATTAAGTTTTTTTGACTGTACTTTATATATTGCATTCTCAGATTTAACATTCAAATTTACTTTATTACCATTAGAATATACATACATAAAATTCATCAAATAAACCAGATAATATATTACTTTAACAATAAAAGCATTATCCTACAGAACGAAAAAGAAATATAGAATATATTATAATAGTATGTATAGTTGGCGTGCTTCTTTACAATATGGCACTACCGGCAAAAGATCAACTTGTGCGCCAGCAGTGAGTTCAAAAATCAATAATAGAATGAATAAGAAATAATATGAAATTTTAATTGAGAAGAGGCTACCAGAAAGAGTTTAAAACAACACGTTTTTCCGAATCACGAATTCAAGATAATAATATTGGTGTTATTATCTCTCATAAATGAACATATATCAATATTTTTATTCATTTACATGTTTAAATTCCGAAACGTGTATTACTATTATCAAAATTTTACAACCATATACATAAAATGTTTAGTCTGTAGATTCGTTTTGAGTACGACATAAAAGTTATTGACAGAAATCGGCGTACATCAAGTACCTACTGTACCAAGATTATGAAATGAGAGAATTCAGTTCATAAATTCGCCCACCTTTGCTTGGAGGGTCTTATCTGTCTAAAGCCATGAGTACGCGAAAGGTCATTAACACCGTACATTGCCAATTTATCACTGAGACAATCGACTTTGACATTTTTAAATTGAAATGCTAATGTAGAATAGCTTCCACCCACAACCGAATTCTGAAATGATTGCTTTCTGTATATTATTTGATTTATATGGTGCTGTCATAAGTCATTCTGACTATTCTACTTTCAATCCTTCAATCTATGAGGTAGTGAATCTCACTGAATGACATAGTAAGTTCTCACGCGGAACAATTCCAAAATTCAGTTAATGATTTAATTCAAAATGTTAACAATTATAAGTCTCCAAGTTTTTAGTTAACATATCTGGATTTAATACGTCGAAATTAACAGTACCTACAAGCCATATCTGTAAATTTTCAATCTATTCACCGTCTGGAGCAACAGCCAATCAAATTTCATCACCTCTTCTTTAAAGCTATCACTGCTTTTCAACATTAAAAACTCTACAGCTGCAAGTCATCACCGAAATTCATGAATTATTTAAAGTTTTTCAATGAATAGTTTATTTTATCGATTAATCTGCAGTAGAGAACATCAATAGAGACCGATGATTTACAAAATTCGGTTGCAACAACATCAAGTCGGAATAATTATTAGTTGAATGTCCATTTGTCATTTATAAGGGTTTGATAATGAAAGTTAGCAAAAGAAAATTTATAACGAATTGAAATATTACAAAAATGATAGTTGATGATAAGGCGAGTGAGTTTACATCATTTGAGTATTGAATTCGAATTGGTTTTTGACGATAATCTAAAAGATTTGATGATAACGTTTCGATTCCTATACTATAATATCGATTGGTAAAGCAGAATACTTGACAGAGATTCAAGAGAATTTAGATTTCTAACCAATGATCGCGAGATTACCGAAACGTTTCAAGAGCGTAGATAACTTTCTTGTATTCGCTATTCTTTGTAACGTTATAACACCTCAAAAGATTGCACACATTCATTGATTCTTGGAGTAAACTGATGAATGGAGCTATAAAATTATCTACTCTACAACATTATAAATAGCCTACTACATAATGATCATTAGATTTCTCGCAACAATGTCTAGCATAGAATCTAGGCCACTGTCGTTTTAAACTCGAGAAACTTGAATCTAACTTTATTCCACAGTTTATTTCATGGTATTGTACAATGATAATTTTTCAAAACAATCATGGAAGCAAAATAGTAGGAAGTGCAGCCACCTCCTTTGAAACTCCCAATGGCACATTGCAAATGAGTTCAAAATGATCTCAAAACTAAGAAGATGATTGACAAATTATTTTTTAATGTTGTCAATATTGTCAAGGCACATTCAGAAATGCGAAAAAACGTCATCAAATAGCCACATCATCGATACCACATCATCATAGCCACATGATCTGACAATTATCTCGATGTTGATGGCAATCTCTTACATGATTGAAGCGCTTTTATTCATAAACGCACACATCATTCTCGGTTCATGATATCATATTCCATACGTTTTGTTCTTTGCACAATAAATTTGATAGTATTCCATACAGATTCCCCTCATAATGATCGAAGAATTCCAAGGAATCCCCTTTTGTCTTATGTTATCAATAATGACAAAACTCAATATCTTGTTATCAACAAAGTCAAGTTAGATTCTTATTCAGAATACAACTTAATTATATTCATCGAGGTGTGTAATATACTGTGTAATCAAGTATTTGTTCAATGAATTCATATTTTGGAAAAAGATCCACGTAACGACGATATTAGATATTCAATAATTTTTACTTATATGTTATATTCGTGGAGATATTGCATCATGTTATAGATGTGATTATGATAGTTAGTTGATCCGGTATTTCATTCTTATAGCGAAGAGTAGCAGACTTTAGCAGATGTGAAGTATGAAGCGAACTGAAAGAGATCCTAGAAATAAATTTCATCCATGAACATATCAAGAGTGAGATTATGATCAAACAATATTAAAAAATTTTGAAGAGTAAGAATTGACAACTCACCAGTCTATGAGAAATGGTACTATGTAATCCACCTGGAACAAACGTTTAGTTGTTAGATATTTTCAAACTATTGGAAAATAATTACACTTTTATGCATTCACCCGTCAACTTCTTTATTATTATTTTTCTATTAAAATAATTTTTATCCAGATAACACAATAAAAATGAGAATAGTTATTGTAAATTACTCATGTCATCTTACTTCTACAGTGGTATCCTACTCTTGAAATACAATCTATGCTGTGGAGCTGTGCTATATACATAACTAAAAAAAACAATATTCCAGAAAATAATCCCGAAGGTTACATCACAAAAATAAGTTTTATCACAGAACCTATTCTTGAAGTATAAGATTGATGATGGCTTACACATCCAATATTGTGATAATCTATTATATCTATAGTATTGTAACAATGTCTTCTAAAAATTCGTCTTTTCTAATAAAACCGAATTTAATATTATTCGACGTAAACACTTTATTTCAGATTGAAAGATATGAATAAGAGAGTAGTGGTAGCGGCAGATTAATTCAGGATTTTATTCGAAAACAGATGAAATATTTTCTAAATTGATTTTTTAATAATATAAGGTGTATCAATAGAATGAAATTATTTCAATAGGCCTACCTGTGGAATGAAATAATTGAAATATCGAAATAGTTTGCGAGCTTGGCATGGTCGGATATTCAAATCCATTATTTCAATTTTTTATCTATCTATTGATTCATTTATTTATCCATTACACTTCCGAGTGTGGATCGTAGAAATAACTGCTGATGATACCCACATGAGTATATAACTTTTGCGTGGGTAATGAGGTAAAAGATGATACACAAAAATGCCAGACGGAAAGAGAATCGAACCCATGACCGGGTGTAATGATAGAAAACTGAAGTTGCGTTACACCAGTCTAAGCTATTTAATTGTAATCTATGAATATTAAAATCTAGTATAATAATTATACTTTAGGATTGAGACCGGCTTGGCCTTAGTGGTGGACCGCTATAGGCCGGTCCTAAAGCAGTTTAAATCAAAGAATATTCGAGTTCCTATAAATACCCTGCCACAAGTATGTAATCCAATTAATTTCTGAAGTGTTCGAGAAATGATAGATCGAAGAGGACTAAGTCCTCAATACTTGAACAGCCAGAATTATTCATTAGCTGTAATAGGCTTATAGAAAGAGCTTGTTTCCATTAAGGGTATTAGTGAACTTACTTGTAAACTGAGCTTCCTTGTTGGAACTTTTGAGAGCTCTTACAAGAGCCTTAGACGGACGTTTTCCGGGAATTTTCACCCTCAAAATAGGCTGACCGAAGTGCCTCCCAACATTTTGGGGATTATTATTGATGTTCGGCGAATCGTTTCCTTCAAGGATAAGTGATGATTTGAAGTGAGGGCCATGTTTCTCTCAAGTACCACTTAGAAATGTTACAAATTTCCTGGAAAACTGCTCCCATTAGGAGTTTATCTCTTATGATGGAAGTGTTGAATACTACGCTTGTTGAATATAATTTGTGGTCTTACATTATTGGCAATAGAGGATTCGGTACTTCCAGGAAAACCTGGATTATTTATGTAAAATATACAAGTTACTTTAAAAGTACAAGTTTTACGAAGAAGCCCATGAGGGCATCATCATCAGCAAAAAAAGAAAAATAGTCGGTAATTTATAAATTTCTACTATTGTACAAAACATTGAATATGCTGAGATTGAGAATCATTCAATTAATGATTGATTCATGTGTCATGTAATGATCATGCAATCATGATAGATCATCATCTCATCATCATCCTTCCCATTACCCACGCACAAGCTTAGAGCTTATGTGGGCATCATCCCTAGCAAAAAAAAAGATCAAGTTTACAGTGGAGAGGACTGTGTGATTGAGTGTACACGTACAGGCATTAAAGTTAGATTGATGTTGAGGTTGAAGTGAATTTTTCGAAAACTCATGGAATAATATCTTAATAATAATTTTAAACATGATAAGGAAATAAAGCTGTTAGTACTCTACCAAGCTTAGTAAGGCGTTTATAGACTAAGCTTAGTTAGTGTTTAGAAAGTAGTCTATCGACTCCTTAAATGAGATAATTATTTTATTCAACTACTATTATAGGCCTGATACGTTTTCCACAATTTTCAATCATCGGTATAGTCTGATAGTTTCATACCAAAGCTTGCTACAGTGTAATTTTGAAAACATAATCATTTAATAACTCAAACAATCTTCGCTAATTCTTTAAATTGATAACTTCAGTCCACCACCAAGCATTCATTGAGTGGAATTTCAATGGAGCTCATTATCATCAAATGAACTTGACAAGGAAAAGAGACACTTTATTGTGTACTGTAGCAAGCTATAAAACTCCAGAATATCTCGTGAATACTTACTTATTTTCTAGCAGCTAGGGCGTAACTTTAGGCAGAATTCAAAAATAACACTCCACCTATCAATTACCGTATCCTTCATTTTTGAATTATTTTCTATCGTTCAGACCTGTTAATTATCAATTCGACTCTTCAGAATAGTCAGGTTTTGACAGACCCGCATTAGTGTGCGTGTATTGTTCCTCAACAGTAATTCGTAATCAGCGTTAAAAAATAATTATAATGGTTTTTGGCGGAAACGTCTGATATGAAAAGTAGGTTGCTACTATTAATACGAGATAAATTACGTAATTGACAGTGATATGATCGAAAACCTCGGCAGGCTGAGTGTATTCCAGCTGATATGCGACAACAACATTGTAATTCTGACGTGAATTATTCAGTCCACTCGGAAATACCATGTGTGACCGCTTAATCGGTAGTCTTTGTCTCTCAAATTCATCACGGTATCAAATTTTCAGTCAAATTTGATGCAATATTGAAATTTGCAAGCTAGGAATTGAATTTATAAAATCAGAATAATCTTGATTTAAAGTTTTACGGATAGACCTATGATTATTATCAATGAAAGTCAATTTATTTTACAACTCAAGAATGAGCAAACTATTTTCTAATGCAAAACTCTTCTCTGAATATTCTACAAGTCGAATGAAATATTCTACAAATTAATGAAAGTCAATTGATTTTACAACTCAGGAATGAGCAAACTATTTTCTAATGCAAAACTCTTCTCTGAATATCCTACAAGCCCTTCTAATAAATAAGAAGAAAATTGAGCAAAGGGTTTGGAGGTCGATGAATACAATATTCGAAGAATGACAACAATGAGACCAAGAAAATATTTGCCTGAGAACTACAGCATGCCTGAATATCTAAAGGATAGCTGTAAGCTCGCATTTGAGAGAAAATATAGATATACTGCTTATTTGGAAACAAGGGGAATTATGAATCAACTTTTTAAAATTATACAAGAATAATGATATTTGAAAGGGTGTTTTTTCAAAAGTGGAATATCACCTAGCAAAAACGTCATTTTCTTCTCGTATATTCAAGTTTTTCAAACTCATTTGGAGATTTAGTTGCGTGAAAATATACAATATAAAACGAAACGATAATGAGAAAAATATACAATATAATCATTTATAGTAGATGACACATATTAATTTTATAAGTACCTTATTGACAAACCCTCACACCCCTTCCACAGGAGGTAATCTGATGATGAAAATATAATATATCCTCAGACCAGTCCAGCAGTAAACACATTCCATTCCGAATCTGACTTATTGGTATTAATTATATATTCTATCATTTTTGGATGATTCAGCTTGCGAATGGAATGCTTTCTCCCCACACCTTGAGCTATCCTGTTATTTTTTATTATTGATTGAACAAGTTGATTTCCCAAGTCCAAATAGACCAGCACACTCAGTTGACTACCGACCCCACAACTGGCGCTGGCCGAAAAATCACTCGAAATATTATCAGTAGCTAACTACAACAAAGTCGTGCATGCCAAGTGACCATAAAACCGATTTTTAAAGTTTTTCGACAAGGTGCCGCACAAACAAATCTTGGAACGTAAACAAGTCTGTCATGTAACTGCTGCATAAGGGTTTTGTACTAGGTGTGCTATTGGTTGATTGGAGCTACCCCTGTATTGGTAGGAGGGGGAGGGTTGAGGGGGGGGGGGGGTTTAGGGACTGCAGGCAGATTTTAGCAGGTGTGTAGATTGGCGAACCAAGCAGACGGGTCAATACACTGATAAAGAGGGAATTAGAGATTCGGGGGTACGAGCAGGTGATTGCAGCACTGGCCAAGGTGAACCTGTGTCTGTCTAGACTGTCTGGTCCCCCCTTCCCGCCCCCCGGCGATTTCAGTCACGCGCAAAAAAATAAATAAAGGAAAAGGCGAAAAAAAGAGTCGAAAGGTAGACTGTGTTGTAGGAGACGAGCGAGCGAATGTCGGCATCACTAAGTTGAAATTTTCCAGTCGCCCGTTCGCAACAATAGTCTACCAGCCAGCCCAGTCGAGCTCATCAGCCCGCCAGACAAAAAACGAGCAAACATTTTCAGCCAAACTGGCCAATTGCTGAAAAAAAAAATCAACGTCAACCGTGGAAATGAGACAACTCTGAAAGTGATTACAGCCATGGTGATGAAGGAGATGAAGATGATGATGATGATACTGATGCCCGATTCTGCTCTATTCAATTGCGAAAATAATTATAACTTCAATATATAGGAATATTCATTCAATTTAGTGGATGGCGAATGGATAGATAGGTATTTTTGCCATCTGAAACCAAGAAAACATCAATATTTTTGCAAAACACTCAAATTAAAGGTAAAATATTCACTCATGCATCATACATCTATCTATTCGCCATCCGCCAAATTAAATTGAAGCCACTATATACATATATGCATATGAATTCATACTAAATATTATTCAATAAAAAAAATTTCAATGAAAAGGGTGAGAATACTTTATTACAGATCCACTGGAATAAATAGTCAAATTTCCTCATCAATTTCATGATTTGGTAGTGAATGTATCCACACTGGTCATTTTGTGTGCTGAGCATCATGCTCCACAGTGAATGCAGCTGCAATGCGAAAAAAATGACAAGATGCATGAATGAGCATGTAGTATGCTAGCATGCCTGTGATGCTAGAGTACAAAATAATTTTCATGAGATAAGTAGTGGACATAATTAAAAGTATCGTCTAGTCCATACTAAAATAAAATCCATTTTTATCCAGGAAATATAGTCCTATTCTCATTTCCATCCATATTCACAGATGCAGGAAACTGTATCAATAGTCTGTTTCTCATTTCAAATAATCATATCATATAATTCGATCAGATCAACTGCTAAACCCGTTCTATTCATCTAGGGAAGCCAATAATGAACTTGGGGGAAACTCCCATCCTTTCCATTGAAGGCTAGTAGTGAAATAGAGGCTCCGCATTTCGAAACGGAAATTGCTTCCAAATGAGTTTTGATGGCAACTTTTTTCGAGCTTGCAAGAAATGAGAAGGTGATTGCCTGATTGAGTTCCAATGATAAGCCAACCTTCAGTTACCATGGAGCAGGATACGCAGTCTTTTCATAACAAATTGCTAAATAGATTGAGTTAACGATAATTTGAATTGGCATCATGAAGTAAACTAATAAGGTTCATCCAGTCAGAGATCCAGACACATAGTTTTTAATCAGATAAATATTTCAGAAACAGCATTCAATCACAGAGGGTTCAAATAGATAGTGAAGAGATACACACCAACCCTGTTTACAAAATTTGAATTGGCCGCTCTATTATCTTGATGATTCAGTTAGAAGTGCTACAGTCGTCGAGTTATTTGAAAAAGTGGGAAATGCTTTAGCTTCCTAACTTTTTACCAAGCCTCTACCTATCCTAAATAATTATGGAATTTATAATTATGATAATAGAATTTTTACTTCGGAAGTCCAGAGCAAACCCACAACAATCATCAGACTTCAGTGCCATACTTTAACCCCACTATACATTAACCTTCGCTGTGCTTCAATTAACCTCTTCTTAGGCGCTTGTATTGTAAGCTCATTCTACTTATTAAGATTTACTACAAATTAAGATTTGCTTTTTTCGGGACTTAACTACTGAGCTACTGAGGACAATAACCTCTGCTCAGATAAGCTCTTCACCTAATTTGCAATTCTAATAGATATTGAAGTTCATGATTTCTTGGTTCATAACAAAGCACAACAAATGCATCATTGAGTTTAACATTTTGACTTCAAAGCAATGTTATAATAATGCATGTTACTGTATTATTCTTGTACTCTATACGTTACGAGTCTGAAATTATTATATTCTAGAGTGGAATAATTATTTTATTTATTGTCTTTCAAAATACAAGGCGAAGTTAGGATAGAGTGGAATAATAAAATATTACAGCATACAAATGTTTTTCAAAAGATTGTTCACCATAGTTAACTAAGTAGGTATATCCAATAATGCCAGACTAATAAGGTTCAAGGGTTACTTGATTGTGTATGAATAATAGATAACTATTGTAATAAGTTATATATATTTATCTATTATCTATTATATTTTATTGCATATTTTTATTATATTATTATTATTATATGCTAATGCATGTTAGCCCGCATATTAGAGCTAATCACAACATGAGATAGAGTATCAAAAATGTAACAAAATACCTAGATACTTTTATTGTTGGAGAAACAAAAAAATTTGGTTGAACAAAAAAACTGTTGCTAATAAGCTTAAACTGTTGCTTTAGGGAGGAAACCATACGAACTCATTGCAGGGCTGATTATTTAATGTCAAACTCGACCTTGTAGGGAGAGGGAAAGAGACAGAAACACTTTTTCATCAGAGGTAAAGTAATCGAGACATACTAGTCAGGAATCCACTCCTTGATAACTGACGAATAGTGAGTGTAGAGTTGTAGAGTGGACATTACTAACCCTCTCCACGTCAGAAAAATGAAAAAGTCATTCTAATCTATTTTATCCTATTCTATGAATAGATTAGAGAATTACATGTTATGAACAATGAGAAAATTTCAATGAAAACTTCAATGAAAATTTCAATTTCAATGAAAATGTCAAAACAATGAGAAAATTTCAGGAGCAAATTAGGTGGTTCGAATCCTTCTTAGAGCTTCAACATCTCTCATCACCCTTCTTATTACGCACGTACAAGCCAAGAGCTTATATGAGCATCACCCTCACAAAAAATCATTTGTTTAATATTGAAGAGCAATGAAGAGAGAGGTAGAGGGAAAGATGGAATTAGGAAGAGGGACAATTGGGAGGAATAGAAACATCTTGATCATTGTGAATTGACAGAAAATTTTGCAATCAATACTGAAGGACAGTATTTTTTGAAAATTTAAAATCTAATAGAAGTTTTATAAATTTATTCAAAAGCACCCTTATATCCCCTTACTGAAAGCTCCCCAATACGGATCAAACTAGCTTAAGCCTCTTCAAAGGATTGGATTCACCATTTCCCCCAATCCCCCCATCAAAACTGTGCTTCCGGCAACCCCTTTCCATTTTTCCACAGACTATACAGTACAAAGCACCCCCCTTTTGCCGGACTCATTCCACGTACATGACCTACCCATCTGCCAGCTCTGCTGACATCATCAATCCACGTTTGTCATATTCAGAATTAACTAATCCTTTTGATCATTCTCAGACCCTTTTGATCATCCTTTTAAATCCCCTTTCATCCGCAAATACTTCTATGGCGGACGCACTTTATACACAATATACGTACTACTCTGAAAAACTCAACAAAGAACAGTCAGTGATGACTAGCTTTTCAGTAGAAATCGAAGGTTTTCACTGTGGCCTGCAGCCAGTATGAAGTGAGCGATGGTTTTCAAACTCATGGCAAAGCATCATACCGGTTAGAGGGCAATGCGAAAGTGGTAAACTTCTCATCTGTCTGAACTGAGTAGTGGAGATCCTATATAAAATAGCGATCCTATAAAATAGCAATCAACTTATTTCTTATAATATATGCAAACATGACAATATAATAATATCTTAGTAAGTTATGAACGCTTTTTGAAATGATATGAGGAGTATTCCTTTGCAATATAATAACTTTGTAAATACCGTTATGATACGGGGATATTATTTTTTAGACAAAGTATTAGGACTTGAAATTCTCTTCTACTATTCAAACTCAAAAGCTCAGAAGGTGAAGACTTGTTGCTCTAACAAAATCATCAATAATTTCCCCTGTAATTTTGTTACAACTCATAATTCATAGAATATGTTTGGTTCGTGAATTCATCGAAACTCTTCTGTAATTCACTCACACTAGACAAGCTGTTATATTGATGGTTATTCAGAGATTATCAACGTTCTCAAAGCAGGACATTTTTATTTATTTATTCAGTAATGTACAAATGAAACTTAATGGAGGGTTTAACAGGTTTTTGTTAATGTACACAACTTGAATGTACATGATTGTGTAAGAACAATCATGGACATCCAAGATTGGATGTATAACTTGTTAATAAACAGTCATATTGTTAATTAACTATTAGACCGATAATAGCAAGGCAATCAGTCATGAGCATGATTATTGATATTCAGTGTGCTTTTGAAAATTATCAGTTTCCAAGAGCGTAGTAAGTTACAACTACTATGTATCGTATTCTGCTACTACAAAACTCACTAAAAAATACTAACAATGATTTATGACGAATCTCTTGCGATCATTACTAACATAACGGAGCACGAGTTGGATAGAATTGGCAGATGCGCAAATTTAGTCGTGTTAGGTCGTTGACCCGTCCACATAGATGACTTCCTCTTGTTAATCCAAGAGAGAGGTTACGCGAAAGACTGAAAAGGACGCTGAGCGAGAGGTAATTCGCGAGAGGGAGCGAGAGAGAAATGGCGAACAGGAGAAAGATAAAATGAGAGTGAGGAAGAACCCACTGGCAGACTGACCCGTTGTGAAGGCCATGCGGTGTCGACTGACGTGCAATTCACTAGCTGAGCGAAAATGAAAATATACTAGTTATTCTCCTACATGGTAGCTTCTAGCTCTTTCTAGAAATAATACAGAATGAATTACACTAGAAATACTAAATGTAGTGTGAAAATAATAGAAATGATAGAAATGAGAGAATTTAATTCACTAGAAGTAGTGGATGTGGTACGAAACAATATAGATAGATTATAAAATTATCCACGAAACAAATATAGAGAGAATTCAATACACTAGTAATATTGGATGTGGTATGAAACAATATAGATAGACTATGAAATAATCTACAAAACAAATATATACGTACTTCACACAGTAAATGACACAGTACAGCGGATACAGTAGTGCCTTTAAAACAGAGAACTCTTCGTAAAAAAGGAGTTTCCACAACAATTCAACGTCACAATGCCACACTTTTCTTTTGAAATTGGAAGGAAATAATAAGAAAATTAGTTTAAAGGTTTCAAGTTTAAAGGTGTAAAGTTTAATATGCCTGATTCTACCCTTCCAGTGGATTTGAATCGATTTTGAGACACTAGTACTTTAACTTCAAACTTTTGAAGTTGATGTTACATGACATTAAATTTGAACTGCAACTGATAATATGAATGTATATGAGTCTGTCTATCCTCTTGGTGCAACAGGAATGGTCAGTTTATTATTAAAATGTTCGACAATACTAGAAAGCTTGAGAACAGTTTGTAAATGGTTGATAGAAAGTTAAGAGGGAAATCAAAGAATTAATAAAATTGATAGGTATTGGGAAAATTATCTATGATAATTTAGGTATGTATCCAATTATTAATACAGAGATAAAAATAGTTGGGAGATAAACGACAGCTTTTATACCTAAGACTATTTTAATGTAAAAAAATCAATTAGGCCTATAATATGTGAACCTTTGTTACTGTTTTAAAAGTTCAACCTGGATTCCTCAAGTTTCGTCACACATAACTATTTTCAATAATTTTTTACAGCTATTTGAATCATCCAGACTGGTTTATCAAAAATTAAAAAATTATGAGTTGAAAATCAAACTTTGTAACAAAATATTCTAGAGCATTCTAACCCCAATCAAAAAATTATTAACATTCTGCAAATTTACTGACCGTGAACTTGAAGTGTTTCTTAGTATTAGAATCTGTGTCACACAAAAACCGCAGATGAGTAGTTGAAGATTACGCACAAATGATACGTGTTGCAAGCTATTTCGCAAAACTGAAACGCGTTGCAAGCTATTTCGCCAAAATGATACGCGTTGCATGTTAGTTTGCAAAAAGTATGAGACGCGCCGAACCATTTGGCAGGGAACTATACAAACAAAATAGGCCTACCTACTAACCAGTGGAACTGAATGGTCACACTCGACTGATGAACATTAAATGGTGGTTAATGTTTTGATAAAACCTTACCATGATTTGGTTTTAAAATAATCAAACAGACAAAAGTAGATGAAGCCTCTTAATCAATATTGTTTCAAGTGGCATTTCTGAATGAAAATCGTTACTGGTCTTCCAGAACTTTCCAGGTTTTGTGCGAAATCAGTTTTTACTTTTCCGGGAGGACATTCAACGAGAATCTAGAATTTTTTTCTTCAAACTGAAATTTCAATTATTTTGATGGTTCTATAACAGAAAGCGATTTTCATGAAATCACATACTTTTCATATTTGTAAAATTTTACAGTGAAAATGTTCAATACCATGTTCAATTTTTGTGCTAGAGAAAAACATGAATTTGAGATAGATATTTGATATTATTCCTCATGAATCCTGATATTATTCCGTCTTTCGGAGGAGACGAAAAGCCGTCGGTCGGTCCCGACTGCCTAAACCAGTCGTCATCTTTCATTACCCACGCACAAGCATTAGAGCTCATGTGGGGGGCATAACCCTCAGAAAAAATCTACTTCATTCAAGGAATGAGAAGTATCGAGGAAATCAACAAGAGGAAACTTCGGAAACAACAGGGAAACTTTCAATGATGGCTTTTCATTCCCGACAAAGAATAAATCTTCAAATGAATAACTTTGTATCAAAGCCCTCAGATACACGATATTGAAATTTTCAATAACATCTGAACTGGAAGTAGAAATTAAATTACAAAAACATCTAAACTGGAAGTAGAAATCAAATTACAAAAAGTTAATTAACAGAAAATCCTCTTCCATCTCTAATTAGTTCTTTGTGCGGATAATTAGTTCAGGTAGAAGCGGTTCAGGTAGTATTTGATCTCTGAAATGAGAAATCCCTTTGACAATTCATTTCACAAAGAATAAGCATTTCATCGAGCTATTAATTCTCAATTTGTATGTCCGCACTGGACAGTTTTTAACTTCAATTCAAGGAAATTCACTCCTGTTTTCCCCGTCAGGATTAATTTCCAACAATAAAGCTCGGAAGAGAGATTCAGCCAGAAGCATATTGAATATTAGTCCAGTCAAAGAAAGCAAATCGAAACATAATTCCCCGGTATTTAGCGAAGTAATAATTTTCCCCGTACCAAGGCTTCTAATATTATTTTTCAAAGAGAACGAAACGTGGAAAGTTCTGAAAGCTCTTCATTTTGAACGCTTCATGTTTTAAGCTTCTCTCAATCAATAACAACAGAGTGAGTCTCAAAGAGAAAAAGGCAGTCGGGAGAGATGTTCACTAAAAGAATTCCTGTTTTTCGCTTTTTCCCCGGTTGAAAATGGAGCTTCCATGATACTTCAACGGCTTTAGCGTTGTGCTTCAATAATCCACAAGTATTCCATAAAAGAATTAAATTTTCTGCGTAGGCATTCGGATTTTTTCCGGGGAAAAATCTGAGAGCTCATTTTCTATCCACCATTCGAAATTGGATTTTCAGGGAAAACGCCCTCGGAATAGCTCCTAATTAAAAGCTTTTCAGAGTAATGTCTACTCGACCCAACGTGGAAATCTGCTAACCAAACACAATCGGAATAAATTAATATCCGGTCTACCTCCGGGCAACAGAGGTGGATTGACAGACTCAGCAAATAATATCACTAATAATTGAGATTAAATTCTGATCAATGAATAAACAATATTTGTAGAATCAAAAATTAATAATCACTGTCTATAACCCCCACGCAATGTGATCATTGTTGAATCAATGTGATCTTCCATATTTTTTCTCTGCATTCAGTGTTGTTCAAAAGCAATTCTATATTTGAAAAACGTGCTGAATTGGATTAGAGATATTTTATATTGTTTGATTAGGCTATAAGAATTGTTTGTTCTGATCTCCCAAAGATTGGAATGTAATTTCAAATATAGACAGTGATTATTAATTTTTGATTCTATAAATATTGTTTATGTATTGATCAGAATTCAATCAAGTAGATGAATTCTACAGTATTGCAGATAGACTTAATCGGCAATAATGCCTAATTTAATCAACAATCAATTTAATCAACTTTAGTATGTAATCTGGACCTTTATTATTTAATCATAGAGGAAATATGATAATAAAATGCTTAAAATGCTATGTAGGCTCAACTATACCATTGGGGCCAGTATAATGGAATTGCCATCTAAACTTATACTGTAATAGAACTGTATGAGACCGTATAAGACTGTATGATAAATGTAAATCGAGTACTTGAAGATGAATTCTAAGGCGTCTATCATCAAATTTAGAAGTTCTGTAATAAAAAAAGCCGTTCACACATTAGATTTATGAATTTAGGGCTTTAGGCTATCGAGAGGGAACCTGTGACGCTGTGACCCATTCATTTTCACAACTTTGATCATGGAGTGATATTTTCTCCCATCACAGAAATGCTTTCTGTAATATTAAACTTACAGAATGAAATGATAACTGAGCGAAGAGATCATAATAACGTGTTATTTAAGAGACTGTAGGAATTATTTTCGTAAAACTTGACTTATAAAGTGAAATAATAATAATAAATTGAGCGAAAAATTCAGACAATGTGTTAAAAGTTAATGGACTAATGGAAAAGATAATGCAACTACATTACAAGGTAGTTTTTCTAACAAGAGGAAAATTCAATCGTTTGCTAATCTGTCGGTATAGTTATTCTTTCAAAAGAATAGTTACTCAAAGAATAGCTGTTACTCTCCCAAAAAAAAATATTGAAAAGAACATTATACTTTAGATAGCTTGAAATCGCATAATCTTATTGAATAGCTGGATGGAGAAGTTACTCAACTGATCACTTATTATGATTTGGAGTGAGCCTAAGATCGATTGTGACCTTAATAGAACTAAGCGCCTGCATTATAATTCATCATAAATTTTATTGTGCTTAAGATTTGATTTGATTCGATAAGACTCAGATTACATGGAGTTGGGATTATTAACACTATTTTCAGAACTCAAATCTTCAAAACATTTGCTGTGTCATTAGGTTTATTGGCAAATTCGAAAAGATTCCCCACTTTGGCGAATTTGGCGAATTCTCCACTTTGAGAAGCTTTCACACCTGGGAACCCTATGTAACGGATTAATTACAAATAATTCCCTCCCACTTTTAAGCAATCATTGTACACTTCTTCTACTATGAAACCAAGGCTAAAGTCCCCAGCAGCGTTGTCAACAAAGTGTATGATATGCCCATTTGCTATGGGTTCAAACCATTACTAATCGATTTACACGAGGCATGAAAATTATTAGATAGTCCATTATAAATTGTGGCCTATCTGTTTAAAAGTGAGAATTCGTGAAACGCCAACAATTGGGTGTATCCTACAGCATTCAGCCTGAACATAGGATTCTATAAAGTTTCCAAATGATTATTAATACAATGACACCCAATATAATGAATGCTACTCTATACAATTATGCATTGATACTCGAAACAATTTCAAAAAGAGGAATACAAGTCGAATCCAATCTATGATAAGGTGATGAATGGTGCATCCTGCTACTAAAATTTAAAGGTTTGATAAGTTAAGAGTTTGATATTCTAATTATCTAATCTAGTTTAAATAGGGTCAAATAATATATTTACAATAACTCTAATGAAAATGTCTTTGTCTTTGACACAAGAAAAATAATATCCTTCATACTTGAACTATTCTTACATTCAGTTTCTTGGAATACAGTGTAGGCAACATGAATAGCTCTACCTTTGGATCGAATAGTTTTTTTAGAGTGATATATACATGAGCTCTAGGCTTGTGCGTGGGGAATGGGAGGGGTGATGATGAGAGATGGCGACTCGTTTCAAGGCAGCCGGGACCAGCGGCTTCACTACTTATCCGAAAGACGGGTATCAGCCTACTTACACAAATAGCTAAGCCTACCTACCTTACTTACACGAATACTCTATGTTTCAAATATATACCATTACCATATAATCACCCTCAATCACCCATCAATCACCCTCCCGATTATGAGAGACGACTGCTTTTTGGGCTTTGCTTGTCCTCCGAAACACGGGAGTGGTCTGAGAAAAATACTGATTGTGCATGCAGTGATTGAGAAAAGTGAGAAATTTTAAAAACTCAATGAAAAACAAGTGTCAGGCTTTAGCTTAAAGGCGACAATTGAGATTTGTTTCGTGATTAAGTAAATATAGAGTATTTTTAATTCTTACTCAATCGATGAACTTCATTTTGTCTTGATTTTGTTTTATCACATCGCTCACAAGCAAGTATAAGTTTATCTTTTCTTGAAAAGCCTATTTGGCGGTAAGATAGGTTACAATAAAGAGGCCTGTGTAGAGAGAACTAATATTATTCTAGTAGATCTTTTGATAAAAGCTGTCTTTAATATTATGATTCAATTTACATATTAAATCAATAAATTCGATTATTAGGATCCTTGATCAATCAATTATTTTCTATCTAATACCAACTGAATGATTGCAATATTCAATTATTTCTTCGAAAAGCAATATAAAGTTGGACGAACTGCCTCAAAATCAATTCAGATTTAATTAAGTTTGATTTTATCGAAGATTATTGATTACCCCACAAACTAAGCGGGGATTTCGCTCATGGGATGTGAACCTACTAATAAAGAAGTAGGCTTAGTTTGCTAACTTGTATAGTGCGATCACGTTGCTAAGGCTCCTGGATTAAAAATGATTACCTCATTGCAGCTTTCTTCAACGTTGAAATTGTAAAAGTATTTATCCACTATGATGGATCCATATCAAACTTGTATAGTAAATGAAATTATTTTAATATTACAAATTTTGAGCACGATAAAAAGCTGTAATAAGTGTTGTATTGACAAGAATTCATTTCCAGTTCAGACGCCATAGCAAAATGAATGAGCTATGCATCGAACTTCAACTACTACGGCGATGTAGCTACTGAGAATGAGATGGAAAACGCCAATTATGAAACGAGACCTCCTGAAGTCCTCAACTAAACTTCTGTACCCTATTCTAACTTTTTAGGCTGAATCGTTCTCAAAAACGTTAAAATACCATATTAACAACTCGAAATCCGTTGCAAAAGTATTAATGAAACGATTCTTAACCCCGCCGAAGTCTTCAATAATTAAACGTCTATACCATAAAACCATAATGTAAATTATTTGGCGTATATAATACATTTATCGTCATTTTAATCGTTCTCAAAAAACGTTTAAATATCACACCAATAACTTGAAAACCGATGCAAAAGCACCTTTGAATAAAAGTGAAAACTATTTCTCAGCATGCGTTTAGGGCAGCACATTTCAATTTTCCCAGTAGCCTAAGGTGATATAGATACCATTCTGTTGATCAACGAATAAGCTTTCATATGTTTTGAGAGGTGGATATCATTAATATTTTCCGCTAAAAAAGTAGTAATATTACTTTTTGAAACTCCCATATTTGATTTTCTAATAATAAGGTAAATCGATTTCATATCTATCTATGATTATCCTGATTCATCCGTCTATTTATGATTCATCTATGATTCTATCTGTATTCATCAAAACTCAACCTAATCTCAAATCCAACTCAAACAAATCCAAGCTCTAAAACTTGATGAGAGACAACACATAAAGTTATTAAATTTCTTTCAATTTATCCGATCATATAGGCATATTTCAAAAACAGCGTTACGCACGCCGCGAATGTTGCCGAAAATCGCGAATAGTGGGTAAACTCGCGAGTATATATATTTAATAAATATATACTAATTCATATACCTATTTGAAACTAAGATTATTTGCGTAAGGTGGATAAAGTAAGAAATAGATGAGTGATGAGATATGTTGTTCGTTAAAGGCAAGAGCAATCACCTTAAATTCAGTAATAGGCTTTCTTCAAATACTCTCTAACAAGAGTCAGATTTATACTCAGATTAAAACTGCTTTAGGACCGGCCTAGAACGGTCCACCATTAAGGCCAAGCGGGTTTCAATCCTAAAGCAGTTTTAATCAGAGTTTCTTTTTATAGTAGGCTGAAGGCTGAGCGTGGAAAATTGACGATAGTTTTTCACAAATATTGGAAAGATCAAAATGAGGAAAAAGGCTAGAAAATTTTCATTTTGTCATAGAACGAATTCTTGTTCAACATCTGAAATTCAATTAAATTAGAGAATTGAGTTCTCAGTAGTTCTTGATATTCCTGTGATTCCATCAGAATAATTTTATTGTACAAAATGGAGGTAAGGTGAGCAGTGCAGGAATGATTCTGATTGAAATGTGAGGATATTTCTAGAGAAGGGAAATTCATATTTGATAATAAAGTAGGAACTCTCTTGTATAGAAGCAAACTCAATTAATATCGTTGGGAAATAATTAGTTATTAATTAATTGATTTCGTTGGAAAAGAGTTCATCATTTATCATATTTATGAGTATTATACATTTCTATGGAAAGGAGCTCAAACTGATGTAGCCTAACCCATCACAAATTAATTGAAAACAGTTCTGAATGCAATTAAACGTGAAAATCATGTTTCAAAAACTAAAGGCTTCATTAAAATGAATTATTGTGAATACACTTTAGAATTATATAAGTATTTCTCTAGAGAGAGACAGATTACTCCAATCTCTCCTATCTCTCACGAACAAGAGATGTCAGAAGAGTTTATTACAGTATTTCCTTCGAAATAATGTAGCCTAGTCATCCAAATCTAAGCTAATTCCATTGGATTGAGCTTTAAAGCAAAGTCGGTTTCATTGGGAACTATCCAACTATCATTGGTATCATTATGGTCTAGTTCGGGTTCTCATTAGACAATGATGCAGATTCTATAGATGTGCGTCATTTCCTATGGAATTGTTGCCTATTACTAAGAATTGGAAAGCATCTCTAAGAACTACCTGCCAAGTAGTATATCTCTAATACACGTTGATAGGCTTGTCAACTGATAAAGAGTACAGCAATTTACTATTGAGTAGTTTTTGGTAATAATATTATAGTAGTTATTACTATTCATCGAAATTTGCAACGTGATATTGCAGAGCAGCGATCGAGAATCTTAAGACAGCTGTGGAAAGTTTACATGATCGCAAGATCGTAATCTAAATGCATTTATGGTACTTGGTCATGACTTATAGTCAAATGGTCATGTCATAAACTATTAAGAACATTCGAGACTTTGGCCGGATTTGCAGCATCGTTCCAGAAAACTGAGATTGAAAACAGTGATTGAAAAACTTATTTGAGAGAATCATGCTCTGAGAATGCGTATTTTTTGAGAGAGGCGGACTACTTCTATCATATTTCATCTCTCTCAAGAACATCAGTTTGGCAAAAAGCTTAAGAGGCTATTATGTGCTGCAGACATGCTGATAACATTCGATTATAACGACATAACCACCCAAGAAGCGAATCCGCGCCTTGCGCGCCTTTTGTCTAATCTTGCATTCTTTAGAATCCTCCTACAAGAAAATCGAATAGCCTAGGCTATTTCCTATTAAGTAGTTTTTGGTAATAGTATTATAGTAGTTATAAGTATTCATCAAAATTTGCAACGTGATACTGCAGATAAGCTGGCGAGGTTGAACGCGTAATGCGTGTTTCGCATGTAGTAAGATCGGTACAATGCTTGGAAAGTTGGCAAAATTTGACCGAATTTTCAGCATGACTTTTGAATGGAATTGGCAAATTGGCGCTAGAGGCTTGAAATTGAGGCCAGCCTTGCGATCGATTCTGTTATCGGCGGCACAGAGCAACGGATTCAGGCAGCTGTTATCGTTTAAATCCGGTGACAACAGTCGCGAAACGTTTTTGCAACAAAGTAGGTCGACCACTTCCAAGGACTCATGTCTCGGGACACATACACACGCTCTCACACACACAAACGCACAACGATAAGCGAATAAGGTCGCCGAATTTGCTACTATGACGGCGAATTTTGTGTCACTAACCTATCTTTCTGAAGTTGGAGAGCGCCTGGCTCACGTTGAACGGAAACTGCAGAGCGTGGAGGTAGACAGAGGTTTGGGAGATGAGGTTTCGAGTCGCACATCACTGTCACAAGTTGAGCACAGAAGAAAAACCACACGGCACTTGCAACGTCCAGACTAGACTCTTTTCGTGTTGAAACGGGCCAGGACCGAATTGCATTAGCCGACGGCCATTTGCTGACTGGATCGTTCGTAAAAAGCTAAGCCAGAGCTGCCAACCCAACAAACCGAAACTATGTAGCTGAGCTGACGCTGCCTCGCCGTCCCCCACACCCCTCACACCAATGCGTCGCGCGGGAAACTGAATGGAGCCAATGAATGGAAATTCGCAACTCGTGTTCGCCTTTTGCATTTTAGCGATCTGTCAAAACTAATGAATATTGCGATCGCAGTCTCGTTAAAAGCAATATGTGCGCCCTTGTTTGGATACGAGCACCTCTTACTTCATTGTTGAGCGGCTGCTACACATATTAAATGTGGCTCTCTTCATATGAAGAGTAGTTAACTTTTTCTCCAATATCGATTCACCATACAATCCATTAGAAATTCAGCTCAGTAAATCTGCCTTGATATGAAGAGCAGTCAACTTTTTCTCCCATATCGATTCACCAAACAATCTACTAAAAATCTTGCTTAATAAATCTGCTAAGTGATCAGAAAAGTAGAAATATTGACTATTGATTGAAACCTTTGTCCCATAGTGCATGATGTGAAATTGGATGTTAGCATGGTAGGTAAACTTAGATGTAAGTTTGAAATGTAAACTTAGATTCAAGCTCTGGATGTAAAGTAGACTCAAGCTTGAGATTGAACTTAGATGTAAGATTGAGATGTAAACTTAGATGTAAGCTTGAGATTTAAACTTAAGATGCAAACTCAAGATGTAAACTTAGGTTTACACTTGGAACTTCAGCTTTTATTCTATTCATGACAAACTTGAATGATCGAAATCTGAGAACACGTACATCTACAATGAGATCTTGGTCAGTGAATGTACAGAAATTGAAAATGATGCTCTGTGGCGTATCACCATAAAGAAAAGAAAGACTCTGTTTGGTTAAGGGTGAGCAAACTTTGAGAATGAAGTAATATAAAATTAAACGAAATACACAAATAAAAAGAGCAATATAGTGTGCAGATTTTTATATCCATACTTGATCAAGGCCTACGTTTAGAGAAAGTTGACTATAACTTACTGTTGAGGAAAGGGTTAATGATTTTTCATGTATTCTGTTTGATGGAATAGTTTACCATTTTTGTTACCAATCATTCAGAATAATGGCGTGAAAAGAGAAGGAAACGTATCAATCCACTCATTTTTGAACACCTTCGATGATAATACAGTAGCTGGAATTTCACGAAAAAAAGTCATTCAACGCATCAAATCGATACGAAGATTGCTGGAAATGAACCAGCTCTGTATATAGCTATGGTACTCTTGATTAAGTAGAACTTAGTTCAATGAATAAAGACGCCTCAAGAGTATTGGCCAAAAATATGTTATTGAAAAATCAATCAAAGAATAATGTGATCAAACATTTCAACTGAAGATCTTGATGGGATTTGGTCGCCTTTACTGAATAAGAAACTGTTATTTGATTTCAGTTGATTATTGCTTCTATATGAGACGAACTGAAAATGTAATTTTATATATATTGTGTTATCCGAAATAAGAGATTGAACATTGTTTATGGCTCATTGATAGGTACGGAAGAGAAAGCATACATAATAAAAATAGATACACAGTTTTCATGAAGTAAGAGAATTGACCATGCAGGGGCAGGTTAGATAGTACTGCATAACATCTCGTAGGCCTAAGCTAAATACAGTACAAATTTCAAGGTCAAGTATGTAGGTAAACAGTTCTATATAGATACGGTAATAGAGATACAGTTTTCATGATGTCAACAGAATTTAATACGCAGGGGCAGGTTAGATTGTCCTGCAAAGCATCAATTAGGCCTAAGCTAAATACAGTACTGTGTAGATAAATTGCGAGATCAAACACGTAGGCGAATACATATAGATCATAGATAAACCGGTATACTGCATTGCCGTAAGGTTATGTAGGACTACACTAGATACAATACACATTACTACGCAATGATGTCTACAATATTTATTATAAAATTAGTCTATTATATTATTATAACAAGTCGAATAAGAACTAATAAACAACTAATAAAGAACTGGAGTCTGGGTTCTCTTGTTGAGTAAGCTAGTAAAGATTGATACATCTTCATTATCATTTCGAAAAAGATTTTTTTTTTTAATGTATTAACACAAAAATATTAGAAATAGTTTAGAACCACTACTACTTCTACTACTATACTATGACTAGTTTGGTGTTGTAGTAGGTTATGGTAGTATAATAATATAGGACTGAAGTATGAACCATTTATAATATTCTCTGTACAAATTCATAAAATCATGTAAAATCTCAATTAAATTTTTATCATGAAAAGTTTATGATTGAAATTATTAAAAACCATTGCAGCTAATAGTTGAGGATTACAAGTTGGGATACTGAAACCATAATACTAAATAAATATCGCATAATCATTGTTTCTATGAAATCTGCAATATTATTAACCAATTATTAGGTTGTGGGTTCTCCTGGAGTGAATCATGAATTCTTGACAAAATCAACTCGATATAGAGCTGTAATCTGTGATATTGGAAGATGAATTTTTTAGCTTTGTGATCAAAATGGACTTGCACAATTCTGTGATAAGAGTGAACTTCATAAAAGAATAAACTAAAATTAATGAATGAAAGCTAGTACAACTATTATTCAAAGTTTCATTCAGAACATTTTAATAATACCAATAAAATAATATTGAGCGAGTTAATTAGGATGAGGAAGTCCAGACGATTTGAGATATTTTGTTTATTAATAGTGATGATTTTCCATCTTAAGTTAAAATATCTATCTTTAATTTCTATTTACGGGTCTTTAGATACATATCTAAAAATAATACTTTAATCGATGAATTTGTATATTCACGTTTGAATGATTACAACAATCAACTACTATTTCTATTGAATTCATAAAATTGAATAGTTTTTTCATAATAAGCGAAAAACGTTTTACAAGAGACATTCATAATAAAATTTGAAAGCTTTAACAATAATCAAGTATAGATTTTTCTAAAGAAAGATTCACTTATGCATGGAACACGTGTGAACTTAACTTTAAAGCATGATTTGATTTTTCAATTGATCAATTTCTTCAGCAAAAGCAATAGATGATTGAAAACGGAAGAGTATTCAAGATCCGAGAAAATTAATTTTGAATTTATAGGGGAGTTTCAAATCGATTCCATCACTCGATTTAATCAAATTCTTTCAGATTAAGCACTCATTGAATAGAATAGAATGATTTATTTGCCACAAAAAAACAATACAATATATTCACTTCATGGATATTATTACATTCACATCCTGTGGCACTACTAGCATAAGAGACTCTTGTTCGCCAGCAGTGAGAAAAACATTGATAATTATATTAAAATTGGATATTTCAGTAAAACTATAGTAATAATAATAAAAATTATACTACAGCAGCCATACATTCCGTCACAATATAGTCCTACACATATAAGATTTATTCACCTATCCTTACTATCTTCAAAACTTGACACATTATTTCATAGAAGTGAAACATACGTAATAATTAAACCAATAACATGACTCGGGATTTCGTATAAGATAATTTGCAACGATGTCAGTAGAATACCACAGCAGCTACAGGAAACTATGAGAGGATAAGAAAGAACTTGAGAGGACGATACAGTATTAGAAGATTTGGAGCAATCACTTCGTCAAATAGCATTTAAACTTGAGCCTGGGCAGAATAAATGATTACCCAAAAAGTTAATGGAACGATGCAGTGAGAAGGTAGACAAGTGTTTTGATTACTGCTATTATTGAGAACTTTCTGGAATGATTCTGAAGTGCGCTTGAGCGCTGAGTGAAGCTTCAACGCCAAGTGGAGTTGCAAAACGCTGGGGATGAACAAGCAAATGGAGTGGGAATATTGTCAAATGAACAATCCCTGAAAAACTGAACAGAACGTTGAAGTTTCGTTTTCACTGTACTGAGTTTCTCTTTTCTGAATTCGAATTCATTTGTCATTATATCAATTCTCATTCCAGTTATAGTTAATAACTAAATGTACTACATCATACTAACACTTAAAAAACCCACTTTTAAGTAGAAAAGACATGATTTTCACTTACATAGTAACAATCGGTCCATGCTGGTGTTGGAAAATAAAGTCGTATATTTGAAATTGCTTTTTTAAATAGTGTTAATTAGCAGTAGAAAGTATGGATACACAACTCAATATCATACTATTTATAGTGATTCAAAAACAGTGTATTCAATATGGATATCCATTTCATTCACTGTTGCATTATTAGTGCATTGCGTCTGTTTGTAATTTGTTATTTTATTGCACAAAAAATAATTTAATTCAAATTTTTAATATTTATTCTCAATACTCAATAAAGTGAATGAAAGATAGTGTATTCAATATGGCTGATTAAATAATTTATGAGTTGTATCATTAGTGCATTGTGATCATTTGTAATTTTTCATTCGATGGCGAAAATAAATATTTGTTCATCTCTCAATATTTAATAGGATTAATGATGAGCAGTGTCTTTCAATGATGTTATTGAATAGCCTTTTAAAACACTTACAAAACACTCTATCGTAGAGACATTGATATTGAAATATTTTGACGTTGATAGAACAATAATCTTTTTACGATTGTCAATCATTACTCAGATTGAATGCTGTGAAAACAATTAGTTCCCAATACATTTTTCATGGCACCATTTTAAAATTGAATGCTACTCTTTTGAATATCAATTATCATTTTTCAATTTTCACCTATTTAACTATTATTCAAATTTTTTTCAATGACCAATAAGCGCTCACCTCACACCAAACCGTCCGGCAAAAGAATTTGAAAGACGATTCCTTTCTGATCTGAACTGAATTACCTTCTGTTCTCCACTCAAGTCATAGACTAACTAAACCATGAGAAAGACTATTTGAAGAGATGCGTGACGCATTCAATGCCATACAAACTTACTGGAAGAGAAAATTCTAGTTTGGTGGGGGAAAATTTTTTCATTGAATTTTTTTTGTGCTGTAAAAGATTTGAGGGACAAAATTTCTGATTACAGTTAGTGAAGAAAATGAAGAAAAGCAATATAAATGAGCATGAGAATATTCTGAACGAGTCTAAAATAAAAGGAAGGAAAGGGATAAATCTTCAAGGATACAGACTCAAGACGAAGCTCAATCACGACTAATATTAGAAGAGGGTGCAAAGTACAGGGTGAAAATCAGCAAGACAAAATCTTTTGAAAGGCACTGCTGATGTTGAAAAGTACAAGGTGGTTGTCATGATTGAGCAAAATTACAGCGATGGACTCTTGAGTAGAGACTGTTCAGGAAAGTAGAGGCTAGAGAAATCAGATTCCACATAGACGAAATGCTCTTGAAAATAATAGTGGTACTTAATCAGTTCTGAATATTTATGTCATCAAAGCAGAAGGCAACATTCTTAGAAATTGATATCGTCCTTGAGACATGGGGGATGATCAACAGGGCAAATGATGTCATTTCAGACGATATGAGGCGTCCAGGCGTCGTATCAATTCGCTTGATTAGAACCTCTTCTTGGAAGCCTGACTGTGTCTCATTTGTGGAGTCTGGGACGACGCTGTTGTCATCAATTTCTTCTGCTCCAGACGTATCATTATCGGAGATATTCTGTTCAGGGATGTCTGATCCAATCTGCAGACACGTGCCCTGATCGGGTATGGGGGGTTTGCAGGAGGGGTGGGGGTAAGTGTGCCAGAACCCACAAGCACTAGGTCAAGGCGGAAGTGGTGAGAAGCGTCTAGTCAGATTGGGGGAAGAGGGAAAAGAGTGAGGATCCCCGTTGGCTAAGGGTGCTATGGAAATGCCATGCCAGACACCCCCCCGTCAACCCCCCAGCCAGTACCCTGATCAATAGTCCATGTCTGCCAACCAGTCTCTAGACTTGCACCATAATTTACCTGCCTATCCAATCAACCCCCAACTCAAAAACATTTCTCCCACTTACTTACTTACTTCACACTTTGACGAGGAAAGTGGGACAATGTCACCCCCTGTAATCAGTCTCTCTACTGCTATCCAATTTCACCCATAAATTAGTGAGCGACTTGTCACCTATTCCAATATTGGAAAATAGGCTTTGTTCGGCAGTGGGCCATGACACAGTTCTCTACAATAGGGTACATTCGGGTCGAAGAAAATTATTATAAGTAATTATTCAAATATTTGAAAGTACACTGTGATTCATTTAATTTGACGCTTAGCATTAGATAGATAGATAGATGAATATATAGATAGGTTGGATAGATAGATAGAGAGATATTATTTCTTTGCCATCGTACTCTACGGTCATCAGCAACGTCGAGAAATGATATCTCTCTACCTATCTATCTATCTAATGCTAAGCATCAAATTAAATGAATGTCACTGTACATCATGACTCCTATAATTTATTTCCTCTAATAATAATTTATTAGAATGGTAATTATTGATTATTCTTTAGTTGATGATAATATTTCTCAGGTTATCCTAGGTAGCTCTGACATTAAAAAAGCATTGAGTAGGGTGGATTAAATAGTTTAGTAGGTTTAATAATAGTATTATTATGTAAAATAAAAATTCTTAAAAAACGTATGGTGATGAAAAGATTGCATTGCAGTATGTACTCCTACGATATGGGTAACCAATAAGAGATAGTGAAGGGAAAAAATAAAGTTATCCTTCACACAATTTTAGGTTGCAATTTGTTTTGCATAAAAGTATTTCTATTTCATCAGGCTGGATAAAAATTGAATCATAAAAATAATTCTTTCATTAGAATGAATTTATCATTTCACTGAATTGCTGAGATATAACCAAATACATCGAAAACTCCTCTGTATTTGAATGTGCAGTCAATTTTTCAGTCCAGACCTTGAGAGCCTTGAACCTTATGAGTCTCTGTTAGCTATTTGAGGTTAGAGAGTCAGTTGTTATGATTAGGCCAACACACGTTTGTGAGCGAGAATTATAACAACATTTCCACGTTTTCAGTGTAAATTCACAATTAATTATTAAGACATTAGGCAGAGTACTATTGAGATAATGAACACATATATCCCATTCAGCCTTTTCAGCCACGATCCATAGCAGCAAATTTCCATGTATATAATTGGCCAACTCACATTTGACTCGACTTTCTGTGGAATCATTTATTAAATGATGAATATATGTGATTAACTGATGATTATGAACTATTTTATTAGAGGTAGATGTATAAAATACTCTCATCAATAAAGGTTCTAGACCTAATGTTTCAAAAACATACAGAATAAGTTCAGAAGTTGAAATAGTTGATCATTGCAAACAATATTCAATTATTTTCTAAAATATAGGTATGCGAAAGACGCTAATTTAATTTA
This sequence comes from Laodelphax striatellus, assembly GCA_017141395.1. Classification (NCBI taxonomy): domain Eukaryota; kingdom Metazoa; phylum Arthropoda; class Insecta; order Hemiptera; family Delphacidae; genus Laodelphax; species Laodelphax striatellus. The sequence goes on along the minus strand of CM029544.1, from coordinate 8,590,196 downwards.
ACGGTTAATTCTAACCTAGTACTTTATCTGTTTAGGTAAAAAACAGATTCATAAAAATAGATTGACACCTATCAAATAGAAAAATACCTGGTTGATGAAATTTGCTTACGTCTGGTAGAGTCGATTTCAGGCTTCTCACCATGAATGTGAAGTCCAAGTCGGGCTGGATATTCTCCATTCTTAATAAATTCTCCTAGTTTACCTATTGAATGCATCAACTTTTTACAGTTTCATAGATATAATGCATGTCGTGTTATGATGCAATACAAGCATGGCTAGTAAGCTAGCATTGCCACATGTCTGTTTTGAAAAAGTGGTTTCATTACATAGCCTATAAAGATGCATTGATTGTTGATAGTACCGTACGAGTATTGTACTTGATTCGTGATTTCTCAAATACATAGCCTATAGAGATGCATTGATTGTTGATAGTACCGTACGAGTATTGTACTTGATTCTTGATTTTTCAAACATCTACACATCTTAACACAATGCCACATATTTAAAGCAGTGAAACGGAGAGTCCAATGCTGGATGTGATATGAACCGAACATGTGGGACATGTGAGATAAAATAAGAAAATATGTTTATGTGAGGTTCTTTGTTATGTAAGCGATACCACAGATGACACTGAATCCTAACACACATGCGATGATTCAAAACATTCCAATTTTGACCTGGATAGGTTTTCGAAAATACAAAACAAATTTGAGTAGCTTAATCGTTGACACAGAACTTTCCCGAACTATGAGGTGACGTTTTCGCACTAAACCTATACAATGCTTTCGATAGATCAATATTCAAATGATATAAACAATCGAAATAAGCGATAAGCGAAATAGTATACGCGAAACGTAAGACGCAACTAGGCTCACTACCCTACCTACCGTTGTCAGGGCCGAGATATGCTCGTACAAACCGGTATAGCCTACATGTTTGCAAAAACCGGCTCACGGGGCATCCGCAAAATAGACGCGTGTGGACGCGTGCGTGTGACCCTCGAATTTGAGCAAGTGAGAGTGCACAGCGAGACCTGGACGTCTGGTACACACCACACGCTCTCAAACAAACGTACGCTTCAAAGCAGTTTAAAACTTTGCATCAGCTTGATCGAATTACGAGTTATTTTTCCGGTACCAGGCCTTAATCCATAATTTGGTAATAATGAGGTCTAATCGTGTGTTTCTACCATAAATGTCTGATCAAGGTAACAAATAAAGGCAGCTATTCTATTTTATTCTATAATTTTCACAGCCTAATCTAATTGGCTATTATAGGTTACGTTATTAAACTTGAATATCTTACATACTCGATAAATAACAGAAATAACTTGAGAGTCTTGAGACATCTTCAATTATTTTCAATGACCGAGTGCTAGAAGGGCCTAAGTCACATCATCTACTTTTTGAGATGAATAAAGAAAAAATGTTGCTTGGTGACTGGGCTGATATTTTTATTCTGAAAAAATACTACATCATAGAAAGCACATTTCTCTGTATATGATGTGGTAAACTTTCCAGAATTAGATCATCAGTTTAGACCTAAGAATAGTTATTTCAGTTTACTTCAATCATCTCGGAAAGTAGTTGATGTGACTTATACTTCGATTTAAACTGCTTTAGGATCGGTCAAGAGCGGTCCACCACTAAGGCCAAGCGGGTCTCAATCCTAAAGCAGTTTTAATTAGATTGTAGTTCCTTCTAGCATATACTCATTGGTTTATGTTTGGTTTATCAGAATACTGAACATCACTTATTAAAGTAGTCAATATAGATATTATGCACACAGGATGTGTAGAAATATAAGGGCAACAAGTACAGTGCGTTCTCTTTGCTGAGGCCTCTGAACTGATGCATCAAGCACACTTATCAAGCGCTTCACACCGTGGTCACGACATCTAATCGCCAGGATAAAGTAAGTGACTAAGTCTAAGGAAAAAATAGCTGCTAGGAAAATTAATAACTAGTAAAAAATAGCTGCTAGCTTTTCTCAACCTTCCCATTACACCGTTACGGATTGAGGGGATCTTATGCCTCAACTTCACCCACAGCACATAAAAATGTGATGCAGTAAGTGCAATAAGAAAGTCATTTATCTATCAATCTATTCATCTATTACCCACGGATAAGCATAGAACTAATGTTAAGACCACCTAAAAAAAGTGCCTCCTGCAAAAACATCTAATTTTCTCGGATTTGTTGGAAAGGTGGCAAGTGAACAATGACAATAATCGATATCGAACCAATATTAATTGGTCAATGAATCGATATTTTTTATTTTTTACAAAATGAAACTGTACAAGATAATTGAATAAGTTATTGTATGACAAAATATGCTTCTTCCGTTCATAAGTTAGAATTAATAGACAATATAGGAGATCCTATTTTGTTCCACACTATTTTTTTCGGCCACTAAAACTCTGATGAACTGGCGATATAGGCAGAGAAAATAAAAATAAAATTCCTCTTCTATATACTCTCTGGGTATGGGAGCTTTAGTATTTCCCAGTATTTTGATCGGCCTCTAAGTTGTAACAACAATGACGCTGAAAAATAACTTACTGGATAGCCAGCATCGGTATTTTGAAGCACCCACCTTCTCACCCCTACTGTTTGATAGGAAAAAAATCCCCAGTATTGAAATGCACTATTAAGAGCTACAATACAACCTGATCCGTAGGTGAATTTTTTTCTGGATGCTTGCAACAGTTGAGCAAAAAGCAGCGCACGATTCCAGTTAATGTTGAGAGCAGGAAGACCAGTCTAGTAAAACAGATGAGGGCTGGGGGCGAACGTAGGTGAGAATGGAAAGGGGTGGTTTAATCAAAAGAATTATATTTCGTCAAATTTTTTTCACCATCATACTCACAATATTCACATCTGAAACAGTGAATTTCCTTTGTGTATACGTACACAATAATCACAAAAGTAGCTGAGCCGATTTGCATAGTGGTTTTTGCAAATTCCTACACATTGCTGGGGGGTGGCTCTGGCTACTACCCCATCAGTGCATAATTAAATCAGCAAGGATCTACAAAGATCTTAGCCAATTATACTTGTCTCAATTTTCATTCTTCTGTTGTATGAAAACAATCTTAACATGAGTTGTTTACAATAACTATAAATATAATATATTGATTCATACAAAATAATGTATATTTTATATTATATTTGATTATTATCAAGTGGATCTAGAGAACAATATTAGTATATAGAGTGTCCTGTAACTCTTAGAGAGTTAATGAGAGAAATGTCCATTTCATTTCTTTCTATTGTTACCTAGCAGACTGGTTAATATTTGTAACTATTAATTCCAACTATTTCCGTACTGCAGTCTAGAATATTTTTTGTTAGTTGACTAATGAGGTTTATAATACGATTTGAAGCAGCTATGAGAAAATGCGACAAGGAAACAATAACCCTGTCTTGAATCCTGAATTGACTATTAGTAGTAGTAGTTAGCAATTAGTCAAATATGATGATTTTTTAATTTTTGACAATAACATACAAGACACAATTATTATCACTGGATTGTTATAAATTATCAATCACTGCGTTATATATGTTTCCATATTGTATGTTATGTTTTTTGAATGAGTTTTCATCTCCTTCTTTTACTTTCTAGTCTCAATTACACATTCACACACAATTATATAACTTCTAGTATGAAGATTTAATCTAAGTGAGTAATCATTAAAAATGGAATTTAATTAGTTTTGAGGGTAACGATGTGTTACTGTAACTCTCTGTCTCGGTCCAATTTCTTTTTTTAAGATGCTGCTAGGATATAAGGCTAAAATTATAGCCTGACTATTAGAACTACATTAGAACAATATTAGAACTATTAGAACTAGTGCCTGCGTATCTCACGGCAGCCAACCTGTTTAAAGCCTCTTAGAAGAAATGCCTGTCTATATTCTATCGAAGAGCTAACTGAAATGATAGTAACTATTAGAGCTACTTTCAAGCCTCTTAGAAGAAATTCCTGTCTATGGCTATTCTATTGAAGAGCTAATTGAAATGATAGTATGTTTGTTTCTCTCTCTATCGATTTCTCTAGTAAGCCTGAGATAAAGTAGTATTATTTAATTTAACCTCTATGTAGACTTATTAGAGATGAACAATCTTCAGCTCAAACTTTGCTGAAGAAATGTTATTACAATGTCTGTATTAAGAATCGTTATTACAATGTAAGATTCAATTGTAAATAAATAAGTTATGTTAATGTAATGTAAAATATCATGAAATTTATCACGTCTTGATAAATTAATAAATGAAATCTGCTCATGAGCAGTGTGATTATAAATTGAGCATGAACAGTTTTTGGCTTTAAGCTGAAAAATTCAAATTGGACCTGTTTACTAATTATTGATGTTTATCGATTGTGGATGAGAAACATGCATTGAACTGTTTGAAAAGTTACTCACAGTCATTCCAGTAAACTCAGTGCTCCCTGTTACATTTCAAGCGTTGTTAAGCGGTTTTCCATAATCTGCAACAAAACAAATCACATGAATTGAAGAGTTCAAACAGTTGTATGAAATCTGAATGGAGAATGATTCAAAATTGACAGTTTTACGTTTCAAAGAATTGTAAATAGGATATCAAACATGCGATCAAAAATTTGGATCAAATTAATAGTGACCTTAAACATCAGGAAATGAGCTGCATATAGGAAACTGCATGGGAATTATGCATTCCCAGAGATCGTGCATAATAATTCGACTTGTAGGATAATTAACCTTATAGGAAATTGCATTAGAATAATTCAGACGTGCATATTATAAATTTGACCTGTTGCATTATAATGATTGGTGTTCAGATAATATTCTTGTTTTTTTTTTATCACATTTATAAAATACCGGAGTAAACATCAATGTATTCAGCTTTATACCTGGACAGTGTAAAAATATGATTAACAGTAATGAATCCTCTAACAATAGATGGTGTATTAACTGTTTGTACATTGCCCAGTTTCTCTTTACATTATGATTACATAAATTCTCTATTTATGAATCACAATACACACGTCAAAATTAAAGGTGATGGCCTAATCTGATCTAGGTTTTCCTCTTCCTCTAACTTGATAAAACACTATAATATTCCAAGCCATAACAATTAACATTTTTTGGTTGATAAAGTGAATACTATGAATTAAGGGTTCTTCTAAGCCGAATGAACACCATAATATATTAAGATTAACAAATTAATATTGAATTTGATTCCAGTTAAATAAATAATAGATAAAACAAAACTCTTGTCTCTTCTCAACTCAGAGAACTAAATGAACTAAATAAATGTATTTCAATGAGAATGCAGTCCAGAGTCCAATATCTTCAAATTATGAACGTTTCTTCTAGAGCTCTGGAAAAAATGTTCAGTGCTGGAAAAATATTATTTTCTTATTATTTAAATTATTCTATTATTTTGTTGTTGAATGGTTCAATCGTTTGTGAAATACTTCTCATTCGAAGATCACATTATTCAGATTTAAATAACGCCATCTATCAACAAACAAGGAAGCTAGCAGCGTTCTCCATTTTGTATATTGCTTGCTCGTGATTGGCTGGAGGCGTGGCTAGTTGGAGTGGGGATGAATGAGCCGACCAATAGCAAGGCGATATGAACTTGGAGGTGGACTGACAGTATTCTCTTCTGATTGGTTAGAATTTCAATGGTGAACATTGTTCTCTTATCATTTAAATTACCTATTTAATTATTCTGTTATTGAATGACTTCTCATTTAAAATTTATATGAAGATCACAACATTCATATTTAGCCAACGCCATTTATCAACAAACAAGGAAACTAGCAGCGTTCTCCATTTTGTATATTGCTTGCTCGTGATTGGCTAGAGGCGTGGCTAGTTGGAGTGGGGATGAATGAGCCGACCAATAGTAAGGCGACATGAACTTGGAGGTGGACTGACAGTATTATCTTCTGATTGGTTCGCATTTCAAAGGTGGATTTGATTCAGTAATAGTTTAGTTGATAGTGAAAGATTTGACACTATTATGTACCTATATCAATGTGTCTATCACTTTCTCTCTTCAAATTTATCAATATTATCTTCTTGATTCTTCATTTATTACTTCATTGAAGGATACTTTTATCCATTCCAATTTATTATCAAAAAATGTTAATATTGTTCAAATAACATAATCTAGAATTCAGGCAAATATATCTTGTAATCTATATGGATATAGTGAATTATTTGAACTTGTCTAAAAATGGGAAAGATATGCGATTAGAATCTCTTTATGAACAAATAATGTACGTTAAAATGGGATACTTTTTTCTATCTAATTGGAAATTTGAGTCTACATCATTTCTAAAAGTGGTGAAATGATTGACAGAAGTCTATTGGTCCTGAATAGTGATCAATTTCAAAAAATTATTTTATTTCAAGGAAACTATATACTTGTTTTGAAAATTTCTTTGAATAGTGATAATTTTCAAAGTCAAGTCCATACAAATTTTGGATTTTTTGTTTCGTGTTTTTGTTTGAAACTTTAATATTAATTTATTTGTTCTAAAATTGTTCTGCTTTTGTTTTCGAAGAGAAAATTGGTGTTTTAGTGAGATGATATGAGATAACCTGAATTTGGACTGTTTGTATTAATTGGAAGAGGAACAGTTTTGGGCATAAGCCTGTTGTACTCTCCTATGTCAATTATTGAATAAAAAATTGATTGAGATTTTTTATAGGAATTAATGTTGAATTTGTTTATTACGTGTAACCAGATGAGGAATAAAGATTTCTTAAATGAATTAAAAATTGATGCTGGAAATGTGTATATTTTGATGAATACATAAACAATTTATTAATATGCAATTCTGGGGAAGCGGTTGTCCCAGTGGTAGCAGGCGAGTCTAATCGGTGAGATTAGATAAGAGACGGCGCCTACCACTCCTGTTGAACGGTGCCTGACTCCTCTAAATACAATTTATGAGCTTCAAAATCGCTTCCCAGTGGTTCGGAACCCACCTAAAGCCGAAGGTCCATTCATCTCTCCTCATCATCAGCCTTCCCATTACCCACGCACAAGCCTAGAGTTTATGCTGGGCATCATCCCCAGCAAAAAAAATTGCCCCAAATATCCATGATTGAACTATCTTGTTTTTCCATTTCCAAACAATCTTGGATCGCCTTCCCATTGATGAGTATGATAAGATTGTTTGTTATTCAATCTTTGATTGACTAAATTTTGTCTTGAAAATTCAATTTAAACTTGAATGTAATTTATCTCGACAAAGTAAAATAATTATAGCATAAAACTCCATGCTATCAATCAGCATTGAAATTGAATGAATTGAATTTTGTCAAAGTAAAATGTATTATAAAACTTTATACCATTGCTATAATCAGTATTACTTGGTACTATTACTCAAAGTAATAGTGGTATCAATAGTGGATTCTCAAACTTTAACTTTGATTTTTTATTTGAAAAAAAAACAGTTGAGTGCGATAACAACCAACCAGGAATGAGTTTTCACATTTTTCTATTCTCTGGGAACGACTGAGAGCAAGCAATCATTTCCAACTTTCCAAGAATGATCGCTCCATCTATTGCCGAGCTGGCAATTATAGGGAGGATACCGAGGAAGTAAATAAATAAATAAATAATTTATTTCCACTTCTTTGCAATACATAGACAATAAAACACAATTCAAAAACCATCATAATATAGGATAATACATCGAATAAATCACACAAACATATTACATAGAGGTTACAAAGTGTCATAAATAAGAAACATCATACAAGTAGTATTATTAGTTCACACAAGTAATAATAATAATCTAAAACAAAATAATAGTAATATGATAGTATAATAATAAATTTGACAATGTGGTTGATTGCCTCAGTTATTCACAATATGTGGAATACGCTGCTTCTGAGGCTTTTGTAGCCTGAGTTGAAGCAACCATACGATTATGTACTTAGATGGAAGAAAAACAAAACAATGGCCTGGCGGTTACAGAAACAAGATAAGTTTTATTCAATTACAATCAATGATATTGCAGAAAAGATACAATAAAAATATTAATTTTTACCTAGATTTCAACAAAACAAAAGTGATTATTTAATTCAATTCTACAAAATCTATCAATGAAGCATGTTCTCTACACCATTAAAGATTGAAGCCATTCTTTAACATTTTAAGAAATTTAAAAGTGTAGTGGAGTCATGACAAGAAGGTGGTAACAAGTTGAAAAGTTTTGGTGCTAAATAAGGAAAAGATCTACGAAAAGATTCTTTATAAGGTCTCAGTATTCTAGTCCGGTTTGTTGCTCTCAGAGATTGACTGTATATATTTGGTTCTAATTACATTACCACTCTAATATAAAAATTCTAAGTACTCTAAAAATATATAGATGCCTTAAGGGTAATATCTTTAAAGATGTGAAAAGAGGTTGGGATGGAAATCTCCTCCCCTTATGAAGTATCACTCTAATGAGTTTTTTTTGTGAAGTTATTATAGGTTTTACTGTTGTCATGTAGGTACCTCCCAGCAAGACAACCCATATTGGAGTCTAGATTCAACGAAAGAAAAATAAAGTATTCTTAATACTCATATTGGACATATATATCGTAAGAAATAGAATTTTCTTAAAATGGATACCATTTCACATCTTATTTTCTTGATATGATTTTTCCATGTCAAATTTCTATCAATTATCACACCAAGGTACTTAATTGAGTCACACTGTTCAACTTGCATGCACCTGCTACAGGACACATTGATGGCTGAATCAATACAATCATCACACTTATAAAATATATCAGTAAAGGCAGTAGCCTCTCCTCTCAGATTAAATGAAATAAATTTTGTTTTGCAGCTGATTATCATATCATTGGTTCCAAACCAAAATTTCAATCTATTTAAATCCTCTTGAATGAGTTGGCTAATATCGATCTCTTTGGAAAACTGTATGTTAAGGCGGTATCATCTGCAAATGCAGTTACCTTTCCATGAAACATTCCATTGCACAAATCATTTACATAGACTAAAAACAGGATAGAGCCCAAAACAGAACCCTGCGGAACACCACATGCTAGATTTAGAGGCTCACTTATACTACCTGCAACTCTAACCTGCTGACTTCTATTTGTTAGATAACTACTGAACCATTTATGTGTAACACCTCTCCTCCGGATAACCATAGCTTTCAAAATTATTTCATGTGAGACACAGTCAAAGGCTTTACATATATCAATGAACAAGCCAGCAACACTGTTACTAATGTTAGTCCCTTCATGCAATGTATTACAAACTGCTAATAATGCATCCTCAGTGTTTCTTCCTCTAAACCATATTGATTAGAACTAAAAAAGTGTACTTATAAAAGATATCAACCGACTTTTGAAAGCTTTTCAATGAGTTTAGCAAAGATAGGTAACAAAGAAATTGGTCTATAATTACCCATTTGGGTAGCATCTCCTTTCTTGAATATTGGAACTACAACTGCTCTCTTTAGTTCATCAGGGAAAACACCTAACTCAAAACTAAGATTTATTATATGTGCCAAAACAGGAGCTACTAGTTCACTGACAAGTTTAATAGCTTTGACAGAAATTCCATCTATCCCAGACGCCTTACAATCATTGAAATTTTTTAGTATTACAACAATTTCATATGCAGAAACAGGATTTAGAAAAAAAGAGTTAACATAAGTTCCTGCAGGGAACCATTCTTTGTATTCATTTGGCACATTAATAAAATTGTGTGAATTTTCCCTTAAATTACTTACTATATTCACAAAATATTCATTAAATTTAGTTGCAACTTCATTGGGCTCTGATGAAACAGCTTTATTCTCATCTACTAGAACAATATCTTTATTTTCACTCCTACTGCAGCCAGTTAATTCATTTATTAATTTCCATTGGGCGCTTGTGTCTTTTCCTTTACTTTCAAACAAGAATAATAATACAATTTTTCTCAGACTTTAAATCAGCAGCCAAACAAGATTTATAATTTTTATAATATGTCATCAGAATTACATTATTTGGATGTTTTATGGTTTTTATACAATTGATTTCTTTTAGTTATTCGTCGATACAAATTATAAGTCAACCATGGCTTCAATGGTCTATAACTTAATCTCTCGTGCACCTCGACTTTTGAAAACTATCTAGCCCGTTTAAGATTATCAATACAAAGTTCATCAGCAACATTCACATCGTTTGTGTCATATATAACAAACCAATCAATACATCTTACTTGCTCGTAAAAATATCAGTATTTAATTTATGAGTAGAATATACTGAGTTGTTTGAATTTTGTGAGCTACAATTTATTATATCCAAGAGACAATAATTCAAATAATGATCTGTGAAATCAGTTTTATAACTCCAGCAGAACATAAAATATTATCTCTAGATCTTAAGAAAACGTGATCTATCAGTAGAACTGATTCTCGTATCTCTTGTTGGAGCACTTATCAATTGGTCAAGACCAAAACTTGCCATGAGCGTGAGGTATTCGTAATTTTCAGGAGTTACATCTTTCACGCAAATATTCACATCTCCACAAAAAATTAAATTCCTACAGTTTATATTTTCCATAAATGTTTCCAACTCATTTGTGAAAGCAGTGACACTATAAGCTTGCAATCTGTAGACAGCTAATAAGTTAATTTTGACCTTATGAGAAAATTCTAAACTAATATTTAGCACATCAAATGTGTTTGATTCAGTTTCTATTAATTTGCTTTTCAACTTATCAATTACGAAAACAATTTGGCCCTGTGATTTTCATTACATTTAAAATAAGCAGTATAACCATCAATTTTATAAAAATTAGTTTCATCATTCTCTATCCATACTTCTGAGAAGACAAATATATGCGGCAAAGCATTTGATACAAGAAACTCAGTCATAAATGGCTCAAAGTTTTCTAAAGAAACAATGAACAATGTAGTAATAATGGCATTTTTCGTTCAAGTAGTACGGTTTGTTGAAACCAGGATGCAGCACTTACCTGTACTAGACATTTCAAACCTGTTTTGAAGCTTTGTTTCTAAACCGGTATAGAAGAAGAAGGATGAGACCACTGGGATTATTCAGGTTTAAATTTTGAGAGAGGATGCCACAAAACTAGAGGGGAAAATATATTCTTCATGAGTTGTAAGTGGACGGGAGCAATTTTAGTTGAACATTTCAATTGAAAACGCAAAAGCCTAGGACATATGGGAGCATCACCCTCTAAAGGGTGTTGTAAAATTGTTTTTTATTATTCTGACAAACTTGATGTAACTTTATTTTGTCTTGGAAATTAAACTGCAACTTGAATCAAAAAAGTTTCAAAACTTCTCAAAATTGGTAACAGAAGTTAGAAAGAGTAGGTTTATAGATATAAAAAAATCTTTCTCACTAAGAATACTATCTACTTGTTTAAATTAGAAATATTTTTTCTCTGTTTTTCTACATTTTAACTGTACTAATACTTAGTACCTTAGGCCTTTCATTTGAATCAAAAGATGTGACCACAGTTCGAATAAAAGTTCATAAGAAGTCTATCGTTTATAATAAACATCTTCTCCATATTATTCAAAATCATCTCCTGTATAAGCCTGTATGGAGAATTTATCAGTAACGATTTAATAAAACTTGATTTCTGAATGTTCATTTCAAGAACTAAGTACGTAGGAAGTAATAGGGCCTAAGTAAGTACGGTTCAAACTTACGGAGTAGCATATCGGTACTTAAGTACTAACGTATTTTACTTATGTAAGAAAGTACAATATATTCAAAGCTTTAATACAATCTGTCGATATGGTGTCATAATTATTACAAAATAATTGCTATTTCAACTAAGAATTTGAACATTTGGATACGTTGGTTGAGTCCATTAGACTTCCTTAATCTTTAATTCAGGTAGGATTGATTTGGTGTAACCATAAGTCGATAAAAATTTGACAAAATAATTAAGATTAATTTTTAATTTTTATTTTTATTTTATTTAAAGATATTTTTTGTGAGTTGATATTCTCTTTACAATTTAGTAGCAGGAAGTTGCAATTTCCATCTGGAATGACAGGTAGTAGAGACTACTAAACATTTTACAATCCATGGAACATAGTGAAAATTTTAAGAGTCCCATAATATGGTATATGAGGATCATCATAATTTCAACAATAATTCACAACCAATACTTTTCTATACATATCAAAGAAGAATAATTACAAATCGCTATTAATTCTCGCAGTTACCTCAGGTGTTGTCTTAAAATGTTTTCTCAGCAAAATTATAAAGCAGGATCAGGATATCAGGTATCACGGATCAATAACCATGAGATCGATAATTTGTACTGAACAAAGAAAAAATGCAGTTTCCAGAAACTTCTTTGGAATATAGGTATGGATATTATATGAATATAAGTCTAGAAAATTCTCAGATGGTATGAGTTGAACGTGATACAATAGAAATTGTAGGTCAGATACATCCCATTGTTCTAGTAATTTTATGAAGAATACAGCATATTTTTCAGTGAGATACCTTTGCAAAACAAAGTAATTATTATAAGAGCATAAAATCTATTCATTTTATTTTACAGTACATCAATCAAATCATGTAAAACGGTCAAATTTTACATGAAACCTGAAAAAATGATGTAGTACTGTGTTACGTTTACTCGATACACGGATCAGGATAGGCAGCCCTTCAAACAATTAGGCCTACGTCATATTTATAGCTTTTGATCATGAGGAGTGGCTATCTATATCTGTAGATAATCATATATATGTATCTATCTATAGCTGAATATGTATTTATAGCTTTGGATGTACAGTATAAGTAGAGTCCACGTTATCTACAGCTATATCTACGAGCATACTACAAATCTTATCTAGTACCTACTACAGTATTAGCATTACACTCGGGTTACATTACCGATCACTACACTACCATTACAATATCGAGCTTCGGGTTAACTGAGCTTGTCATTCAAAAATAACACGCATAATAATGAAGGTCTAAATAGTCTGGGGAGAGGTTGTCTTAGAAGACGATCAAAGAGTTTTTAAGAAATAGGCCTAATCTATGTTTCTACTTGCTTACAGGTTTGTAATTGTAATTATTATATGTTTTTGCTTCCAATAAACCAGTTTAACTGTTCACGGGGTTTTACGTCTTTTTCACCATAACTGAACTTAACCTTTGTATTATATCCGAGTTTTCCCGTAACCGAGGTCGTCCCTTTCCCAATTACCTCGGATAATCGGGAGTCTACTGTACATTCAAATTTCAACTTTCCAATTGACTTCCCATATCATAACTAGCTTTTGAATGTTTTAGGAATACAAAATTTTGAATGCTTCTAGTAGGATTGAATATGAAAGAAGTTAAGTAAGATTTTTTGTATTGGCGAGTGGAATGATTAGGCTATTAAAATTAAATTTGTCCGAGATAGTAGTAATAGTTTCATTTTTCTCTTTTTTGTCTAATGATTTCCAATTCTCCTTACTTGAGACCTCTCCTCTGAGATGTGAAACGACCTCTTATTCTGTGAATGAATTGAAAATGATCAATTTTTAATCATCAATACCACTCATATTCGCGATTCTATTAATTTTTGTTTGCTCAGAGAAATATATAAATTATAAATCTTATAAAACCTAGTATAAACCTAATTTCAAATTATAAACCTAGTTAGTCGTAAAATTCAAGTGGAATTCAAGTAGTAGCGTAATACAAAATAGAATTAATGATACTAACAAAGCTTTTTTATATTTGGATTAAATCACAATGCAATTTGCAATTTTGGATTCAAATATATACATCAATAGATATAACCATTACACAGCTATTTATCAATAGAATGCAGTTGAAGTTTTTAAACAGTTATTACGAATGCAACTCAACTGGAAAATTAAAAATATGAACACAGATTTCTCCTAGCTATAAATTGCTAAATTTTCGAGAAATTAGATTAATTGTATATAACAGAATTTTCAGACCTGTGTCTAAATCCGGGATAATGTTATCAGCTTGCTGATTTCCAAAATTATTCTAGAGCTATTTTAATTTGTTTATTGTTTACAGATTTTGTTCTCTCTTTTGTATCACAAGACACGAACTTTTGGAAATAGATCGTTCCTCCCTATATCGTCAGTCTTAATTTTCAGTGAGTTTAAATTTTCATATAAAAACGCTTTGTTTCTAAGTCCAATAGTTGAAAGGTTGACAGGTTGTCAGAGAATAACATTCCAAGCGCGAGTCTCATAATGGACTCTCATTTCAACTCTCCAGCTATCCTGTCAATTGCAATATGTATAAAGTGAAATTGCGCTTTCATATCCTTTTATCAACACATCATTTTATTGATATGAAAATACGCTTTTCCATCTACAAGCTGGTGAACTACTCTCTCCACACCATGACTGTCACCTGCCAGAGCTTTGCATGCTCATTGTATCTCATGTCAAAAACATAATAATGTCACTGATTTACAAGTTCTTTATTCACAAGCCACATTACTCAGTAAACATTTGAAAAACTTTCAGTCCATTATCAGTTTACAGTTATACAATTGCAGGGATATCAAATATTTGTTCAACGTATGAAAAAGGGCCTTTCAGATCTAAGGATGGATTCCTTACTTAAAGTATACTTGAAAAATAGATTGCTGTTCAAATATTAAAAAATGGGCTATTAAGATCTCTTCACGCTAACATTCCTAGAATGATGGGCCTGTGTTTGGTATAATTCATTTTTAATTCTATATTTTAATTGAAAGTGAATTCTGTTTTATTTTTCTACAGTTACTACTGTATACTTGTTTTTTAATTCCAGTTTGTTTGTTTATCAATGGCTCAACAGCCCTATGTGGGCTTAGGCCTACCAGCTGGTTGCCAGTTTTCACATCCACTTGACTGAATCAGCAGAGGTGAATGATCATTAACCAGAAAAGATGTAACGTGTGGTTAGCACATTGACATCTCAACCATAAGCTAGTCTTCGCAACCCAATTCCAGTAATCTATTTTATTCATTTATGTTACCGTATGGATATGCTGAGAAATGTATGAGAAGAAATAAAATAGGGCCTGAAAAGTTACACATATTAATACAAGGTATAGCCAATTACCACATCATTAATGAAGTAAAGTATTGATTTCAGTATCACATAATAGTTCGTGATCATTATTTTTTGAGTAATTTTCTCCTACGAAGAAGATGAATAGTGACTATCTATACGAAATGTTTCCATTGTTTTGAATTGAGATGTATTACACTTCTCATCTTAGGCCTCCACCCTCCAAAGCAACAAACAACATCCTGATCACTTGATCAGCTTATGGTTTATGGTATTCACATACCTTTGTGAATTCAGTAGAACATGATATTTGAGAAATTCTGCTGAAAGTGTTGTTAGATTAAGTGAGCATAAAATTCAGTCAAACTAGAAATTAATCTACAAGTAACAGAAATATAAGTAGAACATGATATTTGAGAACTTCTGCTGAAGGTATTGTCAGATTGAGTGAGCACATCATTCAGACAAACTAGAAATCTACAAGTAATAGAAATATCTCGTTGAATTGTTGGCTAATTTACTGAATAGTTTAGCGAATGCTAGACCTATCATTGTGGAAGTTCTATATTTGTTCCTTCGTCAGAATGACAGGAAGGCATAGTCGTGACTGAAATATAGTATCAGTACAAAAGCTTGAATAGTGAAGTACACTCATCGGTGGTGGGTAATCAGTAAATGGTTGGGGACCTAGACGAAGCCTATTCAGAGAATTCTGCTAGGACTCTCCCTAGTAGTTGAGAGGGGTTCAAACGTTTCTCTGCTAGCAAACAAGTACGGTGCGGAACATTTTTGAAAGCACTCGCTTGGAAGTGATGTGTTCCGTGGTATAACGGTGAAGTATACGGGGTTGGGAGCGTAACCAGAAGTGTGGGTTGCTATCAAATGATACGCTGGAACTTGAATACGCCCTCATGTGGGCGTGGCTCGAACCACTGGACACGTATGTGGCGAGCACTCTACACCCCTCACACCACCACTAACCACCCTATCATGGTACAACCACCCCAGCTATTCGCTGTTGGGAACCCTTGGTACCCCCATACACAAACCCTCAGCAACCCTCATAAACGTCCATATTTTTTTCAACCACCCTTTGCCGGGGCGATAATGAGAATTCTCTACCATCCCAGCATAAATACGTGCAACCGTTCATTACAGGTTCAGAAAATTTTATGGCCTTTGTTATAAAATCTTTACGAGATGGCCGTGCGTAGTCTATGGGGATAAAAGTTCTTTTATTAGAGAGGATGGAGTTTGAAGTCGGTGGAGCTATATCGTCCCATATCGACCGTTGATTTTGAATTTTATGAGATGGATATGATATGATATGATGAAAAATTTTTCTCTTTTTGATAGGAAGCTAGGCTCATATCGACCATTGATTCTAAATTTTCATGAGATGGACATGACAAAATACGATTTCTCTTCATCCAGTTAAACTAGGCCATTCCATGAACCATTTTCATATCAATTTATCGCTCTTCAAATCAATATCGATTTCCCATCTGTAATGAAATATTTGGCGCCTTCTAATTCACTCACTATTCTAACTTAGAAATGTAGCGGAGGGTTAAGTGTAAGAGAGGGCCGCCTGCGCCCTAACTTCGCCCTCCCAGGTAACAAATAAAGGCAGCTATTCTATTCTATTCTATTCATGATAAACTAGTTCTACGGTCTCAGGAAACTAAATTTAAATAATCATATTCCAACGAAAGTTATGCAATGAGAATCAATGAATGAATCTGACGTCAATGCAATGACGTCATTTTACAGTGGTTAAATTCAATTGAATTTTCGTGTGTCCGGCCGATAATTTTAGTGATAGGCTTTTTTTTATTTTATCTGAACTTATTTTCACAGAGGCATAATAAACTTATCCTACCTGAGGATAATTAAAAAATTATAGACCTTCAGTTTGTGATTATATATCGGGTTTCATCCAAGAATATCCCCCATGTATGATCAATCTGTGTTTTTGATAGGAATTATGCATGATGATGGATGTATAGAATAAAATCGTTTTGAAATTGAATTTTCAAGGTGAATGAGATACGATACGGGGGTGTACTAAGGTGACGAAATACTAAATGTTGGGTGCAATTATTCAATAATTTCAAAGTATGAATATCAATAACAATATAATCGTGGTTAACCCTCCAATGGAGTTTCTTATTGTTTCCAGAACTTTATTCTTTGAAAAAAGCATAAACAGAAGTACAAGGAATAAACTATGAGTAAGTCTTCGGTTTAAGTCAGGTCTAGGAGTAAGTCAGGCCTTTGGTCTAATTAAGGTCTAGGTCTAAGTAAGTCTTCGGTCTAGAAGTAAGTCTAAGGATTCGGTCTTTGTGCCCTGGATGATACTCTGAGAATCGCGTCAAAACGACGTATTTTTAAGCGAGAAATATTTCATGGAAACGGCCATAGAACAATACCAATCGATTAGGACCTGTGATAAACAAGATTCAAGTCACAATAATTAATTGCTTGAAAAAAACAGTATTCTGTTCATTCTAATCATAAACTCATTATTACTGGCAGAATACCATTCTTAATTTCTCTAGAGAAAAATAGTTATTTACAGTATCCTTCAAATTTTCATTGTCTTGGTTAAGTACTCACTACAAGAGTCACTCAAGATTTATTTGCGCTAACCAGAAAGTCTACCACTCTTGGCTTCGTAACTTTCTATTAATGATTTAGTTTCAACTACTAATCTAATTAATCTATTAGAGGAAATTGCTCTCAGAGAAGAAACCTGCCTTGTTCGACAAATGACGAATAAAATGTGAATAAAAAGAAGATAGATTATTCAGTAATGATATACAGTATTACATTAATAATATGTAACAATGATTTGACTGGAAAAATAACTATTCAATTATGAATGAACTTCCGTTTTGTGCCATTTCGAATTTGAAAGTTGAGTTTCATCAACTGACAAATGACAAAGCCTGGGCTATATCAATTCTAGTAGCAAAGCGTTTATCACAACGATTATCAAATAATTATGTTTCAAGTCCTTCGCTATCAGTTTCATTACTTTTTCCATCTAAATAAACAGATACAACTCTGATTACTGGGCTAATAGCACCATCCCTACAATTTTTCTTCATATAATTATTCTTCCAATGATAATGTTTTTGTCATATGTACCCACATAATGGTCTTTGCCAGTGTTTTTTAATACCGGAGGATTAAAAACTATCAGAGTATAAATAATTTCAATCTTCAATAAACAGAATACAGCTGGTGATGGTGCTGATCTAATAGACCATCCTACATAATTTTTCTACATAGAATTATTTTTTCAATGATAATGTTATATTTTGTCATATGTACCCACATAATGGTCTTTGCCAGTGTTTTTTAATACCTATCAAAGGAGTATAAATAATTAATACCATAAATCAATCATTTCAAATTGATTGAATTGACAGTGATAAGGTAGAGAAATGCACAGGTTGGTAATGAAACTATTCAATTCGAAACTCACAGACTTCAGGCTAGGCGTACACCGGTTAGTCAAGACAAGACAAGACGAGATTAGTCACGTTTAGTCACAGTACTTCACATAGTTGCTTATGACCGATTAGTCATTGCATTGGTGTGTGCTGCTTCATAAGCAACTATGTGAATTACTGTGACTAAACGTGACTAATCTCGTCTTGTCTTGTCTTGACTAACCGGTGTACGCCTAGCCTTAGATTCCTTCGATGCCTTCGAAAAAAATCATGAAAGCCAAATGTAGCACACAACAGTTTAATAGTCCACAGCATCTTTGTGGACAAAAGTTATGCCAGTTATTTATAATATAGTTGAAATAATTGTTGTTTATTATCACCTATATTATTTTTCGAATGATCCTCCACTGGTTGGAAAAGTAGATCCAATCCTTCATCTAGTTTTTCATGGGCTTCAGCTAGTTTCATTTTATTTTCAGTTATCTCTGCTTCTTTTTCTTGTTTTGCTCACCTCCATTCACCTTCTTACTTTGGTTTTCTTCTTATTTTATACTGTATTTCTATTTTTTCTCATTCTGTCTTATTCTCCTTATTTTTCTATTACTTCTTCTTCCTCTATTCCTACAGTGTTGGAATTTCCATCTTTTTCCTATCTTTCTTCTTCTACTACTATATTATAGTATAGAGTTACTTTTCCTCATTCAGTATCAAATACAACATCCTAGGAGCACGCTGGGAGATAGCCAAATATAGGAAGTCTTTATAAAGAGCTATCTCTTTTTTGTGGCCTGAAAAATCTACCTAACAATGAAGCTTGCATTTGCATTTGATAAAGTCGACCTACAGTTGCAGTGCAACACATGTAGCAAGATCACTCAAGGATACGGTTTTATGCATATCTAAGCCTTTATGAACTTTGACATTGATGGGAGATTTATGAGAGTAATCTTTGTGCTCGCTATTGAGTAAGAAGGATGGAATTATTTCTTATTTTATACATAGCCTAGTGGCACGTGTTAGATAGCCTTGATGAGACCTATAGATATATTATAACTTTGGTTGAATGATGAAGTGTGTAGTACACACGAGTCAAAAGTGAGTCAAGTACAAATTATGTGTCAAACATAAATCATTCTAAAGGAAGGATTATTAGATGTTGCAGTTAGCCAACTGCTGACAATACATAATAATTAGAGAAACAACAATCCAATTACTAAAAAACGAATAAAACGAAAATCCTATTTATATAGCTTTCTTTGAATTTTCGTTTCTCTAATTATTATGAATGATTCTGTTATTCCAATTGTACTAGGATATGTATCATCAATTTGTATGAATGAATATTACATTAACTGAATCAGTTCACCAAATACGGCTCATTTACGTATATTTAGTCAATTGAATAAGAATATAAATATGAAAAACTTCGATCCTATTTTGTTTGAGGCAAGAATTTCTACAATTGGAATAAATAATGTGGATGAATTTTCTCATGAAGATTATATAGATGATACTTATGAAGATTATAAGATACTTATAGCTGGAAAAACGTTTTCCCAGAGTTTTGGGTGAGAGTTTGAACCAACTATACTAGGATAAAGAAAACTCTATCAATAAAAAATCTACATACTAATTTCGAGTATCGATACTCTAATACAATCGATATATAATGTTATTGATCGATCATTGGCGTGAGAAAATATTCGGATAATTCAAAAATGAAGATTTAAGCAAAACTTTGAATGGTAGCACTTTAACCAATTAAAAATCTAACCAGCAACATTACTAGGAGAGGAGAATTTCACAATTCAGAAATTGAAAAATTCCATTTTTTATTAGAGAACAATTATTTCAAAGATCTGTAGATAAGAACTCCACATAGTAGAACTAAATTGATATTCTGAAACCGCTTCAGTTACCGTAGGATATCAGTTATCTAATCGGGTACAGCCACAGGAAGCAAACTAATAAGATATTGCAAGATATTCAGTATTAATTTTTCTATGGGATCATCAAGACCCAGCTCATTTGGCAAAGAGAGAAATATGTCAGTCACTCTCTTGTATTACTCAAAACTGTTTTTCCAATCCAAGAACAAGTTTCTTCAGTTATATTTTTAATGGTATCAGGTTGCTCATTGTCTTTTCTGAAAATAGTGATTCACATGTCTTCTATTAGACTCTACAATTATTTGCCTCTCTATAGAACGGATACTCTCTATGCGGTCTTTTAAACGATGTTGAGACTCTCAAAAATGTTTGCTAGGCATTTTAAGAATAAATAGAACAAAATGTCGGTGGGAAGTATTGAAAGCTATTTTGAAAATTCATGTGCAATAACAAAATTGAATTTGGCTATTATTCTGGCTTTGTATACTAAACGTAGAAAATGAAAAAATGAGTGATGAATTCATAAGAACGATAAGAAGCTCAAAACTTATGGTTTGTGAATAGTTGGCTAGAAATGATTTCAAATCAAGTTAAATTTAATAATAACATCAAGTTTGATAATTTAAACTAACAGTTTCTTGATTGGTTCAGCAAAAATTTTGGATGAAAATGGTTCGATTGAAAATCGATTGTGGGAGTAGAATAGCCTATTAATTTTCAAGTATTTTTTTTTTTAATTACATTAAGTTATTATTATTGTCTGCCTCTCACAGAATTCAAAATGATTGTCATTTGTAATTTGATTAATAATACAGAAGTGTAAGACGATTAACTAACAAAATTCAATAATTCTCGCGTATTACAAGCCTAAAGTCATATTTGAACAGTTTTAATGAATTATGATCCAGGAAATAGAAATTGAATCATCACATCATCGATATTCTTTGTCCTATGATTAATCAAGGCCATTCTGGACAAAGGATAACCTAGCAAATGAATTGCGTAACTAGGAAAAAGACCAGTTAACAAGTGAAACAAACAGAATTTATCTCAAATAACCTAGAAAATTATCTATTTTCAAAAACGTTAGGAATAATTCTTGATTATTGTTGAATGATATGAATATCATATTTATAAAATGAATAAGTGATTCCATGAATGCATGACCTAATGCATTACTCATTTGTCAACCTTGAAATTCTTCTAATTCAAATTATTGTGCAAGTGAATGTTTTGTACCCCTATTGAAATTTAATTTTAAATAAAATGAAACCTATTCCAATTTGAATCAACTTAAAATAAAGATACTTAAAAACAATTACAAAGTAATCATTCAATCAAACAAAGGACCTATTGACACAAAGAAACTTTTCCTAATTCAAGATGGCTATGACCTTGTGCTGATTACCTCATTTTTCAAGTGGAGATCCAAGCATTGGAATATATTAAATGTAATATTTTCTGATTATAAATATAGAGTATTTAATAAATAAACTCACGTTATGAATGGGAAACAAGAAGAATTTTCCTGAAGAAAACCCACTTTCCTCTTCTGAGATGATTGATACTTGCTGCGTTGCATACTACTGATGTTCAACACGATACTGCATCGATGCAAGGCTGAGTAGCAGCCGCCATTTTGAATTTCAACTCTACGTCATTTCCTCTCGCGAGAATGCATTCTCTTCAATTGCATTCAAACTTACTAAAAACAATCAATACTTATGTCAAATATTTTAAAGAAAACATTACATCTCACTAATTGAAACTACTAAATTAAGTGATATGGAATTGTAGTCGAATTTATCTTGAGAGGATACTGAACTTATTAATCAGTGTTTCAAAGTTATTGAAACCAATCTTGAAGACAATCCTTTGTCATCGATGATAATCAGTGAGTAAGTTTCATCTTCAAGTCGATTTGATCCAATTTAAACTATAAATCTGCTTTGTATTATCCATGTACTCCACACAAATTTATATCCAACAGCATATGAGTTCATACTGAAGCTCTAAATGAATCTAAACTGTGTAGCCTATGAACCTACCAAGTGCATCAATAATTAATACAGATCCTGATTAATTTGAAGTATTGAATATTCATGTTTCCCGTCAGTCCTCATTTTCTGAGGAATTTTCTGAATTGATTTCTTACTAGTTCATCAATTTCATCCCTCCTAAAACAAAAGCTCTTGAATTATTTATTAGAGAACAAAACATAGACTACACTGAATGCTTGAAAATAGCAAACCTATAAAATCCAAGTCATAAATCGAAGTCCATTTCATTGATTAAAAACCTCCATTTATAGTTTCTAATTTAGTCAAACCTAAATGATTGAGTCAGTTCCGAAACAGTAGAATGGAGAGCCTCCAATAATCCTCCATTGTTGAGAGTGCAACAATCTATTATTGATTACAAGTCTATAATCTTTCAAAAACTCCAAGTCCAATCTTCTTTCCCCAAATAACTATTATTAATTATTTATTTTGTAACCCAAATGTAAACTGGCATTCGTAGCTCTTAAATATTCCATGAACTGAATTTAATTGAAGGGTAATAATTCCAAATAACTAGGTTGATAACAAGTGTCTTTTTCAGTTTAGTGTCAGTAGGTCATTGGCACTAGGTCAGGGAATGAGGTCAACTGCATAATAATTGGCTAAGACATGCATGCAAGTAAATGCATAATATTTTCATGTTTTTTCCCCTTTTTCAAGATTTTTAATAGGGATAATTTTTAAACACTTGCTGTTAGGTTAATAAGGACTCTGCAAAATCAAACTAGATCAAAATAGCCTTCGTCATGTGCAGTTTCATACAGCTCCAAGCTCAGTTAGTTATGTTAAATTTACCATTAAAGTGTGAGAATAACAAAAATATTCTGCCAACCCCTAGCTTCCATCAGACTCATGGATTATTCTCAAAAACGTTGTGAGCTAAAGTGAGAATTATGTAAGTTCCTAACAAGTTTTTTCAAGTTGTCTTGATTGATTTGAAGTTTTCAAGTTGTCTTCATGTAAGTATGTTTTTTAAGCTACAAAACTACGATGAGAGTACAGAAATTAATGTTAATTCTCATGAAGCCTTCATAGAAAACTTTTGTACATTACAAAACAAATAATTCTTCAACTAAAGGAATACAAATACAATGTTGTAGGCTTCGGTCTAAATTACAAAAAGTTTCTCACTAGAAGCTTGAAATATGGATAGAATGTTAATGGAAAACCATGCAAAGTTTAAAAGTAGGGAAGACACAGAGCATGAAGAGTGAAGTCAAAAGTGAAGAGCATGAAGTCATTGTAGGATTGATTGTGAATTGAAATATACATGCAACAGGAAAGTTCTAAGGAAATATAATGACATTTTAAAAACCTCGAATGACATGGTATGTTGAAAAAGACAATAATTATCACTATAGTGAATCAGTGTAACAGCTCTTTGATTAAGATACTTTAAGGCAGCAAAACAACGCTGGTTGGGTTATGATTTCAGTAAACGCTTTGGAAAATCAATTCTTAGCATGTGATTTACCACTTCTCAACTGGATAAGATTTTGTGGTTATGAATTCATTTTGAGTCGGTTGTAAAAACGTGGATTGAAGTTCTTCGATTACTCATGAGAATTATCATTGCTAATGGAAGATTGAGCTTACAGACCTTTGCGCAATCCTTGTATTTTTAATTTTCTGAATGTGGGTTCTACAAAATTCTTCAAATTCTTTCAAATTAATAACCCAAGAGCTCTATTATTTATGTTAAACCGCGATTTTCCATTTGAAAATGCTTATTTTAATCCTTTCAATTGATGAATAGATAGAAGGAACTAAAGTCATATTAATTCATTATTTTACTGTTAAGTTGGTCATTCTGTCTGAGTGGTCAGTTGCAAAAAAGGAGAGTTACAATTATTCGATTATTACGTGTAGGAAATGCAATTTTTCTTTAATTTTCTGGACATTCCGAGGATAAAAGTTGACGGATTGAAAGGAAAGGGGAACATTTGATTGATATAAAAAATTCAAAGGAGTCTCTACAATACAATCTGGGATGTTAATCAATTCCTATGTCCACACTTGATCGATTCTTGTGTGCTGCACAACATGCGTCTATGCTTAGTAATATGCAGCAAGCTTGAGACGCACACAAAATCGCCCAAGTGTGAACATAGGGAATAACATCATCTGAGATGTAGAGGGAGAATAATCGAAGAAGGAATTAAATGATTCGTAAAAGTGAAAAAGCGGACTTCCCATGAAAATTAATAAATTTTCTACATTATATGAAATTTGAGTTACAAATAATAATCGAGAATTCTTAATGATTGAGAATACTTAATAAAAGTACATTGTTTTGCTGGGGATTATGCCCACATAAGCTGTAGGCTTGTGCGAGGGTAATGGGAAGGATGATGATGAGAGATGAATGGACCTTCAGCTTTAGGTGGGTTCCGAACCACCAGGAAGCGATTTTGAAGCTCATAAATTGTATTTAGAGGAGCCGGTCATCGTTACAACAGGAGTGGTAGGCGCCGTCTCTTATCTAATCTCACCGATTGGACTCGCCTGCTACAGGGACAACCGCTTATTTTAATAATAAGAAGAAATCCAAAATCATTATCAAGGACTTTTGTGTCTTATTGTAAGATCATAATATATATTATTATACTTTAGAGATTGCCATAAATGACTCACCATATTCCTATCAATATTGTGAACCAAAGTTTCCTGAGGCAACTTTGGAAAAAATTATTTGAAATTATTGAGAGGATAATTCTCGTCTTTTTGGAGGTGAAGATGGCAATAGGACATTAACCGAGATTCCTGGTCTATTCACTGAAACTATTCAAGATTTACCGAGATTGCTGTAAAGCTCCAAAGATTCTGAGGAAGAATATTACAAATATTAAAAATTGGGAGTGTATCTTGAAGCTATCCAAAATGTTTAATTCTTTTGTAATTGGTCTCGATATACTCGGTTAACTTGGAGAAGTATATTAATATTTTCAAAATTTAAACAGATGGTCCCGATTTTATGGAGGAAAATTGATGTCTTTTAGGTTTGTATTCATAAGAGCCAATCACAACAGCTGTTATGAAATTCATTTTAAGCTTAGTGATACTATTTTTCTTCCCAATTCAAATGTATAATTCTCATTCCAATATTTCATTCAAGCCAACATGATAAGGGTGTATCTTGATAATTGATAGGCTCTACTCACACTTGGAAACTCAAATCGCGGAAACTAAGCGACTCAGATAACAAACATATATTTTCAAATGATTACGCTCAGACGATCCTGCAACCGTACTGTCTGAACGTCATCATTTGAAAACGCATGTTTGTTATCCGAGTCGCTCAGTTTCCAAGTGTGAGGTAGAGCATTATGGTTCAAATGCAGAAGTCCTAATAATATTTAACAGGCGCTTTCTGTGAAATTAGTGGAGGGAGATATTCTGATTCTGTTTTTCAGATATTTTATAAGATATTCCATGATTTGCTACAAGAGAAGGGTTAAGGATGATACATGGCCATGGACGTGACTGATAGGACTTGACACTACAGATTTGAAGTAAAAGGCTTGCATTGCATCAAATTCATAACACAAATAGATTAAATCAAATTCAAATACAGAAAAAATTCTAGGTTTAGGGATTCAAGAGTCAGGGATGGTGAAGTGAAAGCTGAGAGTTAATTAGACTCGTATAGCCAACTGAAAAGAGTAACGTTTGAAAACTAAAATCATTTTTCTTAAAAATCATTATCACAAAATATCTTATGTTGTTATAAAAAATATATAACGTTCTAAGATCGGCTCAAAGAGGGTGATTATTTTTGTAAATCGTTCTTCAGCGACAAATGAAGGAAATATATTGCTACTGCAGTCTGCAGTGAAATTTCAAAGTTTTAGTACAACTCAATTCTTGTATAAAGATGAAGTCCAAGATTTAAATGAAGAATAGCTAAATTCATGCTTGGGTGTTTCAAGAAATATTTCAACGAAGTCTGTCATCCTAGCTACTGGTCAGACGATGCCACTATCAATCACCATCTTTTACACAATATTATAGAGGAATTAAATGAGTGATTTAAAATAAAGTTTCCTATTTCTAGATGTACTATATTTTTGAGCTTGTATACTTCAGGTCTCAAGAGAAACCTTCATCCTTTATTGGATAAGGGACAAGAATAAGACAAGGGCAAGGTGTCATTTGAAAATATTTTGATAGATAAGGAAGATTTCAAGTATATTTTGGAGAGAAAAATTGTAGTGAGATACATTGAGGGAAGGGAGATGTGTGAGGTGGTATGAACAGTTGGTTTAAAATTTCAACAAAATATCAGTCTGAATCCTGATGGGAACTATAGGTCCTGCCAGACGTTAGGTAAACTTACATTTCTTAATCTTGTTAAGTTAATTTCAATTTTCAACGAGAACTTTTGTATTTTATTTCTTGTAATTGGGTTGAATAAAAAATTGACTCTATACTAGCTTCAGATAAAATCATGACTCGTGTCTAGTGCTTAAAATCAAAATGACAAAAATAAAATCCTTAATCGAATCGAATTGAAACTATGAAGTATCGCATTCAGTTCTGGAGGGATATGAAACTTCAATCAATATTATGATAATTATTAGTATCATGTTATGATCATATTTTCTGTCTGTATATTATTCATTCAAGCCATATTATTCTTGTGATTCTTTGTACTTATTTTTTGCATGGTTTTTGTGATGCTTTGTACTTATGTTTTGCATGGAGCTTAGAAAAGGCATTAACATTCAATTGATGATCTAACTGGGGAACTGTTATTGCATAGTTTTATGATATTTGTACTTATCTTTTGCATGGAGATAATTAGAAGTATTGAGATCAATTGATGATCCAACTAGAGAATTGTTAGTCATGAAATGACTAGAGAGAAAAAAGTAATAAAAGAATATTTCTCTGACTTACGAACTGCTAATTTCAATCTCGGAGTCTGCAGAAGTGTAATGAATTTCAATGCTGTTATGTTGAGTTTCTTTTCTCGTGGTTGGGTAGTTCTCTGGTAGTTTTTCAGAAGCGTTTGTAATGATAAAACACTCACAATCAGGCTATTCTCTCTTTGAAGCATCTCGGAAGTAAAGTACTGAAACAATCAGAAATAATATAAGTACTGTAAATGATTTCGAGATTTCAGGTCAGTTGTGATGGATTAGGATAAAATATTAAAGTGAAAGTAGAAAATTATAAACCAGAGAGACAATTTTACTGGTTTATAGCCAATAGAATTGGATTTACAGAAAAATCCTTTTACATTACAGTTCTCCATTGTACTGCTAATCTCAATAGCAAACTTGCTATAGTGGCTTGAAATGATAAGTTTAAAACAGCTCCCAGAATGTTAATCTAAATATGACTAGCTCTGAGATACCCAAGTTCATGACTCATGATTGAAGACGTTCCATTTCTAAAATATATCATATTATTCCATGATCATGACTCAAATACAAGTTGCCAAAATGTACATATTACAGAGATGCAGAGATGGACAAGTCATATTACTGTATAATAATTTGTGCCTTAGCGAAGCATTTCTAAGCTATAGCTTGTTCGCCAACGACTACTGTAGTGAGAATTCGTTATTACCACTCTCATAATCTCGTTCAGCAAGAATCTTCACTAATCTAAGCTCTAAATGTAAGATTAAGTGCGAGGCTGAATGTTAAACAGGACCTACGAGTCGTAAATTCGCCTTCTATTAAAGAAACTGTAAATGAATTAATTAATTGTAATGAAACGAACAGCTCATGAACTATCAACATCATAAATTTAAATATAATTTCACATTCTCTCATACTGTATCAGTCTACAAAGGATCAAACAAATATCGATATTTTGTCATCTCATGCTTGGAGATGATTTCTCTAAAAGATATGATTTCTCATAGACAAAAGACTATAAATAAATTGAATAATTGTGATACATTGGATAGCTCATGACCTATTAATATCAGATAGTTATATATAATTCCAAATTCTCTCATATTAGTCCACAAAGGATCAAACAAATGTCATTATTTTGTCATTTCATGCTTTATATCATAATAAAATAATCTGTGTTATCAACATGAAGTTTCTGTAGTTCAATAGGCACTTAAGATTGCTTACGCGTGTAAAAGTAGAAACTGTCCACTAAGCATTTATAAAAAGCTTAGTGATACATTCAATAATATTCAGTTTATTTCAACCTTGTAAAGAATGTGTCGCTATTCTCTAATAGATAACGCCTCTATTGTTTTATCATAGACCACTCTATCAAGTGGCTGAAATATTGACCAAATCCATTCACTGCTGACAACATAAATTATATAAGTAAATGTATTCAAAAACTAGTTAAAAACTGCTAATCTATTATAATAATCGTCTACGCTTCTTCCGCCTAGTATTTGGTATTTCAACTAAAATATTCAGTTATGTTGTGAAAATTACAAATGAATTTTATTCTATTCCATATTTTTTTCTTATTGTGCTAGATCATTCCAATTATTCCTTGTTCAATAAGTTATTGAAATTATATTGAATAACAGTAATTGATGATTAGAGTGAATCATCTATGATGAGAATTGAAAATTAAAAGCAGTGCTATTTGACCATGAATACTTTGAAACAATAAATACGGTATTATGAAGTCAAGAAGATAACGCTTCGTAATTGAAATCGTTGTGATGTAATTATGAGTAGAGTAGGAGCATTCATTTCATTTGGCTGTTGGCATTAGATAGATAGATAGGTAGATATTATTTCTTGACGTTGCTGATGACCGTAGTCATCATGGTGTCCGATGGCAAAGAAATAATATCTTTCTATCTCTCTATCTATCTAATGCCATCCGCCAAATTGAATGAGTACTATTATACATGAAACAGTGAACCAAACCAAAAAACATATCACAGTAGAACCTCGATTAACCGTCACCCTCTGGACCAAGCCTGTGATGGATGACCGAATAGACGGATAACAGAAATAACATGATTTTAAAAGAGGAATAAACAAAACTAAACAAAGTTCAAGTGAATAATACAAATAATTTTACAAAGAAAAGAGTGAAATATCAACTACAGTATACATGTTCTGTACATTACTGTAGAAACGTACGAGACATATTAAAAAAATAGAAACATAAAAAATTTTGCGCAAGGAGGGTGGCGGTTTACAGAGACTGACGGTTGAAAGAATGACGATTAATCGGGTTTATTCTGAATTTGTATAAGAGATTAGAGTACATGAAACGGTGACCCAAACCCAAGAACACTTTATTTTTACCACTATTTGTAGCCTACTCATGAACCAAAACCAAGAACACATTTGTACCACTATTTGTACTCATAGTGGTCACTGCTTATGATTAAACCTCAACATCTCTACAAATCTTCTAACATTCAGCGGAAAATATCTCAACTCAACATCTCTACAAATCTTCTAACATTCAGCGGAAAATATCTCTCTGTTCATCATTTGGTAGCTTAGCTTACCAACTAATATTAGCTTACCAACTATATTCAGTTAGTAGCTTATTATTTTCGTTTAATCGTGATGAAAGAAAAATGTTTAGGAGATAATCATAGAGAAGAAAGTAGTGGAAAAGGTAGTAGTGGAGAAGTAGGGGAATTTGAATGCTTGACGTTGGCTTGCTGCCAGTGGTAGGCTGTTTGAAGGCAGCATCTCCAGCAAAAGTTATGGAGTGGCGCGCTCATAAAACAGCGGCACGGCCTTTTCGTGAGGCAGCAGCATCGTCGTCAGAATTCAAATTTTGTCGGTTACAAACCGGACTCGGCCACGATTGGTCGACACATGTTTGGGGCGGCGCAGTCGTTTTAATGGAAGGTGGCTTGTCGCCTCCTACCGGCAACTATTCTTTCGCGCCATAACTGACACGAAAATGGCGCCAGAACGGAAATGTTCCGGCCTATTTGATCGGGGGGAGCGGGGTGTAGGGCCCGGCAAAGGTCACGTTGTGTGTGCGTGCGTGTGCTGTAACGCTTCCCGCTAGAAATCAGAGAGGAGCACGCCTAACCAAGCTCAAGGACACCACCAAACGTAGATAGCTCATAAGAAGTACATATACTGCAAGTCTTCCCGATGAAATGAGTCATGATACTGCAATGATAAAAGTTGAATAAGAATGAAAACTTTTTAGATAGAGGTAGACAGTTTTGAATAAGAATGAAAACTTTTTAGATCGAGGTAGACAGTTATGTAGTTTGAAGCTCAATTAAACCTGATCCCAAACCCGAGGAGGCGTACTTCATATGAACATAACTGAACATGATTATGTATAAATAATACATATTATAATATCTTCATGATCAAAGTTAATTATGTAGAAAGAGAACTTTGAAGTCAAATAGAAGAGATAACTTTGTAGTTTCAAGCTCAATTAAAATCGAATAAGATATCTTGAGAGTAGGCGACTTCAAATGAAAATTACTGTAAATGATTGAATGATTGATTGATTGATTGGCTGCCTCTATTTCCTGGGAGGGCGAAGTTAGGGCACAGCCGGCCCTCTCTTACACTTAACCCTGATGTATATAAATAATGCACATATGTGATATTTCAATGATCAAATTAAGAAAGAGAAGAAAAATTGAAGTTTCAGTTCAAGTGTGAGAGACAGCTTTGTAGTTTCAAGCTCAATTGCTAGGGATGATGCCACGCAAAGCTCTAAGCTTGTGCGTGGGTAATGGGAAGGATGATGATGAGAGATGAATGGACCTACAGCTTTAGGTGGGTTCCGAACCACCGGGAAGCGATTTTGAAGCTCATAAATTTATGTATTTAGAGGAGCCGGTCACCGTTACAACGGGAGTGGTAGGCGCTGTCTCTTATCTAATCTCACCGATTAGACTCGCCTCTGTCAAACCGCTTAAAACCTGATTATAGAATCTTGGGAATACTTCAAATGAAGATAATTGTAAAATTTGTTTATAAATTATGCATATGATATTTCAATCATCAAAGTTGAGTAAAAGAGGAAAGTTTGTAGTTCCAAACTCAAATATGAGACAGCTTAGTAGATTCAAAATAAATAAAATCTGAATAGGAAATCTTAGGCTTACTTGAAATGAAGATAACAACACAGTAAACTATCATAAATACACACATCCTCAAGGTAGTATATGAATCACAACTTTGTGATGATCGACATTGAAAAGAAAACAAAATTTTTAAGTTTAAAGGTGAAGTAATTAAAACACACGAAAGAAAATGTCAAATGAGAGGATTCTGGAATTGAGGTGAATCTTCAACGTGTAATTCAGAATCTTCAACGCTTTTATGTGTAATTCAGTACGATCTTATGAAATTTTGGAAAGCACAGATTCCTTTACATGAAAACGAAACACTATAAGAGTGTCTTAATGCATTATTAATATCAATCATATTTAGTTACATATCAATATCAGAGTAGGAGAATAGCCTACTCATTGTATCTGTGCTCTTTCAATAGAAAATGAGGTTCTTATCAAATGCTGGGATTGTCAAATATTTCTTCTTCAATTATTTCTCGTTCATGACAAATTTTTCTTTACTGCAACACAGGAATGGGATGTGGGCCTATATAACGGTCTATCAAGCTAAACCCTATGTTCTTTACAAATAATGTAATGTGAATGTAACAAATAATTAACAAAATTCGTATGACTGTTCAGATTTTACTGATTTTTGAAGCTGCACTTTTAAATGTTAATGTGGTGACTCTAGGGAGTATACTGGTTGTATTCATTGATCTAGGCAGTACTAGGTGATAACACTGGGTTATTAACTAGGCTGGGACACACTTACCACATATATGAGATCAAACATTCGTATCCCCTTTAAATTATCTCAATATTATTATTTCACAATGATGTAGAACCTAATTATATATGCTCTCACTATCTATATTCATAAATCAAGCGCACATGATATTTTATTCTAACCATGTGTTTAGTACGCCTTCTTGAACTAAAACTCTAATAGATCAACTATAACACAGATAATTCTATCCATCTATTTAGAACTAGAATTGACTTCGACTACAATAACGGTAAAGCCTATAAAGTTACAATATCTGAACAAGTACTCTTCAGAACATTATTCATAGATGAGCTCTAAATATAGAAAGCCATTACATGCTTGATCCATCGTTTCTCAATATCCATCAGATCAATTGAAAGCAAGGGACAACTTACTTGAGCCCATTGAATATTGTTGTACAGCTGACTTAGTAATAAAACTTGAGGTCTTCATGGATTGATATAATAGTTTTATAGAATAAAATTCTTGATAGATATATCAATCTATCAATTGTTTCTATTTTAAATTAATCAATTCCTGTTCATTGAGTTATATTCCTATGAGAAATATTGAGTTGAGAACCTAGAGTTAAGATTGAAATAAGTCGCAAGAGTCACAAATAGAATGAGACTTTCTTATCCTAGACTGAATAGGTAATCTGGCATTTCAATTGAAAAATTGAGGATAAGTATGAATCATGTTTGATAAGCTACATTGAAGGAATGAATCGAATATGATAAAATTGTAACTTCCTCAATTATAGACTTCAATAAAAGCTATAAAATCAGAACAATCATTTTCATTTTCTGATTCACATCAAGTATTTTTTTGCAGTAATTATTCAACAATAATTGTTTGATCAACGAAAAAATATAATTTCTATTGATGAATATAATGATCACTAGGATTTTCAGCTATTAATTTACTAAAAAGATTGAAAACGTTAAGAAAACGGTCGATTGCTTTCAATAGAAAGCGTTTTTTTCATCACTACCAATATTTTTATTATTTTTCGTGAATGTAAATGTTATGTGTGTTACCAATTGGTCACGTACATTTCATATATAGAAATATTGCAAATAATATAGAAGCATTTAATATTATAATCTCGAGTTGTTTTTTTTTTATCGTATGGCTTTTTATTGGTAGGGGAGACCCTTACGGGTACGTTCCACCTCGCCTCATTGCACAATTTGTTGTGTCTTTTTTGTGTCGGTCAAAAGTAAAATGAGAATACGAACTTTCAAAATGTCTTTTATCTTTACAGAATAATTCTGGTTTTTTTGGCTGAAAGAACTAACATAATTATCTAATTTGTTTGAAGAGGCTAGTTGAAATTTACCAACATATAAGTTATATAAGTTAAATTGTTGTACTAAGTTGTTTCATGCATATGGGCTATATGCCTGTTGCACTTTTATATTTTGTATCAATAAATAAATAAATATTATTATAAATCGACAATAAAACAACAAGAATGGTTAAAACTTTGTATATTAACAACGTTGCAGTTTATTAGATTCATGCCCGGTTTCGTTCAATAAACTTATTGAATCAATAACTTTTTTTTGCATTTGAAAACACATGGTTATTGATTCAATAGTGCTATTGGATCCATAAACTGTCTATTGAGCGACTGAAAAGCCGGGCATCAGTCTAAAAGCAGGATATTAATATAGACGTCACATTCAATTAATAATGTATTAGAAGTACGGCGTAGGATAGGCAATCGGGCTAGCACGTTTACAATGTAATTTTGCAGCAATTATTGTCCATATTTCTATGAATAGTCTTGGCATCTTTCCGAACATGATGCTTTGAGAGCAGCAATGTAGGAGTGCTAACCACATTTATTTTTTAACCCAAAGTCAAATGGCTGTTAGCCAGGTGTTACTGAAAATTGACCATAGATGAAGGTCATGAACAATAATCTGAAATTATTTCCCAGAGAAAGTCAATAAAAATGTGGATTCGAGTTGAATTTTTTTCGCCCATTCATTTATGAACAAGAATGAATAATTGAATAAAATCGACATCGTAATAGAACTATCTATTGATCTAACACTTATCGAAACTAGAAAGAAAAATACCGGACGAAACACGCTATTCTGCAAATCAGATGACAGAGCAACCAAATTTGCGCACCTCAATATTAGGAGAGAGCTCAATTTGATACAGATACGTCAGCGTTGGAAAATTGATACGTGATACAATTTTTTACAGTAGCCTGATAAACTCAGTTTTGAAACAAAGTTATGAAGGTGGTCGGATATAAGAAAGTATTTTGAGGATAGGTAGTAGCTTATTAAAATGTATAAAAAATTAGTATTTTATTCAAGAATTTAGGAGATGGTAACATAAAATTTATTCGTTTTATTTATTGATAATATGAGTTTACTAACGAGATGAAAGAGATCTCTAAATAATATATGAGCTTAAAGTTAGTGGTAAATGATTAATATTGGTGAATGATATATTTTTATAAAATAGACCAAACTTTGACTGTAAACTAGAACGCTTTTCAAAATCTGGCTTAAACTCAGTAGTTGACTTTATTAATTTTTACATGCGTTCTACATTAGGATTCTTATACATATTGTAATGAAAGATGGATTAGTTGATGATGCTCATAGAATAGAGAGAGAGAAAAATTATGTATCACAAATGCTCCGCACCTTATCAGCGCACGAATACAAATTCTGCTGATGTAATGCAGAGCATAAAACATAAACATAAAATGATAGGATGTTTTCTTTAACTTCATGAAGTTCACTGGTTTTTATAATGTATTTAATCTTAGTGGATCAATATGAATATGATAATATGAGTAGTGATGGATATGAATACAGTTTATTCATACAATATAACAATGTATATGGAAATAAAGGTTCAGATAAAACATAGTTAAATCAAGGAACACAGAGGGAATTAAGATCAAATTCAATACTGTATTATAGTCTTACATGATGTACTGATCGATATTTTCATGCAAGTTAATATATTAATTCAAGTCAAGTTACGTTTAAATATTTTCATGAACCTAGGAAAGAGATTGTGAGAAACATTCAGTATATTATTTAATGATTCATGACGATTACCGTATTGTATTAATCACAAGGATAGTAGTTGTAAACTGTACAGTAGGCTACTTACAAAATCGATATTAATATTATGCTTAGGAAATCTAGGATTGATTATATTTATATTCCATTAAAATTTGTAGCTGGGGTTTGTACTTCTACACTGCGTATATCATGGTAAAAGGTTTCGTAGAACAGTCCGAGATATAGCTATCAAGAATGAAATAGGTTCAGGAAGCACAGACCACTTCCAAATGAGATTCTCTAATAATTTTTTTGTGATTTAACATCTAATGGATTTCTATCGATTCCACTGTATTCCTATATCCCTCTCTAAGAGAAATTGGCCATTCAAGTACATAATTGTGAATCTCCTATCTATAACTCATATGGTTTGAATAAAATGTTCACAAGGTTGGCCATTTAAAAAGTAACTTATATGGTTCAAGTAAAATGTTCACAAATTGACCATTATAGTGTATACTAGTAAATCTCCTATCCTGAACTTATAACGGTTTAATTAAAATGACCACAAGGTTTATGAGTTATTAATAAGGAGAACTAGATATTCATTTAGAAACAAACATACTAAATTAATACAGTCTAAGTTTTAGGCATAAGAAGAACACCATATTCATATAGAGACAAATATACTGAATTCATTTCAAGTTGTAAGCAGATATTTTTTATTTGGAAAGGAACATACTGAATACAGTTGAAGTTGTAGTCGTAAAGATATTCATTCATTTACAGACTAATATACAAAACACTGTTTAAGTTGTAGGCAACGGTTCTTTGCTTGAATGTTTCAAAGTAAAGCAATATTGATGCAACATAACTCAAATTAAAGAACGAGCTTCCTTTTGATAAGAATTTTGAGGCAACTGACCTGCGTGTTCAGTTCATTGTCCCTATCCAAGTCTTGGCAATGTCAAAATCTTTATACCCACTCATTCATCCTCACTCTTACACTATCTTTGTCTTTCTTGTAAATTTTCCCTCTTTTCCCTCTCTCTTCTGTATTTTGCACCACTGCCCACGATGTATGCCTCAATGCCCACACTTCGCAAATGTATTATAATGCTCTTTGAATTTTTAAAATATTCCAGCTGTCAAACAAACAAATTTCGCCCTGCTAACGTCACAGAATAGAACAGAACAGAACAGAGATAGAATAGAACAGGAACAGAACAGAATAGAACAGAACAGAATAGAATAGAATAGAATGAGAATAGAATAGAATAGAACAGAACAGAATAGAATAGAATAGAATAGAATAGAATAGAATAGAATAGAATAGAATAGAACAGAATAGAATAGAACAGAACAGAATAGAACAGAATAGAACAGAATAGAATAGAATAGAACAGAATAGAATAGAATAGAACAGAATAGAATAGAATAGAATAGAATAGAACAGAACAGAATAGAACAGAATAGAATAGAATAGAATAGAATAGAATAGAATAGAATAGAATAGAATAGAATAGAATAGAATAGAAAAGAATGAATGGAATAGAATAGAATAGATTAGAATAGAATGGATATCAAAATAACAGGATGCAATGCATTTCATACATTTGGATAGAATTTTAGCATGGGCAATATTTCCATTATTATTATTATTAATAATATCCTTATACTGTATATGATTATCCATGATTTCTATTATTAAGGCTTGATGTCAAGATAACAGGATGAAATCAATTAGCAATGGATCACAAAGATTATCACGGACAAAATATAAGAAAGAAAGAAATAAATAAGTAATAAATTCTCAAGCTTCACTTCTTGAATGCATTGTGCCGATTACTTTTTATCATTAGTCATTCATCAATTAAACTTTGCAACATTATTATCAATATTTTCCAAACGAGACATGAACTTAATGCAGTAAAGCGTGAAACGCTAATAAATTTTTATAGTTTTCTGCATAAGTCAAACTACTTTGACTTTTCGCACGAATGTGTCAGATGGTGCTATTTCAAGTGATAAATAGCTGACCTATTCTGATAATAGACTTATTATATGGCAATCAGCAACGAAGCTGAACATTCTTATCAACGTTTTCAATGCATTTCTTGATTCTATTGGATGGTGACTGTACTTCCTGGTACTTAAAAAGGCTGCAATTCATTCTAAAAATGATAGGCGTCATCGAGAATATCGTTTTTAAGAAGCTATCAATATTTTATGAGGATTTGTTGACGTTATTTGTAACTCACAAAGACTAAGCATGAAGAAGTTTAATGTTATTTTT
The DNA here is from genome assembly GCA_017141395.1 of Laodelphax striatellus. NCBI lineage: Eukaryota > Metazoa > Arthropoda > Insecta > Hemiptera > Delphacidae > Laodelphax > Laodelphax striatellus. The sequence goes on along the minus strand of CM029544.1, from coordinate 8,552,639 downwards.
AATACTTTCCAACAAGAATCAAAATTTGCTCAATATATGTTTACACTCTTGATCTTCAATCAATATATGAAACAGGATGTGAACGTGTTGAATATAATAAAGTGATAATAAGATACAATACATACAGGAGAATATATATCTTGCATCGAATGAGAAGGGATATAAGAAGATAATTTATCCTAAGAGAGGTTATTTTATCTCAAGAGAATGCTATCTTAAGCGAAGTTATTCGCTTTGCAGAATATGAATCCTATTTTTCATATTGATTCTTGTTATGCATCTAAGGTTTTAAAATGAATAGGGCAGGAAAATCTAACCAAACTTTATGTAATCATTCACTAGAGAACTGGAATAACGTCAATTTGTTCGACTGAATTTTCAAGAATTTGTTGTTAGCTTTTGGTGAAACTCCGAATTAATTTCCCAGACCCATTGAGCGCCATAGATTTGGCTCCAGCCAGGATTTCTATAATAATGAACTTTAATAATGTATAAACTTAAATGCATTTTCTTTGTTTGCTTTCAGGGTGATGCCCACATAAGTTTAAGGCTTGTGTGTGGGTAATGAAAGGGGTGATAATGAGAGGTGACGACAGCTTTTCAGGCATAATAATGATGAATAAAGAGAAATTATACTACGCTTTTATAGGCTTCAAAAACAATAGTAAAAGATCAACCGATAGAATTTGAACTGTTAATAGAGTTTAATAGACAAAGTTTACTCATAATTGAATAAAAATTTGAATCTGTGAGAATTTATGTTGATAGCTCATACTGTAAAATCATATAGCCTCCGGCTGAATCAAGTAGATGATAGAGTTAATAGAGTTTACTAAGTTGATAGACAGAGTTTACTCATAACTGAATGAAAATTTGAATCTGTGAGAATTTATATTGATAACTCATACTGCAAAATTATCTAGTCTTCCACTGAATCAAGTAGCAAACACATAACAAAGACATCAATGAAATTTCATCTTCAGACAGAACTAAATACTGAAGTTCTCCAATGTCAGATAAACAGTTCTATTCTATGATAAACAGGGTGATTTTATGACATGCACTGAAATGTACAGATTAGCAATGAGAAGGGACATATCAAGAGAATTATTTTCGAAGTTATTCGCTTTGCAGAATGTGATTCCTATTTTTCATATTGATTCATGTTATGCATCTAAGGTTTTAAAGTGGATAGACAAGAAAAGTCTAACCAAACTTTATGTATTCATTCAATAGAGAGCTGAAAAGTACGTCAATTTGTTTGTACATCTTCTCAAACTAATGATACCTAAGTATGAATAGGCATCAGTTCACTTAAGAAAGGAATTCAACTTCTGTTGAATGAACAAGATATTTCTGTAAAACAGAGGTAGCCGTTTCAGTAATTCAATGAATTCTAGGTCTTTTTTGAGTTTTGTTTTTTATATCTTGCTTTAAATTGAATCTATTCTGGTAAAGCTTAGTCTGTTTCAAGTAGGCTTGTACTTCAATAGATGTTGATGATTAGGAGTGGTGCCTAAATTTGCTGATGATTCTCACCTCAGCCCGAAGCTTGTGTCTTGGCACTAAGGTGGATATGATGCTGAACGAATGCCACGCCTATCCAAGAACACAAACACAGAGGAAGGGGAGGAGTGTAGATAAAGGGGGAGAATTCCAGAGGAAAGAAAAAAAAAGATCGGACAGTGAGAGAAAATATGAGAGAACTCGGTTTTGAAGCGAGAAGGAATGGTGTGCGAGGGATTGGAGAGGGTAAGAGAGTGTGGATTGAAAAAAGGGAGATAGTGAAAAAAGTTAGGGGGGGAAGGAGCAGAGAAGAGAGAAGCATAGACAGTGAGAGAAAAGGAATATGTGAAAAAAGGTGAGGTTCTGTGAGAAAGAGTGAGATTGATCAGGTAAAGATTGACAGAGACGGAGTAGACGACAGGATTTGAGACAGAAGATAGAAAAAGATAGAGAAAGAGATAAATATTGTAAGTGATAGAGAAGGAGCGAGAGGTATTGAAGAGTTGAAGAGAAGTCAGAATTTGACTGATGATAGAGTATATAGGAAATAGTGAGTGAGAGAGGATAATTCAAATGAGACTGTAACGAACAAGGAAAAGCGATAGGATTATTAGCCGTCGAGAAAGGGAAGGGTTGTGAGAAAGCACTAATTTGTGTGAGCGAGAGAGACTGAGTGTGAAAGGAAAGGAAGGGAGAAAGAGTTTTGGGTAGTGCACAACGGCGCAAGCCCGGATCGCAAGGCCATTGACACCAAGATTTGGATACATCAGAGATCAATCAAGCAAAATTTCGCATTTTTTATCAGCTGACACTCAAGATATCGTTAATTATTCTATTACAATTCAATAACACTGACACTGGTGTTATTGTTCAAAGACACTGATAATTTATTAGTCAATCTTGTTAGGCTTTTCAATCTTCGTAAATCAATTTTCGAAATTATGAGAAGGTTCATAACAACGATAACTTCTTGCATTCAGCTAAATTAATAAACAGTTTATATAGTTACCATAATAAAAACAATATCATTAAAACAAAAACTAATCAAAGTTATCATTGGGTTGTGAGTTCAAGAATTGTAGGAAAAACCTAAATTCAAGTCCCAGTTATGGAAAACTGGATAAATTATTTACTTTTTTTGAGGATCATGATTTATAGATCGTAATCATAAAGAATAAGCACAGAATAATTTAATTGGTACGACTATTGGCTATTATAAATATTCAACTCTAAGCTCTCAGAAGCAAAGAGGGATCTCAATATTCTGAGAAGCTCGAGAGTTAATGATTCTACAGTGTTTGGATTGTAAATTCAATCTTCCATTCTTTTGTAAACTTAATCTTAAAGAGATTTATCGCTAAAACAGGTAAATTTGGATCGAGAGAGATCGCAACGCATAATGATTTTATTCTTGTAACCCAAGGGTTTGGATCACTGAGTGACTTGTAAAATAAAATTGAAACAAAGAAGTAACGAACCCCATTTTTCAATAATATATGAGTAAGCCTATACTGTTCGGCAAACTGTTGTAGCGTAATATGGATTGAAATTATACAATAATACCAATTTACATACTATTTAACATTAAATTATTAGGCTATTATAAGCCTTCACTTGTGGTTCACGATTGATCTCTCAAAGAAATGCCATCTAAAGAGGTTTCATAATATTATTGTAGATACAACAGAAGGAAATTTCATGGTTTACACTACGCTACTTCTCCACAAATGGGCTAGAAAGCATACTTAGTCCCAGAACAAAGAAGCTAATAATTATTATAGAAAGAATTTGTAATACTGAATCATTTAAATTGAGGAATATCGCAAAATAGAATGGTATCTAAACATCAGAAACAACTTCTTGAATGTTTAAATCAGTTTAATTAGCAAGCTGATTTGATGATGAAATTTAGGTTAGGAACGTTTCAGCATATCTTAGATCTTTTACTGGCTTTTATAGAAGTGATTGAAATGTTTTATTAAAAGAACATGGCGTATTTGGTATTTCAAGGTATAATACTGATGAAGAAACTTCTAAAACAAACCTTTTTTGAAGTAATTTGAAGAACTGTTTGCCGGCTTCTTCAAACAGCGGTTGAAATTTCTGTTCCAAAAGTCATTCAGTCAGTTTTAAGTATTTAAAAGTCGATTGTCGGTAATTTTTAGTGATATGAGTAGTAGAACTATCATTTCTTGAACTTAGATACGTTAAACAGCATCACAATAGAAAAAGAGCAGGAATTTGACAAGTTAAAAATAGCTTTGGTTCCCGGCACTTTGGCTAGATACACGTCACCGAGGCAACTGACCTAGGTCAACAGATCTTGTGGTAGGTCAGTGGAGGGAGCTAGTGCGCAAGTGTTCTGCGCAGATTCGTGCTTCCCTCCCCCTGCGCTGCGAATTTCGGCGAGCAGGCGCAAATCTACACCGTGCAAAAAGCATTGCTGCTGCTGCCTCTGCGTTGCACATATATACACACATCCAGTTCAGTGTTATAGCGTTGGTGCAGGTTGAAATTGCTTGCTTTAAAGTAGGGAATGAACAACAAACATACGTCAATATTGAATATTCAACGGCTCTCAAATTGAGTAGGCCTATGCGTTGGATAGTGTCATCGAATTGGCACAAGTGATTGCTTACCGTACTGAAAAGCCCTCCACCACTCACATTCAATTAAATAGCTTTTCGCATCACAGATAATCAAATTTCAGCCTGCAATTCATCAGTTATTTATTTGCAGCTCGATTTAAATTGAATTTGCTCCATACTCTAGCATAGTCGATTCAAACATCCAACATCTATGCACCTTTTCACTGATATCACGATATAGAATAGCAATATAGTGACAGAGTATATTTTCAAATAATTTCTCCTCCAGCTTTTCCTTACACGTATGTTCTACCTTATATTTTTTCCCGATGCTCTAAAACAAATAGTTTTAAAACATTTACAAGGGAAATAGGAGGAAAAACTCAAAGTATGTTTAAACTCACAATCATTGTTCAATAATATTATCAAGAGTATACTTTCAAACCATTTCTTCTCCAGCTATTCTTTATACGTATTTTCCACTCTATATTTCTACCTAATGCAAGCTGCTCCTAATACTTTTAAAATACAGAAAATTTAACTTGGAAAATAGGAGGAGAAGATGCTTGAACTCTTATTAAATTATAGAATATTATTGCTTGAATATTATTAAATTTTAGAAAGAATATTTGTTATAAGATTCAACAAGAATGAAGTGATTCAATAAGAGACTACCTTATAAGGGTGTTTTTCTATTGTTCAACTAAATACAAATGAAAGTCATTATTCTCTCACAAAATTCCTTGATTCCTTACTAATGATGGTAAATAGACAAGAATCATTAATTAGATTGATTACAATTTTAGTGAGAGTTGCAGAATTCAAAGTTATTGCTGTAGTAGTGATTTAAATCTTTTATGAAAGCTTTCTCACTTTTTCAGCTCTCCATCATCGCCTGCAATCAATAGTTTTGATTGTAACTTTACTTTAAATACTTTTTAGTATTTAATTTCTCATTTGAGATTTAAACATAATCAATCTTTCTCCAGAGCTCACTTGAATTTCTCAAGATATAAACGTCCGTAAGGATAAGTTTGAATTCTCCATAAGAAGAATTTGAATGATATTAATTATGATAATTCTAATAGAATATTTTAAATTTCTTTCAAAGGTAAGTTCCCTTACTTAGAATCAAAATATTATGGAGTTGTGATGAAAGGATGTGGGAAAAGGTCTTGTAATACAGGTAGAGAACGAAAACAAAATATTACGCCTTTAAAAACTGTAATATTGTGTAGTTGAAAAATTAAATTTGAAGTTGTTTGCTTGGTTTTAATAGAGTTCAACACTCTATCTAAGTATGCTTGAATCTTCTGAATTAATTATTATGTTATGACCTGGATCTGAAAAATAATACTTCTCCAGGACAAAGTTTGATTGTTCTAAATTAATAATCGACCAACGCCTGTGCTTCGATTGAATTGATTGACATCTTGTAAAATATTCATATCAAGGCTAACACAAAAATGTCATTGATCTCCTTTTAAAACACTCCGAAACAAAAGTGGATATGAAACCTTACTACATCAATGTACGTAATACTGTATAGTCTATTACATTGTATAATGCATAATGTAGTCTCTCCATTCTTATGAAAAAAAATAATTAGATTTCATTTATCAACAAACCTTGGTATTCAAAAAATAATACAAGAAAATGAATACAATACACTGGGATATAAGTATTCGGACAGATCTATAAGCTAGATAGAATTTGTAAGATTTCAATTCAAAGTGAACAGGTCTAGAAAAATTGAAATGATTAGTTTTAGAGTTCACCAGACTAATATATTGGAAAATATGGATATTTCTATTAACTATCAATGAAGCAACATTTTAAAATGATTTTACGAATTATGGAATTTCGAAAGAGATTACAAACGTTTTTCAAGCTGAAAAAATCTGCAAGCTGTATAGTGCCCGAATTGTTCTTCTGTAGACAAAATGGTGGAACTAGATCTTGAAAAATTTAACCTCACAATAAAAATGGGGAACACAGAGAGATGAAACAGTCTGTTCTTTTATTATTACTTGGGAGGATGAAGTAAGGGTAGTCGAGCCCATTCGTCTACATTTTATCTCTCAGTTTTATTAGATTCGATCGTAATTTAGAAAACAGAGAAGGGAGGATGAAGAAAAAAAGGGAGAAGAAAGATGAGGGAAGAGGAGAGGAAAGAGGAGAGATGAGAGAAGAAAGGAGAAAAGAGAGGAGAGAAGAAAGGAGAGTGGAGATTGAAAAGTAGAGGGGAGAAGAGAGGAGAGCTGAGAGGAGAAAAGAGAGGAGAGAAGAGAGGAGAGAAGAAAAAGAGAAGAGGATAGGGAACCGATGGAAGAAGAGCGGAGAAAGAAGAGAGGAAACGAGAGGAGAGACTAAAGAGGAAAGAAGAGAGAAGAAAAAAGAAGAGAGGGGAGTAGAAAGGAGAGAAGACAGGAAGGAGGAGAGGAGACAAGAGGGGAGAGAGATGATAGAAGAGTAAAGTTTGAAGAGTAGAGGGAGACTAGAGAGGAAGAAGAGGGTGGAGAAAGAGGAGACAAGAGAGAGAGAGAGAGAAGAGAGGAGAGAAGAGAGGAGAGAAGAGAGGAGAGTAGACAGGATAGAAGAGAGGAGACAAGAGAGAAGAGAGATGATAGGAGAGTGAAGTTTGAAGAGTAGAGGGGAGACTAGAGAGGAGAGAGGAGAGGAAAAGAGAGAAGAAAAAGAGAAGACGAGAGGGAAAAGATGAGAGAAGAGCGGAGAAAGAAGGGAGGGAAGGAGAGGAGAGACTGAAGAGGAAAGAAGAGGGGAGAGAGGAGAAGAGAGGAGAGAAGGGAGGAGAGAGAGAAGAGAGGAGAGAGAGAGAGGAGAGAAGACAGGATAGAAGAGACGAGAGAAGAGAGGAGACAAGAGAGAAGAGAAAAAATAGGAGAGTGAAGATTGAAAAGAGGAGAAAGAAGAGAGAAAGGAGAGGAGAGACTGAAGAGAAAGAAGAGAGGAGAAGAGAAGAGAGGAGAGAAGAGAAGAGAGGAGAGAAGAGAAGAGAGGAGACAAAGAGAAGAGAAAAGATGGGAAAGTGAAGATTGAAAAGTAGAGGGGAAAATAGAGGAGAGAGGAGAGAGAGAAGAAAAAAGGAGAAGAGGGAAAAGATGAGAGAAGAGCGGAAAGAGAAGAGAGGAAAGGAGAGGAGAGTCCAAAGAAGAGAGAAGAAAGGGGTAAGGTAGGAGAGAAGAGGGGAGAGAAGAGAGGGGAGAAAGAAGTGAGAAGAGAGGAGAGAAAAAAGGAGAAGAGAGAGAGAGGAGAGAGAGAGGAGAGAGGAGAAGAGAGAAAAGAGAGGAGAGAAGAGAGGAGAGAAGCATTGCCTCTTCACTCAATTCGTAAGAAATGGATTAATGGAGAGTAGAGAGAATTGATAATGATAAGAGAGGAGAATTATACGAGAAAATTGTAATAATATTTGGGTTATATCATTCAATAATCTGATTGGAGAGAATGATAGTGAAGATGTTCATAATGTTCAATGTGGAAATGTTGTCGAGCGGCCTAAGAAAGCAACTACGATAGACTGAGAATTATCTTGGGGTTTATGTATTATAATGAATAGGAACAATGTCTATGATGATAATATAAGGATAAGTAGTACACTTATCTATCGACGACTCCTTATAGATCTCTAAATCTAAGAAGGATAAGAATGAAACTAATCTTTAGAGTGTGTGCTTATAATTAATAAAAACAATGTCTAGGATTAAATTTAGGAAATTAGAATATCTGGGACACATAATGAGAAATGCGGAGCGATATCAGCTGCTTCAGGTTATACTGCAAGGAAAGATTTAAGAATGAGAGGAGTCGGGAAAAGGCGTATCTCATGGCTGAAAAATTTGAGAGTTTGGTATGGCTTGACAACTAAGGAATTGTTTAGAGCAGCGGTAGATAAAGTGAGAATAGCCAGGATGGTTGCCAACGTCTGGACTCAGACAGGACCATAAGAAGAAGAATGTCTAGGATAATAGGATAACTGTACTAATCTGTAGATTGCTAGATATATCCTAGACATCTATAGATCTTCATGTACTAACTACTGTCCCTATCCTAGAATGAGACTCTTTGGCGTTTATTTTTATAATGAATAGGAACAATGTTTGGGCAGATAATATATTAAGGATAAGAAGTGTGCTAGGGAGATGAACGAGTAAAGATTTATACCAGGGAAGGGATGCCTTGCCATGAAAAGATGGCTGAAAAGAGTCCATCGGCTCCCGCGCATGATTGGTGAGAGGAGAACGTGGTGAACAAGATGAAGCTGACTGGAGAGTTCTACCAGTTTGAATCTGTTCTTTTTTTCGAAATCTCGTTGTTGGGAAGACCGAAGCCATTGCCTGAAAAGAACAAGGCGAAAAAAGGAAAAGAAGTGGAATGTGAAGAAAAGAATAAGAAAAAGAAGGAAAAAGATGAAGAAGGAAGAGAGAGGATAAGGTAGGAAAAGAAAGAGAGAGAGCGAAAAGAATGATGTGATGGTTTTCAAGTCTTATATTTTGGGATTCAGATTAGAAGCAGTTTAAAAAACAGCCCAATAGTATCATCCTTCAGTCAGACAATAGTCCAAGTCTGTAAGACACTGAAAATAGTTATAGATAGATAGTTATTATACTTATAGTTTACTTTGGCTCTGTAGTAACTTCTTATTATGTATATTATATTGCGTACCTTTTTTGACATACTATAATGTTTTCTGAAACTCATAGATAGTGTATTGGGCTACTTGAAGTTGTAGTTGAAGATTTTCTTCAACTATTAAATTAATTCCAATTACTACTGATTAACATCTAATATTACATAGAATGACAATAAATATTGACACTTTGGCACTCATAAACGATTTCTATAAACTATAAACAATCCATAAACGATCAGTTCTCACTGACGGTGTGAATGAAATCAACAATTAGCTATTATTATTACAATAATCTATATCAATGAACATTATATAAATTATACCCATACATTACAGTCTCTATACTTATACATTTATCTCCTAAATACACAACTATTTATGTCTATTATCTTTCTAAAAATTATTTTTATCTTACGAAATCTTTACTTGTAACATAAGTATGTGGATTAATAAGTATGAGAGAACCGTTTCACCCATAAAAAGATATTTTTTGATCAAATCATTTTGATATAATTATTGTTGTCTTAGAAATACTTCTCAATAGTATTCTTGAGTACTATAGTATAGTATTCTTGTCTTAAAAATGCTTCTTAATAATATTGTAATACAACTCTATAATGCTCTGTATCAATACAACTTAATAATTCTCAATTAATTAAACTTAGTTCTGATTATGGAAACGTCTAGGAGTATTTGGGGAAGTTCTCTCCCTCAAAAATGAAAAATAGTATAAGTTGCATGGGAACTCAGGGGGATGAAGAAGCATCTTGCTGTAAGGGTTTTCCCTCGAATTTTTCTATTTCTGTTGTTGCCGGAGAAAATTATTCACCCCTATGGAAATTGATATGCTTTAGCCCTCCATTTTTCCTTATTCATTCGAATAATTTATTGCAATTGACTCCAATTTTTCAACATATTTCTACAAAACCTTGTTCTGAGAGCTCAATCTGGAATTTCAAAACACATACACATTTGAAAAATGGAGATACTTTTTATATTGTCGCATTATTATACTTCTTATACGTTTTATAGTTCTTATATTGCTTTTTCAGATCAACCTTCTTCAAGATTACGCTCACATATTTCAATCAACTGAATATCATGTGGAATAAGAAATTACAGCAAACTGCAATAAACTCTAGTCCCCCCCCTTCATAAAAGGGGGGCTGAAACGGAGAGAACTGACTTATTCCATTATTTTTCAATATTATTGTATTGATTGCAATAGTTCTCATGGAAGTTCCAAGCACACAGTCTCAAGTTTCTAGATTACACATTACAATTTACACATACACATTTCTAGATTACAACTCATACCTGATAGATACAATACCTGACAACGTTCATTTATTGATAGCTTTTCTCAGGGCTTGAATTCGAAACCTCCAATAAACTTTTTTTCTACCAGTTGTGAAGAAGTGAGAAGAACCCTTATTTGTTTGTTAAGATGAGAGAGTTTCTTCCAATATTGCCTATAGGAGAAGAGGTACGATCATTTTTGTAACAAGTACCAATGAATGATAATTTTCAGTTTTATCTCTTTCCAGTGGTGCGCTACCCACATAGATCTGTAAATCTATTCGTCAGTCATTATAATTCACTTACAAGTCTCATACTGATGAGGAAATCATTCCGCTAACAATTCTCCACGTGTGGCTGGGGTTGACTGACCATGAAGTGACTTCAAGATTCAAATTTTCCCAGCGTTTCCACTCTCGAGTTTTCCGAATTTCCCCGATTGATGAAAACTCGAATACCTGACGCCAATGAAATCCATAGATACTCTTGATTGCAAGTGGCATTGACAAACTAATTTTATATCTCTGATGATCGATATTCGAATTTTAACGCATTTTCTCGATGCGAAGATCGAGAGAATAGTTGCGCACAGGTTGGCCAGACTGTATTTCATACGCCGCCATTTCGTAAAGGTCGCGTCGCCTTTTCCCTCCCGCCAATTCGCGGATCCGCGAGGCTGGTTGCCCTAGGTCAGTGAACTCGTATGTCGCGAAGCACGCCTCTGTTAAGGAAACAGAACCTCTGCCATCTCCACTCGTAAGCTCCCCACTCCTTACCGGTCCGATTCCCAGCAATCAAAATGTTTACAAAATTGCCGAGACAATCTATATATGAAGTTTACGATTAGTTGTAAATACTCGATGAATTACAGCTATCACTTCTAATTAACTCGTTGATATCATTTCCAGTTCCTACTGTTCATGAATAGCAGCACTATTCATTCGATAATCTGGATTCAATGATTGATTCAGTTGTGTTCAAGTAGGTAACGAGCTCTTTCGTTACCTGTCCTCTAGTTCCACATCACTCAGCATTCCTAAGATAGAGTCGGCAATCATTTATATTATTCCACTCTTCTATTTTCCACGAATAGCAGCTCTGATAAAATAACGTAATCGTCATTTTTAAGATGATTATCTATTTGATAATCTGGATCTAATAATTAATCATTGATTCAATTGTATTAAGTAGGTCACAAGTTCTTCACTAATTCCGCATGTTGCAGATAAATCAGCTTCTCAATATCTATCTTGTAAAACCTAAATTGTTTATTTGTTCTTACTCTTATACTCTTAATGAACAAATACTTTACTCATCTGATTATCTGGGCTCAATTATTGATTTTATTATTCAGTTGTACTGAAGATCTCCCATAGGTACTTTGCATTTGCACATTACTCATTATATACTCAGCTTCTCAGAATTCTTTGCTGTGGCGTCATTAATTTCTTTTATTGCGGATGAACAATCAAAGATAGAGAAAGAGAGAGAGAGAGAGTGTGAGGGGGGAGTCATTTGGCAGTTTTCCTTCTTCACGGAGAGTTTTTGAAATTTCTGGCCACCTTGAACCTATTCTATTGAATCATCTTTACCATCGGTTCTCTTTGTAATCTCTCATGTTTTCAAGAGTGTTGACCTGAACATTCTATATTGACTGTATCAGATTTATTGATGAGACTCTCTAATCATTTTTGAGGTGAGATCGCTCATGAAATCTGTTCATTTTTATTCTTTTTCATGAAGTGCTAAAAATTAATGTTACTTTGCCAATTTGGGTAACGTATTTGGGTATCCGTTCGCAGTAGCAGCATCCCACGAGGAGACTTTTCAGGGTGCGGTAATTAGCATTGTCACAAAAATGGTCTTGATAACATGATAAGTTCTAAGTTCATGGCCTCAAATTGATTGTTGAGTGTTAACTCTATTGGGAGACTTTCTGGCTGAAATTCGTCTCGATCCCTCTTACTAATCGCTCAATATCTTTGTCGATATTATGCCAATGTACTCTCCCTTCCTGCGTCCTGCCAACTGTTTCATTTTTGTAATGCCAAAGTGAGTTTCGTGTATCTCACTTAATATCTGTGACTGTTTTGGCTCAACTTCCTTAAAGCCTCGAAATTTGTCTTTTTGGTTGACAGAGGCGAGCTCTCTACCTCCAGATAAGGTATTGATAAGACTACTAAGCTTCAAAAGTAGTACTGAACGATCATAGTTAATTACTATTGCCTGACAGGAGAAAATGTCAATGCTGCCTATGTCATAATGTCGATTATATTTATTTTTTAAATTATTATTCAAGTGATCAACCATGATAGTCCAGTACTGTACCAGTTATGAAGCTAAGCTATTATAACCAAGCTCAATGCAGGCGAATTGGATACTAATCACTAATCACTTTATACTCAACACGCCTTATAGAAGCGTCCTTCCTACTGCTCCTCCTCCTCTTCCTCCTCCTCCTCCTCCTCCTCCTCCTTCTTCTCCTCTTATTCCTCCTCCTCCTCCTCCTCCTCCTCCTCCTCCTCCTCCTCCTCCTCCTCCTCCTCCTCCTCCTCCTCTCCTCCTCCTCCTCCTCCTCCTCCTCCTCCTCCTCCTCCTCCTCCTCCTCCTCCTCCACCCCACCCACCTTTCTCCAAAATTTTGGAAAATTGACGTTTTCTATATCTCTGGAAATTTTATTTCTCAACCCAATTCATTATCATTCAGAAAATGGAAATTTGTTTATTCTCAGGAAATTTTTCAACGGGATGACAGTGTTTCTCAATTTCTTCCTCGACACTCTGAGTCTACATAGGACAAGGATGTATCGAGAGGAATATTATTGGTGATTTTTTTCAAATTTCTATTTATTTCCCCCATTTTCTATGGAAGCCCAAAACTCTCCTCAACCCCTCACAGTATCTTAATAAATGATGAGGCTGGTATCGATATTTTTTCAGTAATAAAGTTAGTCTATAATTCATGAAAACGTTTGAAACCCGCAGAAAATCTTATTTGATTTTGTCTAAGAGATTTTCAAATAGGATAGTATTTTTTTTATTTGACTTGAGTTTTACCTTTTATTGGCCCTTACCTAAACCAATGCTTGGATAGTGTAGTTACATTACAATCATAACAATATGTAACAATATTATTGTTATGGCAGAAAATAGCCTATCGGAGTTCAAGTCTTGTAAATGATATCTAAGCTTTCAAAGTAGCAAGAGATAGATTTCGAACGCATAGTATTTTATAGGGTTTCCTCTGGATCCCTCAACTTTCAACACCCTTCTTGTTTGATTCTGAAATTTTCTTTATTGCTCTTCAATATACGAAAAGTGTTATCACTTGATACTTGAACTTGATGTTTAGTACAGTATTACTTATAGAGTACTTATAGATTATCATCTACGTGATTCATTTTTTTATAAAATGTTTTCTTATTCAATGGAACAATAATAGTTATCTTCATGATTTAGTTGTTTAATTTTTCTCATACGTTTGATTAACGTTTATATATTATTTTCAAATACATAATCAAGGCTGTTTCGGTTGATGCTTCATAATATTCCTTATAACCGCCCCAGAAAAGGAGAGCTATATGCTGCGCTATCATGATTCCTCGCATTCATATTATTCCTCAGATTGTTTAGACTATCCTTGTTTCCGGTGTTTATACTGCAAATATATGAACACACAATAATACTGTCTTCATCAGAAGAACTGGAGAGATTTGCAAAGAAGTACTGTAGTAGATCTTTATCTCTTTCATGGTTCATGTCATATGTAGATCAGATGGCCTCTTGAAAATAGTTTAGAACATCAAGTAACTTATAACTCTTACTTGAAATCCTGTAATGTACTCTTGTATTTGGCTATGTTTTCGCCAGAGTACTAACAAATTAACTGAAAGTATAACTGGACCCTGAGGTCGGTGTCCTTTAAATAATGAGATTGATTGATCTTATAGCTAGTGATGAAGGGTCTTGGAATAAGAAAACGTTTGAATGCGGTTGACTGCTTATATATATTAACTTCAAACTAAAATTAAACATTACAATCAAAATATTATTCATATTGATCAAAATTCAGAATAGTCTGGAAGAGACTCAAAACTTTACTGGGGCTTACAATTGATATCGCTATGGGGAGTTCGATTACTTATCTCGAAATATTCGCTGTCGATGTGTCCGAAATCCGATGGATGATGAAGAGAGTGATGGTGGTGAAATTGGTGGAAACTCCTGGAAAGGAGTTTGGCGTGACTTCAGGCAAGACGGCAGCGGTACCCAGAGATTGCTAGAGCGATCTCCTCAGAGCGAAAGCAGTTGCGCGAATTCGCCGACCATGGAGGTGGAGGGCGGTTCCATCAGCCGTCACTTGACAATGAGAATGAAGTAATATTCCACATATTACTAGCACGTAACAAGAACCTGAGACAGAATAACAAAGTACTTAGTAACATAATAAATTACATGAATAATGATAGATGTGTTCAAATCAATGGTCCACACATGAAACATTCAAATGAATACTTGGGAAAATATAAGATAATTAAATTTAGAGCACGTACCCTGGTTACACCAGGATACGTGTAACTGGAGTTCATTGATAGACCAGTTGAAATACTGAAGGAGTGTAAAATTTTAAAGCTGTACGTGAAATTGTATAGTGCATTCAATTGTTTTGAAAACGAGTAGGCTGTAATTTATTTTCGGTACAATATTTCTTTTGTCATTATCTCGATGTGTAGTCTACTTAGTCCAATTTGTATTCTCTGTTATAGAAGAGGGGGTCCCCCTGGAGATTTTTGTGGGAATATTCAGCAATATACAGCATTTAGAGCAGTGTGAGAGCATGTTTTCTTAGGCGTTACAAATCACAAGGAGTTAATTAAGTCCTTTCTCACAATTTTTATTAATTCCAATCTATTCCTTTAAACCCTATTTTCTCCTTTAGTTTAAAATGTGTTGAATGTTTCATATTTTAGTCTGAGTTATTCTACAAAAATCACTCACTATTAAAGCAATGTCAACAGTTTCATACTATGTGTCACCGTCATGAACAAAAATCACTTGGTAGATTGAAGAATTATATTGTTCCTGATATCTCATTGAGAGGGGTCCGGGAAATTTCTCAAAAAGGCACTCTAAAACTATGTTCTCACAAGTTTTAGACCTTTTGTTGTTAAAAATTTGTCAAATCCTAGTGTAAGATGAGCCCCAGTTTGGAGGGGGGGAATTTCCCTTTCCCCCCTGGATCCGCTCCTGCACTCTCCACCTACTTTAACCCCCCAGGGATCTAGGAGGTTGAGGAGCTCCATGGTTAGGCGATTAGTTGAGCGAGGCGAGCCTGCTTGTCATTAGACTCAATAGTATTCTGCCTGCAAGTTGTATCAGGGCACATCATAATAAATTATCTTGACTTCATATATTTTGACTTATGATATTATCGTTGTTTATACTGACTGAAGACTGGACATGAAAATTTCACAAAACGATGCGCATCTACTTCTCAGTTTATCATTGATTTATATGGAGAAGGGTAGAATGGGAAGAAGAAATCTTTGGTGATCTATTACGTGCCTGAAATTGAATAGACATCAATCTTCCTCCCAAGATTTCTCTCTACGCTTCAGATAGAAGAGCTATCTGAAGAGTTCTGCACCATTTTGAGTACCTACTATGTACTGAAATAAGTAGGGTAAACTACTGCATAGGAATGCTACTACTGCTATATACTATACTTGCAGTGAATAAACTCCTATATCATTCACTATAATGACAACTTATACTGATAACATTCAGTATAAATTCAATGAAATTATTATTTTGTTAAATTAAATACACAAAACATAATGTTTTATAATAGTCAAAGTTGTCACAACCACAATTTTATTAAAATATCGATATCAATCTCAGATAAAACGTTTTCTTGAGATTGATGATGGTGTAACAACCGAAACCGGTATAATAGATATTTCAATAATTTTGTGATTGTAATATTATTTTTTATTCATTATGGATAACTACCACAATATTCCAGGAAGTTCCAGGAAGCAGCGGTACTCAGAGCAACCAAGGAAGGGACATAAGAGAGTGGATCGTGAGCGGAAAACTTACAAGGAGTAAAGAAAAACTTGCGAGAGACAGTGATAACAACGGTGATGGTGAAGAAGGTTTATAGCATTAGTGAGTACAAGAGAAAACGTTTCTTATCATAGTAGTATAGAACCTAGTAAGTTAGTAAATCGCAAAATTCGAAGAGCGTCTAAAGGCGAGCAAAAACTTCCATTTAGAATAATATTTTGGAATTGTCATGGTTTAAATAATTTATATACATTGAGTTCATCCCAGAAAGAAAGCTTGAATGCCTATGACATAATAGGCTTATGCGAGACTTGGAAACCAAATAAATTAACACATATAGGAGAGTTTTCTAATAAATATAACATAATTCAACAAGAGGCAGAAAAAATTCATAGCAGAGGTAGAGCGATTGGAGGATTAATAATGCTAATAAATAAAAGATTGAAGTTCCGTGTTGTAGAAATGAATAATGTATTATTGGTTATTGAAATTTTTGTTAATAGGGTTACGATTATGGTAGGCTTGGTTTACATTCGCTCAGGCTATGAATTGGAAGGTTTAAATAAATTAGACACCTTTTTAACAAAATTTTTGGAACGCTTAGACAAGGTTGCTATAATATTTGGTGGGGATTTTAATAGTAGAATTGGGGATATGAACTCAATGTATGAGGAAGGTCTATTTCAAAACACCAGCCTGCAGCCAAATAGATTTTCAAATGATGCGATGATAGACCGTAAAGGTAAAAGATTAATCGAAATAATGGAAGACAGAACGTTTTTAGTATTAAATGGAAGAAGTAGGGGGGATAGTACTGGCCTCTTTACATTTTTTAATGAAAATGGTTGTAGCACAATTGATTTAGTATGGATTAACATGAGGTTCTTGGATGTGGTGAACGATTTTATTGTCGAAGATTTCATTTTGTGTTCAGATCACTTGCCTGTTACTATAGAATTGAACATAACCACAAAAGTTACCAGTAGAGATAACGGTGTTTCTAATAATATCAAGCTCAGCTGGTTAGATAACAACGAACAACATTTTAAATCGGCTTTGCAATCTATTGATGTTCCACAAACAGCAGAGCAATCGATTGATTTTCTGTTCCTTGAATTAAAAACGGCTATCTATAATGGAGCTAAAACGTCGAACATGATAATCACAGATAAGAGAGATAAAATAAATAATAATCAACCCTGGTTTGACAAAGAATGTAGGAATAAAAAAAGAGAAATTCGAAGACTGTTTAGAGTGGCGAAGCGTAATATGTTCCAAGAGCAAGACTTAATACAATATCTGACTGAAAAAAAATGTTACAAGCAATTGTTGAAATCGAAAAAATTAGAATATTTTGTGAGATTAAGAGAAAACCTTTCTAATATTAAAAGCAGTAAAGATTTTTGGAAAGCGGTGAATTTTTTTAAAAACAAAGAATGCAATATTAATAACATTTCTTTAGAGGCTTGGGAGTTATTTTTGAAAAATAAATACTGTCGCGCGGGGAATGAGTATATTGAGATTATATTTTCGGACGCTAGTCACCCTTATTTGGATCAAGAGCTCAATTCAAATGAACTGACGTATGTAATCTCACTGATGAAGAATAAAAAGGCTCCTATTGACGGAATTGGAAATGAATTTTATAAAGCGCTACCCGTAAAGTGGAGAGACTATTTACTTGTTCTTTTTAATAAATTGTTTATGAAAGGAGAGTTCCCCGATGAGTGGCTACAAACGAAAATGTTTTTCATATTCAAGAAAGGTGATAGACTAAATCCAAAAAATTATCGCGGGATTGCCCTGATTAATACGGTTGTTAAAATTTTCACTCGTTTACTAGAAGTCAGACTCTCAAATTGGGCAGATCGCTGCAACGTACTACCCGAGTGCCAAAGTGGTTTTAGAAGAGGGCGCAGTTGTATTGATAATATTTTCGTTTTGCATGCCTTAATCTTCAATCAGGTGTCAGTGAGGAGACGCAAATTATTTGGTCTATTCGTCGATTATGAATCCGCGTTTGATTCGGTGCCGCATGAGCTTCTTTGGTATGAGCTGGGAATGAGTGGAGTTAGTAGCAGAATGATAAGGACGTTGAGAGCTCTGTATGGTTTTGCCACATTAATTGTTGATAAAGGCCGCGAGGACGGAATTTCACACCCGATAAAGGTATCAAAAGGCGTCTTGCAAGGGGACTCGCTAAGTCCGTTACTATTTTCATGCTATTTAAGGGGAATAGAGAATTTCTTTAGAACTAAAGGTTTACACGGTATTTCATTGAATAGAAATGTGAATATCATGATGTTAATGTTCGCGGATGACATTGTTATTCTAGCAGACAGTGACTCGGACCTAAGAAACAAATTGAAGTGTCTGGCCGAGTATTGCGAGAGATTGAAGTTGTCAGTGAACATCGACAAAACAAAGATAGTAGCGTTTCATAGAAAAGGCCTCAGACGTAATGCAGCGTTTTATTACAGAGATAAAAAATTGGATATAGTAAGCAACTATAAGTATCTTGGAGTCGAGTTCCACTCATCAGGAAAGTTTAATAAATTTGCGGAATCACAAGTCAGTAAATCTAAATATATTGGAGAGACTACTATAAATATTCTAAGGAAGGCTAAGTCGGACGTATGGGCGAGTAAGATGAAGCTCTATGATTCAATTCTCATGCCGACAGTGCTTTATGGTTCGGAGATATGGGGTCTAAGTTGTATGAATATAATAGAGAAAGCACAGCTCTATTTCCTTAAGCGCTTACTGTTGTTGAATAAAAGTACTCCCAGTTGGTCATTGAGACTAGAGACAGGAAGATTATGTTTAAGCAGTTTTATATTCGCCAAGTCAATTAGATACTTTTCTAGAGCTATGTCAATGCCTAACGGAAGATACCCGAGAGAGTGCATTGATAGATTATTTGAGTTGGCGCAACAAGAACAAAATAATCAGGATAACTGGGCTTGTCTGCTAAAAAATCAATTGCGTCTGGCTGGCATTGTTGAAGATTGGCAAAATAGAGAAAATCTCATTGAAGTTTTAGAATTTGGAAAAGGAATTTTGGTAAGAAACTATTCTGACAGACTATATGCATTAGACATAGAAGCAGCTCTAAAATCATCGAACAGCCCACATTATAAAAGATTGAACCCTCTTTTCGTGATAGGAGAACAACTTCTTTATAAAGTATCTTTTGCGAAAACGCGCTGCGTCACCCAACTGCGCTTAGCCACTAGAAACTCTTTCTATGTATATAATAATAGAGACCTAGGTATTTGGATAAACAGCTCATTAGAATGCCCTGTTTGCAATATGAAAGAGAATGAGTATGTCGAGCATTTCTTACTTAGGTGTCCAATGTATGGTATGATTAGAAAACATTACTTAGAAAAATTCACCAAAAATATAGTTTCAGATGAGGACAAACTTATGGTATTACTTTCAAACCTGACTGAACAGAAAATCAATCGACTATATGTATTTACAATGAAAGCAATTGAAATTAGGTCTATGATAATGGGCACTTGATGAAAGAGTAGATAAAAATATGATAGCCGCCCTTATTTATTACTATTTTGTTATTGTTATTTGTCACTATTAGAATAAGTCACTGTTATTTGTCACTATTAAGCATGTTTCGTTTTCAGATAGTGAAATGAAAGACTATAAAAAATTGAAAAGTGAATTGAATCTATATTGTGATAATGAGAACTGAATTGAAATGAACTCAATTTCTGAATAGTGACAGAATTTGATTGAATGGAATCAAAATTGTAATATTTTATAATAATTTATTGTTGAATGAATTTTTTGTGTTATCCTTGTTGTCGTACAATTTAAAAATGCATATACTGTAAATTATAACTCATCGCAACTCTTTTGTATGAGCGTGCGCTCAAAACAAATAAACTTATCTATCTATCTAACTACCACAATATCACCATCACTGCAACACAAAAAGATTCACATAACAAATTTCAAAGGTATACTTTCCGTTCCAGTCTTGAGGCGCAGATATTTCTCTTCATTTTTCATCCCCAGGTCCAAGTCAGTTAATAAATACTTCTCTCCTCTCAATCGAATCCCTAGATTGATGAATAGCCTTGGAAGTGAAATTGATGTCTTTGCAGATGGTTTCACCACCTTTAAAAGTAAAGCACTTAATATTCTATCCAATACATGCTCTCAATTGATGATTTCTCCAATCTTACTCTTGCTCTTCTCTTTTTTCATTTCAGAACTAATATTTTTCTTAATTTATAAGATATAAGGATTATATTAAAAACGTTATCTATAACGATGGAAATGCATGTTCCCTTGAATATATATGGCTGTGATGATGCCCACGTAAGCTCTTGGCTATGAAAATAAATGGTTTTAAAGAAAATAGAGAGAAATACTGTGGATAAAATAGAGAGAAATACTGTAGAGAAAATAGAGAGAAATACTGCAGAGGAAATAGAGAGAAATACTGTAGAGAGAATAGAGAGAGTATTGTAGTTCATTAGTACAATTTATTCATTCTTATACTTTTGAAATCAATGGGGAAAGGAGCCAATAAACAGAATCAAATAAATTAAGAGCTGAGCTTCCTATTAAAATCGGACGCAAACTAATAAAATGTTTGTATCAAAGCTGAAACCTCATCACCTGACTTTGTTTGGTGTGGTAGCATTTTTCCATTCATGAATCCGAAACTTCACATAGCCTGCAGTCCGGAAATTAAACAGAAAGAGATCAATGTGAGTATTTATTCACTGAACGGAAGTGAAAAGACTCAATGGAGCAAAAATACCCTTAGCTTTTATTTACGTTCAACTATTCAACTACAATGTTTCCCTCTTCACAGAATGAATGACAAAGCCAATATAACTGAATCTAAAAGCTGTGGCTTTGAGAGACTTGAATGTTTATAAACACATCGTGCTATATGGAGCTTCAGCTAATTTCAGACTACAGTATTTCTATGTGTGTGTGCCTGGTCACAAGAGCATGTGTGTGTTCTTCTCTCTCATCACCAGTTTATAATACTGTCATGCAATTTTATTTCCTCTCCGTCATTATTAACATCCATGTACGGTTCTAATGAGTGTAACATGTTAGAGTGTAAACAGGTCCGAGCTTTGCCTTTTGATGTTTTCCGTTCGATCATCTCAATACGGTTAACAGCTTCAAACAACTTGCATTTTCTATGTGGTACAATGCATCCTTTGCAAGTGCTATACTAAAAACGAATCTTGAGGAAAAATTTCATGAAAGGTATGGAGAGTCAAACCTGATTGATACAATAATCGGGATCTTATAATTAATATCAATAATATTGATACAATATCGGGATCTGTAGATTATGAAATATTTCCTAATAAAGATTGGGCTTCCTTTCTGAGATTAATTTTCTTTAAATTTAGATTAATTTGAAATGAATTTATTGATGAAGTATTCTTCTTCTTCTTCTTCTTCTTCTTCTTCTTTCTTCTTCTTCTTCTTCTTCTTCTTCTTCTTCTTCTTCTTCTTTCTTCTTCTTCTTCTTCTTCTTCTTCTTCTTCTTCTTCTTCTTTCTTCTTCTTCTTCTTCTTCTTCTTCTTCTTCTTCTTCTTCTTCTTCTTCTTCTTCTTCTTCTTCTTCTTCTTCTTCTTCTTCTTCTTCTTCTTCTTCTTCTTCTTCTTCTTCTCTTCTTTCTTCTTCGATGACCCTACAGCCCAAATCGAGCCCTGGCCTCCTCAATCCTGCCTCTCCATCCATCTCGATCCCTTGCCTCCGCCCTCCAATTTCTCACATGAAGTATATCTCTTGCATCCTTTGAGACTCCATCCATCCATCTCAGCCTTGGTTTTCCCACTGGCCTCCTTCCACCTGGTTGTCCTACAAACATTTTTTTGGGGGTCCTCATGTCTGGCATGCGCTCTACATGACCTGCCCATTGCAAGCGCTTCAACCTAATGTACATGGAATTGATCAAGTATTAGTCAACATATATCCAGAATAACCTTCTATTGAAGGAAACGCTGAGCTGACAGTTCGGCTGCCCAAAAGGTGATCTATCTCTCATCACCCCTCCCATTACTCACGCACAAGACTACAACTCATTTGGGCATCACCCTCACAATTTTTTCCAGAAATTTATGTTCAATTGCAGAAGGAACGGGATATGTTCAAGAAATTATCAGTGCGTTCAATGGATTGAGTTCACTCTGTTGAATGAATTATTCCTATTTTCTGTTTGTTGATTTTTTTATTATTTTCGCTCATGAGACTAGGAAGATCTCGAGGTTTTTGTTCATAATATGAACATTATAATATAATGATTCGATTAATTTGGTTGAGTTCCAAGTAATCTCTTATGCTACTTTACTTGAGCAACCCCTTTTTTAGAATGGGAGATTTTTTTAATTGCAATTAAAAGGCACAAATTTGTTTCTCTTATTATAGTAGAGAAGTAAAAATAAAATGATTTTTTATATATTAAAAATGAGATTGTAACCAATATGATTAATATCAAAATTGTTGTTAACCTTGTTTCTTTCGCAATTACATATGTGGATTTCTTATACTGATTATATTCATGCATTTCATGGTATTTCACATAACCTCCCTTTGCATGATGATTACTGAAGTGGGCGAAAATGGAACTTAAAAATCACATTCTTTTAATTACTCCTCGTACGAAATGATTCCTACCCCCAGTTAGCGCTGTTAGCCCTACGGTCTACCTATAAAACAGAGTGATTTAATTCATTTGTAACCCATCAATTTTTTTCCATGACGATAAAAGCGTATTCAAGATTCAAGAATCAATAAGAAACGAGATGGAGAAAATTTATTAGAATTGTGAAAATTGCCTCATTCTAGAGAAGGTACCATTTCTGTAATTACAAGGAAACGTGATGATGATAAATTAAATTAATACGCTCTTCGGGTAATTAATAGGATTATATCAATTTTCTTATTGGAACAGCCCCGGTTTATATGGAATACTCCAACTAATTGTCTATATTCTTCAAAATTCTATTCAGAACTCTTAAACTTATCGGATTTTCTTTTGATAAAAGTATACTGGAGCTGATTAAACTCAGTTCACAGACTTCCGAAATGAGATCTCACTGGAATTGGGATATTCGATACGTTCTGATTACAATGAGAATAGAGTTTGCGAGATAAGATGATTTTTGAAACGTGGTCTCAAGTTTCAAATTAGTTTTGACCAGGAAAAAAATTTGAAAGTAATTGAATGAGCTTCACAATAGAAGCTTAGCTTCTGGGGGATGGTTTTCTTGTATTAACTGTTAGTAGTAGTCTCGCACCCTTCACAAGCTAAGATAGAGTTTATTAAATTTAATTAGATGACAGAAAGTTACCTAGTTATCCTACCTATAGATTTTTCTAGATTGTTTCTATTCGCTGTGAGCACCTGCGGTGTTGCGCTCTAGCGGATAATCGTATGCATTTATCCTGTAAATTTAACATGTAAAGGATAGGCTGTAGTACGTAAGAAGTTTATAATTGAAATAGAATTCCCTGTCGCTATTTTTCCTTCTTATTGATTGTGGAATTGTATTTAGAATGATAAAATGAACATATCGCATGTTCTTAAACATTATTATAATGTTTAATTCAAGTTTTAAAATCAACTTTGAAGGTTATGTTTGGCTGTAACCTACGTTATGGGCCCACATTCAATTTCTACCTGAAGCAATAGGCTGCTCATTAGGGAAGGGTTTCACCATTGTTTGTGAAATTCTCACGCTGTATTTATAAAATTAGGAATACGACAATACTTTAAATGCATTGTAAATGCTTATTTCCTGTCCTTTCTCATGTTAAATTTACAGTGTTCTTGCACAAAAATTCCGCGTCAGCGCTGGGGTCAGTTTTATTATCCCCACCACCACCCACAGCGAATATCTTAATGGTAATTTCTATACAACCTATGCTTTATATCCTGGATTGTTTCTATCTCCTAATGGTAATTTCTATTAAAATAACTTATAGGTGATAAGTATCCTTAGTTTTTTCACTCCTTAACATTCATTCATTTACAGTAGCAACAAAGCTCTCATACGTATAACGTATTCCTTCAATTGAGTGAAAGTTTTGGCCCTCATGAACAAAACATTCATCCACAAGCTTTCATTCTTAATGAATATCTATCCAGGATGGATAGATAGATAGAGGGATATTATTTCTTGAATCCTATTTTATATGTTATCGTAATTTGTTATAAAATATCATTTATTCCTTAAGAGAATTGGGGTTAAGTACCTTCCTTTATACATTTTTTATTGTCCCAGTGGCAGAGGCGAGTCTAATCGGTGAGATTAGATAAGAGACAGCGCCTACCACTCCCGTTGTAACGGTGACCGGCTCCTCTAAATACAAAAATGTATTAGCTTCAAAATCGCTTCCCGGTGGTTCGGAACCCACCTAAAGCTGTAGGTCCATTCATCTCTCATCATCATCCTTCCCATTACCCTCGCACAAGCTTAGAACTTATGTGGGCATCATCCCTAGCAAAAAAATGTGATACTCTGTATTACAATGTACTTTACTTCACAATTACTTCCTAATCATCATCCTTCCCATTACCCTCGCACAAGCTTAGAACTTATGTGGGCATCATCCCTAGAAAAAAATGTATTGATTGAATGATAGTTTGAAAAATAAAGTTAAAATTGTACATGATATTTTATTCCACAAAGAAAAGCTGCTTGTTGAAAACACACTCGTAATTTTGTTTCGTCTATGAGGGAGTTGACTGGTGGAAAGTCGGCTCGGACTGCAGATAGTTCCGGCCTTTATTTGGGTCGGAAACAGAATGCTTGCCTAGGCCTAGCAGACAGACACTGCGTTGTTCCCAGGGGGGGTTTGGGGGATATGGGGGCACACAGTGCCTACCGATTGAGCTATTGATTTTGTCGGGAGACTGGCGTAGACTGCTTGCGGCATAGCTGAACTCTTTTTCACTTGCCTTTACTATCTCACTCGAACTTCATATCTCAACACACTCCAGCTCATTATATCGATAGTCTCATTATATCGATTAATCAATAGTCTTCCATGGAGAATGCCCAACGAGTGTCCGATTATTCTATATCAACTGATATCGTGGGGTATTGGAAAGTGATTGGGTTATATAGAATGCTAAGTAACTCGATACCGACAGAGCTGGGATTTGAAAGTGATCGGATGAAGCGACATCAGACACAAATAATAGATGATTATCTCCCTGTCCGATGAGTTGTACATGTTGTCATGTATGAAAAAGCATCTATCCCTTTGAATCTGGTTACCCTTATCGTTTATTGTTCCAATCATAATTATTGACATCTATTGTAAAATATTATTACAATGGACTCTATAATCAGTCCATGTGCGGATTCAGCCCGTTGTAATTTGACAATGTGATGAATAAAATTATTGGATATTGAATTTCAAGGCTTGAAACTATTTCATACGATGTTACTAACGTTCCAATGTTACGGTTAGTTTTGTATATTCATTGATTTGTTTCTATTCCATTTTAAACAAAGCTGGGCTTTGAAAGTGATCGGATGAAGCGACATCAAAGACAATGAATAGATGATTATCTCCCTGTCCGATGAGTTGTACATGTTGTCATGTTTGAAAAAGCATCTATCCCTTTGAATCTGGTTACCCTTATCGTTTATTGTTCCAATCATAAAATTATTGACATCTATTGTAAAATATTATTACAATGGACTCTATAATCAGTCCATGT
Organism: Laodelphax striatellus; assembly: GCA_017141395.1. NCBI lineage: Eukaryota > Metazoa > Arthropoda > Insecta > Hemiptera > Delphacidae > Laodelphax > Laodelphax striatellus. Next base: position 8,526,791 of record CM029544.1, on the reverse strand, counting down.
GATCTTCAGAGCCTTCCATTGCACCCTACCAAGTTGAAATTTTCGCCAAATTATTTTTTTTTAAGCTGAGATCCACGCTCTCCTGCATATTGTACTTTACTTTTTACTTCAGTCATTCTCGGGATAGCTGGGAAAACGCAAGGGAAAACTGGAAAATCGCAGATTTGTGGATAATTTTTGCAAATATACATATTTTGTACATATTTTCAATGCTATTGTGTATGGATTTTCTGGATTTTCTCCTGAGAGTGATTGCCATATGAGCCATCACATAAACAGCTCTCTCTCTCTCTCATTCGTGTCAATACTTGAGCTAATTTATGTGAGAAGTGAGCTAATTTATGTGAGTAATTTATAGAAGTGAGTAATGGGAAGGTCGAAACGGTGAGAGATGGATATATAACGACAACTTTTAGGAAATATAATTGCTACATACATCTATAGATATTTGCTAATCTATCCAAAGATATTTTTGATTCTGCAGTCAATGTCTGTCAGACATGACTTGTTACAAAAGTCTTCAGACCAAAGTAACAGCGTTTCAGATAATTCGAATACATTAAGAATTCATTAAAATAATTTCCCATATTTCAATGTTATCGGGTTCAAATCAATCAATTTTCACTTGAGTGAAATTAATGAATTCAAAGACGTTAAGACATTTCTAGGCTAAATTTCGTAGGTAATATTAAATTAATTTGTAATCATTACCGACATTTCTACACATTACAAAAATTTATTCATGATCGGATACTCATATATTTGCAAGTTATTGGGTTTAAATGCAAAAATTTTCACTTGAATGAATTAAAACCTATATTACATGCATTTTAAATCCGCATCATTACATGAATCTCTTTGAATTGACAGCGAAGACTCCCCCACAACTTGAAGCTCTGTGCCTCTGCAGCAGTGTGAACGAAACGGCAAAACCGCAGAACGGGAACAGCAATCAGCGTCATCATCATCATCATCATCATCGTCAGTCAGACTACTTTCACTGACGGTCGCCAGGCAACAGCTTTGTGACGTCACGCACTGCTCTGCTCAACACTCAAATCCTTGGGTAAGGTCAGTGAACCGATTCGGTCGCTGCGCCAAGGGGCACTCTCTGGGTGGCTACCTCTCTCACTCACTCCCATTTACTCTTTCTCACTCTCCATCTCTCTCAACCATTCTCTCTCTCCCTCTCTCATCGCCGATTTCGAGAGAAATACTCTCTCACACCCACACCAATCCCTTCTTCTCGCATACCATCCTCTCTTTGACAATTATTTCATCAAAATTAGATCTCTCTCTCTCTCTCGATTTGAAGAGAGAATTGAAAAAAGAGAAAATTGAGTATTGAGAATTGCAATATTTTGCAGATATACGCTCACACCCACACCGTTCTCTTCGTTCCGCTTACTATCCTTTTCTTTGTCATTTCTCTCAATTTTCTTCAAGATCTCTCCCTGGTCGACTCTCTCTCTCCAATGCTCATCGTTTTGTTCTATTTTCTCACTCACTCATACACACCTTTGCAATTCTCAGTACTACAGTAATATTTTCACAGTGAAAAAATGAAGTCATACACAGTTTTCTTAGTTTCGGAAACTATCCTTTTCTCTGTCATTTCTCTCAATATTATCATCAAGATCTCTCCCGTTTGCCTATCTCTCTCCAACGCTCATAGTTTTGTTCTATTTTCTCACTCACTCATACTCAATTTTGCAATTTACAGCACTTCATTAATTTTCACAGTGAAAACGTGAAGTCAATCTCTCACATTCCTTCTAAATTTGAAGTTATTTCCAAAAATCAAACACAGTATGTACAATGAATTATAATCGACTAGTTGCACGAAAAGCCTCCTTAAAAAATGAGTTTAACCGCCTTGAAATGACGTCACGTCATCTATAGTTAAATAGATACAACTTCCGTATCGGAGGAGTAAAAGAGGCGTTAGAAACTCTACCAGACCGATCTTTCAAGTATAACGATATTAAGATTAATGAAAATAATTGAGTATAACAAAAGCAATAGAACAAGATCCCTATTGTGTTCTGTAGAAGAACGTCATTCTACGGCTGTTTTAATTGGAATTTCGTGCAATCTGCCCATAGAATATCAATAAAATGATTAAATATGTCGAAGGAAATATACTTGAGTGTCTTTGGTGTCTTTGTCTTTGAGTGTCTTGAGGTTCATGAAAACAATTTTTTGGACTGTCAACTTACTTATCTCTTTTGATAAAAATCTCTTACTGTTTGAAAATATCTATTCAATACACTCATACATATGTTATCCAATCAATATTCTTTTTCATATTCATCCCCTCACAGATTCGTGAAGTTATTCCCTTACAATCACTAATGTAACTCCTTTATATCACTCACTGTGTCTCTCTCACACACGCACACCCTAACGCGCTCTCACATCACATCTTTCTCACACAATCTCTCACACTCTTTTTTGCTCTCTCTCTCCCTCATCTTAGCTCTCACATTCTCTCACTCAGACTCGCACATACACACATTTTTTAACTCTGTCTTTCTTTAATACTATCCAGGATGGTTTAGATTATTCTTATGATGCAGTCTATTCCGTAATGAATATTCACCAGCTCATTCTCCTCTTTCCCTACCATAGTTGAAACTATGTCATGTTCATAACTCAGTATATTACTCTCTCTTACAACTTCTGTAATCTAGAATCTAAGCAGTTATAATTATTGTTATCTACATGGATAAAGTAATCTAATCTAATCTAATCTCTCTTTTCCTCTTCTCTTCCCCTTATCACACTCACTCAGTCTTTCTCTCTTTTCTCTTTGTTTTGCTCATTCAATCTGTCTCTCACGCTCACTCTCCCCCCTCACACACTTACACTCTCCAACTCACTATCTCTATCTCTCTCTCTCTCTCTCTCTCTTCTCTCTCTTCTCTCACTCTCTCTCTCTCCTATGCATCGATCCAAGCTGACGCCGCCGCACCTGTAGTGGTGTATTGGCGCCTGTGGGGAAACATATCTAGAAAAGTTTTCGCCGATCCAGACGGATCCTGAGGGGTGGAAAAGCCTTTCTCAGCTGACTGGCCACTGAACCCTTGTCACATTGCTGCTATCATCATCGACAACATCTTTCAAATCAATCTTCGCATCAGATTCTTCCTGGAAGCGGCTTCAGCGCAGTTTTTTCCTTAAACCGGGGTAGCTCAAGGGGTTGAAAATTCAATCTGCTACCATTGCTCTGGTCATCGGTTCGGTTACCATTTTGTCTGGCATCAATTGTATCATCTCTGTCCTCATTTTATGTGGTGATGCCCACATAACTTCTTGACTTGTGCGTGGGTAGTGGAAAGGATGATGATGAGAGGTGAAAAGTTATACACCAAATTACAAGTTACTACTCGCAACTTACATCTTTACACCAACAAGTTATATAAGTTGTAGCAAATTATACAAGTTATTTCACAACTTATATAGGTAGCCTACCGTAACAAAATTAATTTAATTTCTTGACACACAATTTTCAAGATATATAAAAAAACAGTGGTAACTTATTAAAAATCGTGTTGAGGACCTATATCGCCAAAAAGGAAGAAAAAGTTGAGGGCAAAGCTGAATATTTACAATAAACGAGTAGAGTATATTAAGAATGATTTATAAATTTCGGACAGAAACTTCTTATTCTGGAATTAGGAGTTATAAAATTATAATGAAATAATCAGTTTATTCATTGTAGTCTATTTCTAATAAAATTGTCTCAATTTTTTGAGTCACTGATCTGTAATCTGTAATAAACTGAAGCTCAAACGATAATCAACTAGATCATCAAAGAGAAATGCTTTTTAAAAGTTGGATTTGTGAGACTCTCTACTGAGTAATTGCATTTTTATGGAACAATTTTTTGTAATCATCTCATATTTTTACCTGTGTAATGGAAGGTTTTGTCAAAATGATTGTTTATTTTGCAATTATTCTACTTTCACCAGTCGTTCGTCTCCTACAATATTCTCCACAATTCTCTGGAATTTTTTCTTAGAGTTTTATTCTAAAGCTTTCTCAAGAATAGCTAGGAAAACAGTTTTCAAGCAATAACGCCATTTTTATTGCTGCTGAATAAGAAGCAAGCATTAAAAGTTTCTCTGGATTATTATTGTCGAGTGAAGTTTTTTATGAAATACAACTTTTACGCGTTTTTGTAGTAATATTTACTTTAATATTTCCTCTAAGACTCCCTCACAACCCAAGTATGTCCTGAATATATCCTGAATAATTTATTCCGAAATTGAGTTTTCTAGTTGAATTTTTAATAAAAAAAGTAGATCATGAATACCTTTTTTACCAAGGAACATGACTCATTCAAGGCGTAATGTTCTCATACGGTATCGAATAATTCTCAGCCGTTTATATTAATACGTTGATAATAATAATATTTAAATTTAGGCTACAATTGTATTCTGTGCAACAGTTTGGACATTAGAGGATTGACATGGAATTAATGATATTTTGAATAATAATTTATCTAAAAACAGAGTCTAGGCTAAACATATTTGCTTACATTAGCTGATATTACTGATGGGATATTTTCTAATATTAGCCTGACATTTTCGCTGACAGAAACAAAAAAACAAAAAAAAACATTACAACTTCTTTAATATTTACACTATGTACATATATGTACACATATGACTATGTCTTATACATTTTTTATGTTTTTGGACAATAAACTATATTCTATTCTATTCTATTAAACTTAATCTCATAGTAATCTTATAATAATCATGATTCATTCACCGAATCAAATACATAGATTTCCGTATTTATAATATTTAATTTGATTTTTCTACAACATACCTGTAGTCTCGACATAGTTTCACAAGTTCCCCTTTCTGAAGTTCACAAATCAAGGCTCAGTTTACTGTACTCCAAACTTCAATAATGGCTTCTTGATGAAAAATGGTGTAGGCTACTATTAATATACTACAATATTCAAGAAATCATTTCAAGAACAACAATTTCATGAACATGGAGTATAAATATTAGTACAGAAGTTCAGTGATCTGAGGAATCATGCACTGCGAATACGATTTTTGTATTTGTTTTTGCTTACAATAAAATATTATGAAACATGGCGAATTTCAAGTCCAAATCCACTGGAAGTTCTAAACTGGTAGAGATGAATTACAACTTATAGATTGTAGCTTATGAGTTTTCCACATAAAATTTCAACTAATTTATTCATAGATTGAAACATGATTAGTCTGAAAGTGGTGATAGAAAAGAGGCAAACACTCTGATAGAAAAAATGTTTTTATATTTCCGAAAATTCCACCAGTAGGCTACAAGAAAAAAGTAATGAGAAATTATCTTATATATTACCGTACTTTAATGCAGACTTAAGCTCATGAATAGAATGGTTGAAAAAATATTTCTTACTCTTATAACTGGAGATATAGATTGAATATCACTTGAAGGTATTGAATAAATCCTAAGCGTTATTTCTGTGTACATCACTTCTATCAGATTTGATACAATTCTTGATGAAACGTATCACTTTTAAGCATAAGTGATGTAAATGTTGTGATGGATTCTTCAACATTTATTTATATTTCCTTGTTCCAAAGGCAGTAATTTCATTACAAATTATTGATAATGTAAACATAATTGAGATTTATATACATGAAACGGCGAAGTTTGGACACATAAATTTCCATTCTTGGACAATACCTGTTTCCAACAACTAATAATAAAACCTAAGAGAATAAAAAATAGAATTAAATTTTTTAATACCTGAAAAAGAAACTTTTAAAATTAAAACTAAAATGAAAATGAAACAAGAAACCTTTTGAAAACTAACCTGAAAATGGAATCTTTAAAATCTTTGAAAAGTTTTTATAGGGCCAAAGCTTATCCGTTATTAATATAAGACCAAGACCTGTGTCATTACTATTAATTTATTATTCAAATTATTATGAAGCGAAAGCAAGCAAGCTAAGTTGAAAAAATCAGGCATGATAAGAGACGGAATTTAAATTAATATAGACTTGTTTACTAAAATTTGCCATCTCCTGAATTCAGCCACCCTGGGCTATAGACCATTCAGGCCATATGTAAATTCAGCCCTGATAAGACCTGTGTCATTACTATTAATTTATTATTCAAATTATTATGAATCAAAAGCGAGCAAGCTAAGTTGTAAAAAGCAGGAATGATAAGAGATGGGAATTTACATTATAAGGGAAGCACACATTCCATTACAGGATAATGCTTTATAAACAGCAGAATAGAATGTTTAATTCACTCTATAATGTTTATTGTGTAACCAAATACTATTGTTGTTAACAAATTGTTCATAAAAATGTTTTAATACAAATTATTTACAATTTTGAAATTTCCAAGTAGACAAAGTAAAATTCAATGGTAAAATTTTAATTGTTAATACAACATAACTTATTTGCATTATTCAAAAAATTCAGGATAATTATACTCTATTTATTAGCATAAGAAGTAGTGCATTCTTTTCCACACCACCTGAGGTAGAATGCAAGGCGCGTTTTTTTGACATGGTATCCCCAGTAGGCCTAGTCCATGTTGCAACCTGGTGAGTATAATCAGAGGCTACTCGGTCCACCTCTGAATTCTATTACCAGCTGTCATATTCAATCCTCACCATTGTCCTCATTTTCTTCTGTTGGTCTTTCAAGTTCCATTTCTTAATCATCTTGGTTAATGTCATCCTCATTCTCTTCTGTTGGTCTTTCAAGTTCCATTTCTAAATCATCTTGGTTAATGTCATCTTCTGTAATATTTGATTCCAAAATTTCTTGAGGGTCTATTTCATCATTTTCATCCACATTTGATTCTTCTTCTTGTTCCGACGCTTTGAGACATGCTTGCCCAAGACAGTGACCACAAACTGTGGAGCATTTCAACCCTACTTTTCTAGATCCACACTTTACTACACAACCTTTTGTGCAATTGCAAAAAAAAATTGATTCAGCATTACATGTGGTGCTGGAGCCAATAATGTCATCTGTGGTTCTAAGATATTGTCCTTCAAGGTCCATCCCCATTCTTGAGGTTGCAAATTTTTTTCTAGCCAAGTACCTGATAATAAACCAGGTAGATATGTTGTCGAGTTGCTGCACTGGTGGGAGGAAAAGATGATAATTTAACTGGTCTGTAGAGTCTTGTTGATTTGACGAATTGCCTGTACCTCAAGTTTTCAATACTTGTTTCATCTTTTGGAGCATTATGCACAGCTAAAATAAAGTGTGATCATTTTTCAAATAATACATCAGGAGGGCAGTTCTCCTGTTGGAATAGTTCAGCTGATTCATACAAATTGGGATCTTTCTCAAACGTTTTCATAACTTGTATAAAATTTGATGGTAAAGTTTAATTTTTATATTACTGTAATGTAATTAACGAAAACATTAAAAATACAGTACTGTACTGTTTAATCAAAAAGTGCCACAACTGGCAGTTAAACGGAGAAACAATGCACAGCACTGATGAGTCAATTTTCATGTTGCATTTGGCACTTATCTCTTTACACACAAGCATATACACACTATTTACTACTCACTATTTACACTGAGCACATGGTCGGATATCCCAAGGAGTCAGTTATCACGAGGTCGGATAACAGGGGTTCTACTATGTTTAGAAATATGCTAAATTTTATTCAATTTATTAACAGATATAAATTACATAAATCTTCCTATCTAATTTATAAACAGATATCAATTATTAAATATTTCAATAAAAAAAATAGCAAAACACATAATTATAAATGCAACATTACAACAGTTGGCGGTACTAGAAAGAAGGTAAACACCCCCTCCCCTCTCCCCCACCCTCTCTCTCACTCTCTCTCTCTCTCTTCCCTCTCTTATCTTTTTTGCAAGGCACCGCGACTTAGAAAATAATCTTATATTTATCAAGTTATTTGACCGAATCCGATTAACTGGAGCTGAAAATGAATAATAATTAATTGAACGAAATTCCTAATTAATGCCATATAATATTCTGAAGACTTCTGCTACTGCAAATATTGACAACAGATTAATAGCTAGTAAGGAAATTCGATGAACGCTACTGCACAAAAAACTTTCTCCCCGGGCGGGAATCGAACCCAGCACCTCTGGTATTCATGACCAGCGCCTTATCCACTCTCATGAATACCAGAGGTGCTGGGTTCGATTCCCGCCCGGGGAGAAAGTTTTTTGTGCAGTAGCGTTCATCGAATTTCCTTACTAGCTATTAATCTGTTGTCAATATTTGCAGTAGCAGAAGTCTTCAGAATATTATATGGCATTAATTAGGAATTTCGTTCAATTAATTATTATGATTTAACAGCAACTGTATAGTTGCAATGTCTCATTACCTTCCATCCTGAAAATGAATGGCTGACTCAAGAGGATTTGCAAGTAAGTGATTCTATCATTGTCACTGTACATATACTGATTGTATAATATATCATAATAAGATGATTGATATGAATAATGTAAGGAAATAATTCTATTATTGTTGCGATAAATTGCAATTATAACTAATTAATAAGGCTATTAAAAATTAGGGCTACTGAAATAGACAACGATGGAAAATCTTGGGGGAGGCCTATGCCCGATAGCGGGCCTAGTTTCCATATACCGGTGTTAATTATGAAAACTCATCAATTTGAAGAACGTTCATCTGAAGAAAATAAGAAAAATGAATTAATTCATCTCTATTATTATTGAAATTAATATAGTGAACTTTATCATTACTATTTCTTCAAGCACTGAAATTATTAAAGATTCATTATAATGAAAGAAATAATATATTACTGTATATTTATTAACAAGAATTATTAATTTTATTTTGATAAATTTGAATGTATTGAAAAATTGAAAACTAATAAAGGCTTCATTTATTCAATAAGGCTATAATGACATTAATCTATGAATCGGCAATAATTGAATCAATAAGAGCTCATCTTTGATGGAGTAGTGAGTCAGCCATTCGAGTAATCAGCATGGGCTGATCAGTGGAGTTCGGCGGTGAGACTGCAATTATTACTTGCAATTAATATTGCTATTATTACTAATAATATTACTATTATAACTAATAATATTACTATTAATGGTACTTGCGGCTCCTTCCCCGTCTTTACCTTTCTTCCCCGGCCTTTCTTCCTTGCCTCCGAGAGAGCGAGAGAGAAAATGAGAGAGTGAAAGGGTAAGAAAGTGAGAGAGAGTGTGAGAGAGAGAGGAAGAGGGATTGAAAGTGAATGTGTGTGTGTGCATGTGAGTAAACCAGTGTGGGACAAAGACTGAGGAAGAGTAAGTGAACAAAACTCTCCCGCTGTTGTTGCTCTTTCTGCTTTTCATACTGAAATGAACATCTTTCAGCTAATTCCTCTCTTTATATAATCTATTGGTAGTTGGACATGATTGGTCAAAATAAGACTCACTACAATTGGTGCATTATTGAGATCCCGGCTTCCTATTGGTAGAAATAAAACTTCATCTGATTGGTCAGCCGAGAATATTAAAAAAATTAATAAAATTCTTAAAAATATTTTTCCTTCTCTATTGATTGCCATAGTGCAAAAAATCTTGACCTTGAGCTGGACTAGATCTCGCAATCCTTGATTCACTAGGCGAGCAGTTAGCCACTAGGCTATCAGGAGAAGTTAGCTTAATAGCCTTATTTACAATCACTTGAGTGTACAGTTTTCATCTCTGTTATTTCTTGACCAATTTTCATATTTTTCAGATGAAAAGTGAATTAAATAGTTGGGAGTACCGGAGTACGTAATGTGTAGGGAATATATCGCTTAATTAAACTTCAATTTAACTAGTGGAAAATTGGTGAACGCTGAGTTTGATTAAGTTCAGTTTCAAAATCAAATTAAAACTACAAGCTTCATGTTTATTGAAACTGATTTTAGAGAGAGACGGTGGCGGCGTAGCTGCTCCAAATTTATTCAGGCTTCACCTTAGGTTTAATTTCTTGAAACGAAATCACGAACTGGAGGTACAGTATACTTAGTTATGAACCCTAAATCTCCCTAACTAGTGTGAGAGATTGTGTGAGAGAGTAATAAAGAGTTATGTCAGTGATTGTGAGAGAATCCGAATACCTTTTCGAACCTGTAAAGGGATGGATATGAAAAACAAATGATTGAAGGCAAAATAAGTAGGCTACCTATGAGCGTGTTGAAGAGATATTTTCATCAGTGAGGAATTGTTATCTAAAGAGGTAATAGAATGAAATTAAATAAAAAATGAAAATATCCTCTCATTTATCATTTAAATTATAATAAATTATAATTGTATTTACATTCTCTAGAAACTGAGATTATGCTACTTTGATTAGCTGTAGATGATATTCATCAATGAATCAATTAAAAAGGTAAACATAAACAAGATTCCATTCAGATTTGAAAATGTGTTCACTAGTAAGCCTACTTTACAGGAACGTCTCTACTAATCATAATTATTTACTATTAATTAAACAATTATTTATTAATATGTTAATAATACAGTAATCAGAAATTACCATAAATTGATCAAACTATTTACCATGATCAAATTATATTTTTAAATAATTATGTTGAATATGGATGAAACTGCAAGTAAGTAACATTTCCTTATTTTTTCTAATTTAAATAATAATGGTTTTATTACACATTACCGATAAGCTTCTATGATAAGCTTCCATTGTTCATTGACAAAAATCAAACTTAAGTTAAATAAGAAAATACTAATAACCACACATTTATATTAGGAGTTTATAAGGTAAAATTTATATTACAAATTTCAACTACAAATATTTTATTTCATAATAGTCGAGTTTTTTTACACTCAATATGGACATATCAAAATATGACTTCGACTTCTACAGAGAAATCATGTGCAGAAATAATTATATTTAATATATTACATTACTAGAGTATAATGCACACGGGGCACTTTTTATTTTAGTGACACCATTATGCCTGTAAATCATTAAAGATTTTACAGGCTACAAAAATATCTCATGTCAACCAAAATTTGACATATAAATTTGCTATGGGTGGGTAAGATATATTTCAATGAGTCCATTTAGTTGAATTTTTATTTTCACATTTCATTCTCTATTCCAATTGATAAGTGTGATAGAATTGGAAATTTCCTTCCTATTTTTAAATAGAAAGGAAAATTCTAAAGTCCTTTCATTCTACATGCATGGGATTCAGTAGTAGATAAAGTTTATGTGAAGCTGAACACGAAAATTCATTCCTGAATTTCTAATTTTCTCAGGGTCTAATGAGCCCAAATACTGTAGTGGCAGAACAGTTTTAACACAGTGAATATTTTCACTGTTTTCACAAAGCTATAACTTCATAAAAACGTTGCATAGCCAATGAAAATTGTATTCATATAAACAAAGGGATAACAGTGTATTTACAATTATTGAACTCAATTATTAAAATTATTCACAGTTCTGTAACTGTAGGCCTACTGTAAATAGTATTTGTACAATAATAATTATTGTATAAATTGTGTTCTAATTACAGTAATTGTATTTACTTTTTAAGTAACTACAATTTTTTCTTTTCAAGAAGTCAAATATACGTTACGCATACGCAGTTACTGCTCCATTATATTCTATAATAAAACTCTTCGATATTCTCATAAAAACATTGACTGTATGATCATTATTCCCTTTCTGAAAGTGAATTGATGGAGACAAAAAACTACAACATCTGTCTATCTTATTATTTGATTCATCAAATAATATTAGAAGTAGGAAAATTTTTCTGTCTCAACAATAATAAAATTTAATATAATAAATTGAATGTTCATAACTTCTTTACTTTTCACATCAAAGATTTGATTTTACATCAGCAATTCAGCCAGTGGAAAGTGAAAATTCATTCCAATTTAAAGATGGAGAAAATTTTAGGTACAGCTCAATAATGTATCAAGTGAATTTATTAATGCAATACAGGCTAAATATTCTACCTTGTGCAAGGATGCTTGATTGAATTAAAATAAATATAGAACAGAATGACTTCTTCATTTTTTGAATTATCGAAGTTTGGACAGTAAAAATGTCTACTCTACCACTCATACACAATATTTTTAACCAGAATTTTTAGCTGGCTCAATATCATAACTCCTATTTTTTTCAGAAATATTCTCATGTTAAAATTAACACTTGCATCAGAGATATTGTGGAACTTCTCCATTGATAGTAGGTAAAAATTAAAAAACAATTTTGTCTATCCCACATTAATATATTTAAAAAACATGTTTTTTTTTAATTTTATGTTTAATTTTTTTTAATATATTAATTTGAAATAGACAAAATTGTTTTTTAATTCTTACCTACTAGTCTTATGTGTATTCTTACCTTAATCATGTTATGTATTAAGGACATTTTGCTTTTGTTATTATGTCTAATTATAAAATTATGATTGATACGGACAAATCAGGAATTACGTGGCCTTTACAAAAAACCAGAAATCGTGAATGAAATAAAATTTAGGCGATTGAGCTGGTTAGGCCATGTTGAAAGGATGAGTGACTCAAGAGCAGTGAAGAAGGTCTTCAGAGGGAATCCAGGCGGAAGGAGACTACGAGGCCGTCCACGAAAGCGCTGGCTGGAAGAGGTGGAGCAAGATCTGAGGAAACTGGGTGTCCGAGGATGGAGACGAAAGGCTAGTGACAGAGAAGAATGGAGAGGCATTTTAGAGGAGGCCAGGGCCCTGAATGGGCTGTAGCGCCACGGAGTAAGTAAGTAGTAAAGTATAAAATTATGATTGTGATTTTTGATGGCAATAAATAAATTTGAATTTGAGCATTCTCATGTTGACTGTTGATCCACCCTTATCACAACCTAAGAAACTAACAAGTGCTTTCATGAATAAAACATCCACAATTCAATATTTATTCTGATTCCAATGATTATAGTGTGACACGAATTGACGGTATTGACTAATTGGCAACTCAAAGTTTGACCCAGCGTATTTGCTCCAGGGAGCAGCTATTGTTGTTCAATATGTGTGAGCCCTTCTGTCGGATGGCTTCGCAAACAGGGTACATAATGGAGTGAAAAATTGAGAGAAAGAAGCTGTCACATCGTTGCAATGTTGTTGTCATTCAATTGACGGCAGGTTTGAGAGGGATGCAAAATAACTGATCTCAGGTCAATGAACTATGGAGGGGCTTCGATAGCCTTTCAATAGGAGCTCTATTATTCTTTTCGCCTTTGTTATGAAATAGAGTGTCAGTTGATGCTGAAAATTGAAACTCCCCAAGAAGGTTTCGTATTGGTGGCAATTTTAATTGGATGAAAATCACAGTGGAACTTTTCAAGAATTAAAATACATTAACAAATTTTAAAGTATCCTTAAAGAATTTTCCAAATTAAATGGCAGCCACTGTGACGTTTATATCCCCAATCAAAATGATTTTCAACATTTCCAATGATTTCAATTTAGTCCTCTCTTTTTGGAGCAACTTAAATAATTTTGAATCACTTTGAAAGTACTTTGCAATAATTGTGACCCAATCCATTAAAATGTCATTTTAGGACAATTAAATTATTGTAACTTTTGCAATTGATTGGAAATGAGTGATGAATCAATCATAAAAATGAAGTAAGAACCGATTACTGCTATGTAACATTCAGATATAATCGATATATATATAAAACCTTACTACCTTACTTTCATATATATATGAAAGATGAGAAGGCTACTGTACTTTAGTTCATAAATACAGGTAACTTAAGTAACCAATTGATTTACATCTCTATAGGTACTAATTTTGTGATTTTTTCATTGCAAGACGTTAACTCATATTAGTTTTCAATATGTGTAAGCACTGTAAAGGAAAATTATTATTGAGGTGTTGTGCATTATTTATATTTAAAATCAGACATATTATAATACAGTGATTCAAGATTCAAGATTATTTGTTTAGAGTCAAAGCTGGAAAACCTAGATTTGAAATCACATGACTGATGTTCAAAACATCAGTCAAATAATCAAAATACAATAACGAAAATAATGCTAAAAAGGCTAATAATATGTAAAGAAAATAATTTGAAATGTGGTTATTTATTCATTCTTTTATATTGGATAGAATAAGAAATTATTCAAAATAAAAACATCAGACTGAAATTTTTGAACACTTGAACAATTTTTTAACTGAGCCAACTCATCCACTGATGTTGATGGTCATGCAGAATCTTCAAAATCTGCTTCCATTCGGTATTATTTACAGTTTCCTTCATGTTTCACTTTCAAACCTGCAAAATATTAATACATTTCAATTAATAGTACAAAAAGAATACCACATTATAATAGTAAAAATTCAACACCAAGTTCAGTTTCAAGTATATGTTCAATTTGAAAGATTTACCTATAGTTTTGATATGGATGAGCAGTGCAGGTATTGTGATTTCCATTATCGATCAATTACTGGGTATTATATGGAATATAAATATTTATTTTTGTTCAGTTTCTTTCTCTGGGTAGAATTGCATAACAATAATATAATTAGAATTACATGTTACTGAAAAACATAAGTTCTATGGAATTACTTATAAAATTTACTAAATTTGATAAAGTCAAAGTCAAATAAGTTTTATTCTGCACACCAAAAATGAAATAACATAACTTGTTACAGTTTTTCCTCAAAGGACAACACTATTTAATCAAAATGAAAAGATATAATAAGAGAGAAAAAAAACCTTACTAGGATATTAATACTTAGTGGCAAAACAAAATTACTACTAACAAAAAAAGAACTATAATGTCTTTTTAAAATAGATTAAATATGTGTGTTAATTCCCCGAAATATCAGTTCTATTCTCATTTATAAGAAATAATCATTTATTCATTAGCCTTCTATGAAAAAATCCGTCACACAATAATTAAAATTCATACAAACGTCAGAAAACTATTATTTTTTAATGAAGATAAGCAATAATTTTCCAAGTTTGCTATTATCCATACTTTTTAACTATATAAATATACTTTTCAACTCTCTTTAATCCTGTTTAAAGAGGCTTGGGTGTCTTCTAACTATTGAATAAATGAATAAATGAATAAATGTTTTATTGCCAAAGTAAACAAATGATACAAAACAATAATATCATAAAACAATAATTTTTGGCGTGGCTGGAAAAGAGAGTCCCTGTGCTCCAGCCACGAGTTCTAAAAAAATGAATATTGCAAAACCTATCGTGAATTTACAGCAATTATTACAGACGTATAAAATAAAAACAAACATTTTTGAAATAATGAAATAAAATAAAGTATTGATACAACCTAAATACATAATAATTAGATACCTTAATTATTACTATATCCTGTTAACGCACCTTTTCTCATAGTAACCTTTTTCTCATAGTCCTCTAATAATTAAGTTTCTATCCAACTCTTTACATTAAATCAATGCATTTTTTCGATGTAATAAGATTGTCATTATTATGATATTAATAATGGAGAATGGAGTATACTAATCGATATTGTGAACAGAATATTCATAATGGAGATATTATTATGGATAGAATATACAAAATGAAGTTATATCTCATTTGAAAATATATATTCACAAGATCAATCAGGTCCCAGAGATTCACAATATAGTAGTTTATTCAGAAACAAAATTATATATGTAGGAATTTTATAAGAAGGTAACGCAGCTTTAGAAGAGTTTTGAAAAAATATTAAAGTTTTCAGAAAACTATTGTCAAAGCCTTTTTAAAGTTCCCTTCATAACAAAAATTGTCAATAAATCTGTCAATAAATTGTAATCTTCAATACAACCAGCTGAATAACATAGAAGCCCATATAGATATTGCATCACAGCCGTGCAGTCAACTAACTTCTGTAAATGCAGCGAGAGATTGTCACAGAGATTACGAGAGGGATACAGACATTATCCTCTTGCTATTTAGCTCTGTTGTTAATATTTGCTGTAGCAGAAGTCTTCAGAACTATTTATATAGCTTTCTTAGGATTTTCGTTTCTTTAATTATCACATTTAAGATTATTGGGTAACTGATGAACATTATTATTTTCATCTTAAGAATTTAATTTTCTATAGGTTCTATTAATTTAATATACCAGTTTATTGTTATAATGATCAATTTATCTCTCATTTTATTTGAAGAATTACGATTTCAAGAATTATTTGATCAATATGAATCAATAGTCAATGCAAGGGAAAACTTTTGAATAGTTTCTTTAGATTCCCAAGCAAGGTTTATTCAAGAATTCTCATTCTCATACAGGAATGATTCGTTTAAATATATAAAATTGTTAATTTGTAGAAACATCTGCAATCTTTTGCACTTTCCATCAAAAGCATTTTGTCTCCCAGAACTTTTTGTGGGTCGTTCTCTTTTTGCTTCTTTATGGGAGCAACAATCCCAACGAGTATTCTCAGAGTTACAATAAGACACTATTGTAGAAATATTTATTATATTCCACTTAATTTTGGGTAACTTTAGCACGGGAAAGGTATGTAGTACCTTTGGAAGTAAAATTAAACTATATTAAAGAAGTAAAATACCTAAAGTCGAAATATTAATATATGATGTCAAAATATAGAATTATTTTATTTTGATTTATGATTTTTAGTCAACTGAATCAATTTTTACCTGGAGACTTTTTTCGTTGACACTCGACAAGACACTTATTGTTGAGAGTTTGCTGTTTTCCATTTTCTTCTACGCAAACTGGATTTAACTCTCTTGAGCAAAAGCAGTTGGCAGGCTCTTTTTTCGATTTTCCATCCGGGGTGCTTTCTGATTGGTTGATAGAAATCACCAACAACAAGACAACTAAGGAAACCGCCATTGACAGATTCATAGTGGCCTGAAATACACATTCAACATTAGATTGTACATATTTTATCATAAAATAGGCCTACTCTCCAATGTATCAGTACGGTATTGGACAGAAATGAACCATAAATATTAGTAGTACCATCAGAAGAGACAGTAGTACCATCTTTAGATGATTAAATATTTTTTATACTCTCCTAATACTTTAAATCGTAGGTCGAACTAAGATATAGAAATTAGTTAGTTAGATGAAATATATCTATTATACATCCAAAAAACTAAACCTGAAGATTGAGTAAGCCAACTTGGTGTTGTTTTCAATTTATCACTTGCCACTCATATGGAAAAAAGTCAGTTGAAATTTATTTATTGCTCATTATAATACACAATATAAATAAAAAGCGCACTCTCAATGTCACACATTGAATATTCAATTAATTGTTTATGATAATATGAAAAATACTTTTACCTTGAATTATATTCCAAAAAGGCCCTGGATTTAAAACTATATACTGTAGTACGTTGCGAGTAAAACTTTCTATGAGTGGAATGCCACTTCTCAAGTAGATATTCTGCACATTGATATCATAATGAATAACCCACTTATAAAGATAAGTGCACCTGCACATCATAGTAATATCGATTAGAAATTAGCGTGTCGAGATTGACAACTGAAATTAGAGTTTTTAATGAATGATTTACTGAATAATGAAGGAGAGATAAGATAGAATGATAGCGTACCTACCTATGCCAATCAACAAACAATCGTTTCCAATTTTAAAAATCAAAATAGGCTACCGCAATACTAAGTCATTATTTCAATAATGATAGAAAGTAGAGGTGATTATTAATACTGTACTGCTTGGTTCTTAATCAAATCTTATTTAATTACTCATACTGAACACTGATTTAAATAAATAATGTCTCAATATTATTGGGAATGAAAAATATCCAAAGCAAGGGATATCTCTCAAAACAAATTGACATGTTCAATAAATTATAAAACTTATTGAAATAGAGGGACCACAATTATGACTTGATACCGAGGCATTTAGATTCAGTCGGATATTGTACCACCACCTTTTATATCTATCTTAATATGTTTGTTGTATTTGCTGCAAAATATCTTTAATTCTCAGCATAATGTTGAAAATAATTACAGTATAATAAGTATTATTGAACGAAAAACACGTATATTTCAATCCTAAATATGATAGTAACAACGTATGTCATTGAATTAATATGTACAGTAAAAATTTAATAAAATTGATGTTATATAATGATCATAGAGTTTTGAAATCGAAAAAATGTAAAAATTTCATGACTGTTCTATCAATGTGGATGAAATAAAACAGTTTTTGTGTCTCCTGAAAGATTACGACTTTGGCACTTACGAGGTTTTCACGATAAGCCATCGTTAATATACGATTGTGGTTTGCTTTACTTTACTTCACTTCACTTACAATGCTACTTTGATTGTGGTTTGCTTTGCTTCTCTTCACTCACTATATACCATACGATTTATATAGATTTACTATGCGAGTAAGTGAAGTGAAGTGAACCAGTTAGCTTTGTTAGGCCCTAAGCAAATAGCGTAAACCAATACTTTTTATTCCACCACTTACAGCGCCTCAATCGCCTAGAACGTTCTGATCACGATTCTAAAGCTCTCACCAGGAGCGCTGTAGATAAAATTACGATTCCTCAATAATAATTAAAGTTATACTTCAATTTTTGCGTGATAATAAAATTTTAGAGGTTACTATAATACCATTATTAGTTTTTTAACGTTGTCGACACCGGAAGATTCTAATTAACAATTTTTCAATGCCATCTATGTTGTACTTCATAGATCATAGTACCCTTTTTGAGCTTGCTGCATGCCATGCTTGATTCTGTCCCGCTTTGGAGGAAATTTTAAGTTTGTGGTAACTTGACTTCTTTGCTCCAAAATCTTCAAAAATAATTATTTATTTTGTTAGAATAATGAATCCTGTGAATTAGGTCATTCCATCATCGTCTGTCGTTGACATTTTGTGGTGAGTAATAGTTTAGATCAAAATAACTTAATATGAGATCAAAAATCTTTGCCATGTGTCTGTTAATTGTAGGCTACCATAGAATAACGGAATATTTTGGTTATCTCTGGTTGTACTTGTAATTCCGATATCCAGTAGGTAGTCTACATCATTTTATCTTACTATACAGTTCAAGTATAATCTTTTGAGGTGGAATTCTATCTTTGAACATTACCATAACCTGACCCTCAACTTTGGAATATTAGTAGACTAGATTATGGTAATATGGTGTCCAGCAGAAGCAGTAAATTATGCCCCATTCACATATAACAGATCCAGGCAGAAACGTTTCTATTTATCCGGACAGAAAAGTATTCGGTTATAGTGCAGTTACTTGACAAAATGTGGCCTATGTAGGTATAGGCCTAATGTGATATATAGTATTTACATCGACGGCACATACCGGTCACGGTCAGTATTCTGATATATGATATTGTGTGTTGATCTTGGAGGTATGTGAGCAATTGGGCATTATTCAGCTTCATTTACGCCAGGATAAAATAGAATGACTGCCTCTATGTGTTCCTGGGAGGGCGAACGTGGTGACGTGCATAAGACACATTAAGTTGGACAAAGCACTTATTTACAGAAATGTCCATTTCCATTTTAACGATTTCCGACAAACTTAACCCAACCCACATGAGTTTTGACCATCAAAAACTGTGAGAAATGTCCAAATCGACAGCGGACAATATTCTATCCCGAATGAGTTACCGCCTGAGCATTGTAGGCCTCTGTTCAAAAAGCTCAGAATATTGACTGTATTTGCCCAGTACATTTACTGCTCGCTTGTACATACAAAAGAGAAGGTAGACAGCCTACAGAAATCGTGCTATAATTTTGAAAGATAGCAAGAATATTAGATATTGAAGGGTTAATTTGCCCGTGTATCATCTGATATCTGAGATTATTCGTTCAGTTAGCAAACCTTCAAAATTCAAATCAGATTCAACTCCAATGTGACTTGTCGCTTAGCTTGAACGTATTACATTCTCAAATTAATTATGCCCTGTAACAAAGGAAAACCACGGTGACATGAATGAATCATACTTCAAAAGATAAAAACACAAACAATTAATCACTATTAGTTTTTAGACTATCATTTAAAAATTATTTGGGTATTTGAGTATTAAACGGAGGCCACCATTACGAAACGCGCCGCGGCACTTATAGAAGGTTAAATTGTTATAGATGTTGTAGTAGAACTATTCTAGTATTGTTGTGAGTCGAGTAGGTAGGTGGGTTAGGTTAGGTTAGTTAGTTAGTTTGGTTAGGTTGTAGGTTAGGTGGCCTCCGTTTAATACTCAAGTAAATTTTATAGAATTTAAAATTCCTAGGCCTAAATTTTCTTCATCGATATTCTGTTATATGATTCAACAAATAATAGGCACATAAAAAATTATTGTAACATTTACTTGAAATGATTTGATTATAAAGGCCACATTCTGTGAGAAGGTTGAAATAACAATGCAGTAATCAGTGGCATCGAGAACTTAGCTAGCCATGGTATAGATTTCCTAATTATATTTTGAGTACCTATTTCGAAAACATCAAAATCCTACTGCTACTTAAATCTCTGTTGAACAAAGATGAAGTGCCAATATCATTATAATCAAAATCAAATATGAATATCATGGAATAAAAAAATAAATAATTTAATCTCTTTTTTTCAGCCGATATTCTTGACGTTTTGCAAGCGAAGGTTGACGATTTGATTGATCAGATCAGTGTATCGCTTGCTGACAAAGGTGTTGAAACTTTTGTTGATTATTGTTGTCATCAGAAGAGAAGAGTTGCATTTGAAAAATGGCGAACAAAGGGGCTATACCACGTGAGTCGGGACGTTTGAAAGAGTCGAACCAGAAAGTTGTCTTGGATGAAGCCACAAGAAGCAGTAGAGCTCAGAAAGCGTTAGAAGCTCTTGAAGCAGACAACTCCCATCAAGATCCACATCCTGAACTAGGTTGGTGACATTTAGTATGGATTCAATTTTGTTTATTTTATTCACACAATAATTATACCACAAAATTCAAATAAATTTGATTCACATCAGAATACATTACAAGAAAACAAAATAGCCTACGCAATAGTTGTGAATTTTTCCCACAGACAAATTTGTTTGTGGGGAAAGAGTTCAAATATTACCATGGCATGAAAAGAAAGTAAATAAATAATGAAATATTTTACAAAGAAGATAAGAGAAAACTAAAATCAGTTTATATTTTCAAATAATAGTTTACCCTTATCGATCATGATATTCGATTAGCCTATTATATTTCCTTGATTAATCAATCATATCCTTTATTATGTGAGATGACATATTTACATCACTCAATTAATTAATTTGTTAAGACAGAGCAATTCTAGATGCCAAATGCAACCATCTAATTATTGTTCAAAAGTTGATTGGGTTTTGATCTCATATTGATAAATCGTCAAACAAAACCAGAAGCTTGGCTTCTCAGCCGTCAGCACAACATTACTTTCTCAATGGATATCATGACGTATTTCTTATGTAGTAGTCCTACTTGTGTATGTTGAAGATTTTTGTATTGGGTGTAAGATATTTGTTAAATTATTAAACTTACTACACTCACTTCGATTTCAAGTAGCATTACTTCATTTCAATTGAATATTTGTTTTATCAATTGATTAAAATATTGTTTTATCTGATTTGTAGTTGACAATAAGAAACTCCCCAAGTTCGAAGAGACTCTGGATACACGTGGTGGGAAAAAAAAGAAGGCTAAGAGTGCAGAACATTACAAACAACGGTAAGGACTCTTTAGTGTATAATTTCTTGGAGAAAAATATTTCAAATTACTTGGAAAAAATTACAAAATTAATTCCATCTTTAGTCATGATTGAAAATAATTATTTCTCTATGAGCTTAGTTTGTGAATGTAACTGTTTGTTTATGGTTGAAATTCTATGGCGGTTTTTATATTTGTTTCACTACTAGGCCTATAATTATTTTAAAAGTAAACGTTCGTTTTAATCGAAATTGATGAATTTTCATCTTCTCTCATAACTACTTTATTCAGTTGAACCGTATCATTACATTATAAATATTAAACACTTTTCTCACTGGCAGTCACCTAAATTTTTCCTAATGATAAATTGAAAGCTCACAACAATGTATGGCTTGTTACTATATTATCAATTATATTCATATTCAGTGACTCACCTACCATAGGAAAGGAAGTTGTAGTCTCACGTTTGAGAAATTTCCAGTAATTTGATATTAACGTTGGTATCACTATAGTTCTTGTTTCAACACATTGATTTATTTTTATCGATATCATTTTGTTTATGAGAATTTAAATGATAGAATAGAATACTTGAATCAAAATTCAATAATGTTGTCAGTCAAACAAGAAATTAATGGACTTGATTGATTTATAACTCAATAGAAGTCAAAATTCACAAGCACTTGGAATTATTTGTGTTCTAATTTCGTTTGTTATGTGATACATCTATGAAAATATGTGATACATCAAAGAAATTGCCTCCAATCTATTTACAATATTTAATCATTTAATGTACCATGCATAAACATTGTTAAATTATTTTTTCTCTAGTGCATGTGAATGTCTCGAACTGGTTTCTCTGGACTGGATGTCCGAGACTCGGAGACATCATTCATAAATTTACCCACGTCAAGAATAAACTACAATCGTATCCAAAAATCACCTCGTTCGCATAAATTCAGTCAGTGGTATGAAGGGCTCTTAACAATTTTATATTGTTTATCCATTTTGAAGAAACATTGCCTATAGTTATTCAACAGATAACATAAATTCCGAGGAAAGAATATTGTTCGAATGAGCTAAAAATATGTAGCCTATGCTTCTCTCTCTTATAACTTTGTGGGTTTTTATGTACAGTGATATTAATTTAATTTGACGCTTGGCATTAGATATATAGATAGAGAGATATTATTTCTTTGCCATCGTACTCTACGGTCCTCAGCAACGTCAAGAAATGACATCTCAATCTATCTAATGCCAAGCGTCACATTAAATGAATGTCACTGTAATAGCAATAATTTCGTTTTCCAGATTCCGTAAGACCTTTGACCAGCTGGTAGAAGAGGAAAGAAACTACCGTCCTGACGCCCCAAACTACATGTCTGCCCAGGCTCCTCCTTCGAAGTATCCTGCACGCCATTTTTGCTCTGTGTGTGGCTCCCTCAGTAATTACACTTGCGTACAATGTGGAGCACGTTTCTGTTGCGTCAAGTGTTACGGTATCCATCGTGAGACTCGGTGTCTGAAGTGTACCGCTTAAGTCCAAATACGGGGAGAGAAGATTGTTATTTTTGTATTTGCATGAAAAAATGAAAGAATAACAACATTTTATCTGTGATACCAGGAGATGATGATACACAACCAACTCCTATGGATTAATCATTTGTACATTTAAAAAAATATTATTTCTTATTCGTTCAAATTTTGTATTGAAAATTAGTTTTTTTCTATATTTGATTGAAAAAATAAAAAGATTACAAAATTTGTTTGTAACATTTATTTACAATAAATTGAGATTTTTGCGCCTAATATATTGAGCTAGAATATTCATTCACAGCTAAATTAAAGCTAATTAAATTAAATTAAGATCTGAATTCGAAGAATTGGAAATTATAGAGGATCTATAGAATGAGGTGAATTGGTAAAAGAATGAATGTTGTCAATTCCACAAATTCAGTTTATTTTAAACCATACTCAAGTTTCAATGCCAAGCATGGCATCGTCTTCAGTGGGAGATTACTAAAATTAATACGATAAAATTTTTCATGCAATGAAATAAAAGATCTACAACTCCTGTTCCATACTTGATAAGATTTCAAAAGATATTGGAAATTTATCATAATTAGGAAGAGAAGACATTTTGGACTCGAATCTGTTTTCATTCCTGTTTTCTCAAATTAATGATTAGAAAATGATGTCTTGTTAAGTGTTGATTTATGACAAACATTTTTTATTATATAAACTTCTCGACTACATCGAGTAGAATACAGAGTGTTTCAGAACTCCCCACCAATACTCTAGGGCATTGTTCCTGGGTAAAAACCATATTTAAATTGTCCAGAAGTCCTTAGTTACTCACACAGCTGCCATTTTGTTTTTTTCACTTATTATTTTTTATCTCAATAATGGTGAAACATATGGAATTGAAACTTTGCACCAACATTTATGACAACTAGACAAAGCTACAAAAAAATTATGACAATTTTTCAAATCCATAAAACAAAATGGTGGTCATTCAAAATTTTGTTTCTTGAATAACTCGGAAACCGTTGATATTACGAAAATTTTACAAGAATAACTTTTTTCAGTAAATTTAATTACAAATCGATTGAAACCTTATTTGTTAAGATTGGACCAATATTGACTGAGATATGGCAGCTTTAGTGATAGGTGACCGCTGGAGGTTACTTGCACCCTTTTTTACTGTCTTCAAAATTCACACAAAATAAGGTCAATTCCCACATACACGACGACGACATTCTCATTTCGTTCTGCGCATGCGTCACCAGCCCATGCTCTGATTGGTCCATGTCTATCTTTGTTTACAAATGATAGCTCTCAAGTCTCAAAATTGCAGTACCGGTATGACTTGAAAAGGTTTGTATTATAATTTTATTTACTGATTATTATATTTATATTGTCGTACTAATATCATTAATATTAATTGACAATTGATTCCGAACAGCGAACATTCAAACTTCCTACCTAGTCACCTAACCTAGAAATTCGGCTGGTCAGAAGTTCCAAAAGGATGGACCAATCAGAGCGCGGGCTGGTGACGCATGCGCAGAACGAAATGAGAATGTCGTCGTCGTGTCGTTGTCGTCAATGTGGGAATTGACCTATAATCTGAAATCGCTTAAAAATAACATGCAAAGCAGACGGAGACTGTTGGATTGTTGTAGCAGACTTTAGCCGCAAGCCCAGGATGCACTGCAACCAGCCTCCAGCGGTCACCTATCACTAAAGCTGCCGTATCTGAGTCAATATTGGTCCGATCTTGAATGGTTTACTATATTCTAGCAATCTAGCTCGTTGGAATTGACCTTTCAACGTTGCATGCATCTGACAACCTGGGCCTGCTCAGGAATATGGTTCATTTTGTCACAGGCCCAAGTTGTCGTTGACCCACTTTGACGTCGTTTCATTGTCTTAATCTCTTCAGAGCATACTTTTTCATCGAGAATGATATTTGGTTTGCTTAAGTCTAACAAAAAAAATCTAAAAAATTATATTAACAGAATTCTATTAAAAGTATTGTTGTAGATTTATATAATATGTAGTTTGAAAGAATTGATGATCTTGAGTTTCACACCATTCAGTTGGTATACCGATGTCCTGGATCTTGTCCAGACCTCGTTGTTGAATTCATACTACGTTTTGGTAGCCTGAAACTGAAAACTCAAAAGGCCCATTCTTTTCTTTTGCAAACTCCACGTGAGGAACATCAATTTGTGTTGTGCATGAGGTGCCGTGGTTGATTTGATCGGTCCCTTGATTTCATCTTTAATATTCACATGCTCCCAAATACATAAGAAAATCTTCAATTTCTACTTGTAAGTATTGCATTATATTATGGAGATATTTTGATTGTACTATTTTGAAATTGATGATCGCAGCGTGGTTAGATTTGAAGCTTTTATGACCATGCATTCATCATTTTTCAGTTCCGTTGATATTTATATTGATATTGATTTATATTGATATTTATAATCAATCACATCAAACTATTGACTGAATAGGTTGATAACTGTACACAGACTTACGGTTTATTAATCGTTCTGAGCATTACTTTACCGGTATTTACTTTGCATCGTGTTGTATCGAATAAATTCATTGATAGGCCCGTTTTAAACATGACATCAAATTTTGAGCTTTTAATCACTCAATAGGCTATTTAGCATATGTTAATTTCACAAGTTATTATAAATTGTTCAATTCAACTTGATTTGACTAGATTGTATTGTCAATTTAAACTATACAGACCTCCCTCAATGGAACATGAGAGTGTAATTGTGTATGAAAACTTGTCAACCCATTTTTTGCATTACTGAAATCATTTTATTTTGGACAGGCCACGTATATTCGGTAACATTATCTTGCTAACAATTCATGTTATGAAATTGAAGATACCAGTGGTGATGTTCGAATTATTCACTTAGGGCCTGGTCACATACGATTGTGGTTTGCTTTACTTCACGTCACTTACTATATACCATACGATTTATAAAGATTTATTATGCGAGTAAGTGAAGTAAAGTAAACCAAAGTAGCTTTGTTAGTGAAGTAAAGTAAAGCAAACCACAATCGTATGTGACCAGGCCCTAAGTTTGAGGTTATATGAATAATAGCTTTACTATGACCACCACCTGCTATTACGTTTTTCAATATTATTGATGAAATTCCCCAAACCGGTACCTTTAGTTGTTGATTATTGATTTTTCTTACTTGTGAGTGTCCCAATCCCTCATTCAGTTTTAAACCCGATCAGATGCTTATCCTTATAAAATTATATTTGGGTGGCTTGAGTCTAATTTCAGAAGCGTTCAACGCTCACATGACAAGACCCACGCTGAGAATAAGGCAAAGCCATCTTTATATAGAATTTTTCTATAGTGTTTTTTTTGCAATTATGGTCATTTTTTATGTGAAAAATTAGGTGTGTACTTTCATCAAGACTCAAGGATAATCTTTGGTTATTGCATTATCTTATTTGTATGCTGCTACTGAACATTAGCCTACAAATAATGCGGCAAATTCATATTGAATGACACAATTGATAACGGCACACACTAGAGAAGCACAGATCATTACGATATTGCTTGTAACTAGTAACTAGAAAAGGTTGTGATCCTACCTTTATCGGCCCATTATTGTATTTCGAGAGACAAGTTGAGCCTGTAAAGCAGCTACTAATTTCATCTCAGCTCTAAGATCATCACCGTTATTACCAAGTGCTAGATTGTATTTATTGTTATGCCATGAGCAATCACAAACTAGTTTGAATAGTGGTTTATTAAGGCTAATGGCGCAGTTTCACGATACCAGTAGACGTGTAGGTTACTGGCAGGCAGGTTGGTCATATGATCATCCACTCTATGCAAACAAATAGGGCAATGCACACCAGTCAGTAGTATAGAGTGGAAGATCATATGACCAACCTACATGCCAGTAACCTACACGTCTACTGGTATCGTGAAACCGCGCCATAAGGCCACTCAACAAGGCGCCTCGCTTGGTGCTAAAAGCCAAGTGACTCGCATAATGACTGATCCTAGCGAACGAATGCATTGCGAACTATTGCAGGTGGCCACACTGCGAGCGGCGTGCCTGTCTAGGTGCTAAGTTAGTCACCAAGCGAGTAGCGGCGCTGTAGTGTAGCCATCTGCAATAGTACGCAATGCGTTCGTTCACTAGGATCAGTCATTATGCGAGTCACTTGGCTCTTTATCACCAAGCGAGGCTCCTTATAGTGTGTTCTTAGCCTCACTGATTCAATTGCAGTAGACAGCTACCAGTTGTACAAATATTTAAATTTGTTATCTTATAACTGAGTATTTTTTGCATGGTGACACGAATGCTTCATCTACATTTTGATTCATTGGCTAATGCCTCCCCAGTTTAAGCTGTAATTATACCCTGTTCATCGAGAGTTGACAGAAAGGCTCCTCCTATCGGCACGGTCAGGCCAATTCACAAGCGGTCCTAGCGCTATTCTATACTGCTATACTAGGATAGGCATGTTTGTGTAAGGGATGACTGTGACCTGAAAACTGTCACTCTTCGGACGATGAACTTGCTCTGTATTGGCCCAGCGCTCCATCCCGTTAGTTTTTAGGGGGAGCCTCTCTGTCAACTCTCGATGAACAGGGCATAGTTTTCAATAGCCTAAAATTTGTTTGTAGCAGTGTGGTCGTGGTTGTAGCAAATACACATCTATCTACCACCTGATGTATGTTGTGCAACTTTTGGGCGTTATGGATATCTACCTCAATCCCTATGTCCATACGTGGTCGATTTCGTGTGCTCCACAGCATGCTACCAAAGCTTGAGCATATGCAGCATGCTTTGTAGTACACAAAACTCGACCAAGTGCGGACACAGGTATTAAGTGTTATAGATAAAATTAATAAATTGATAAAATTTTGTTTGTATGAAAGAAACTCGATATTTCTGAATTTTTACTCGACCTTTTTTGCAAAAATGATTTTTGTGTTTGTGAGGAACGTTTTTAATGCTAATGGTGTATTCTTGTTCAACCGTCTTGAAACCCCCTCTTGAAAAACCCCGCTTCTATTATAGTAATTTTATATTATATAATATTTGTATTATTCATTCATTTTGTTACAGATCGCAATGGGTGGAAAACATAAGATCGCCAAACCTCAATTCAGCGTTGGAGAGCCAGCGGTGAAGAAAAACAAGCCAGTCACTCCAAATAAGGATGGCCAAAAGGCAGTTACTCCAGCTAGCAACGAGAAGCCTGCAGGCCAACTCACTAAATCTATGAAGAGGAGACTACGCCGCGAAAAAGCGACCGGTAATCAGTTTACAGTGAAGGACTCGGGCGCATCTCCAGGTGCGTCACCAAAAGTTACCAATGCTAATCAAGGCAAAGCAAACAAAAACAAATCGAACCAGAATAACAAGTCGGACAAGAATAATACATCGAACCAGAATATTGTAGTTAGTCAACAGAAGGCTGTGAATGAAAAGAAGGCAAATGATGCGAGTGCCTTGAACACGAGTGGGGAAGAAAAAAAGAAGAGGAAGAGGAGGAAGAGGAAGAGCGGTGGTGGTGCTCAACCAAATCAAGAAGTGGAAGTGAAGGAGGGTGCAGCTG
Source organism: Laodelphax striatellus (assembly GCA_017141395.1). NCBI lineage: Eukaryota > Metazoa > Arthropoda > Insecta > Hemiptera > Delphacidae > Laodelphax > Laodelphax striatellus. The sequence continues at coordinate 8,498,019 of CM029544.1, read as the reverse complement.
TGCAGCCGAAGCAGCTGAACGGTAATGCAGCGTCGCCCAAGCCAGCTGCAGCCAAGCCTAATCAGAAAGTCATCAAGAAGCCTCAACCTGCCCAAGTCCAATCCCCACCTAGCGATGACGACGATGATAGTGATGAAGACGACGACGATGATGATGATGATGATGAAGAAGAAGTGAAGACTCAGAAACCAATGCAGGTTGATGATGATGAAGATGAAGACAGCGACGATGATGATGATGACGACGACGAAGAAGAAGAAGAAACTAAACCGAAAGTAGATAACTCTGCAGCAGCTAAGAAAGTTCTCAAACCTTCCTCCTCCGAAGATATCATCAAATTCAAGAACGAAGACGATGATGATGAGGATGACGACGATGAAGAAGATGATGATGATGAAGGGGACGATGATGAGGATGATGATGATGATTCCGATGAAGACGAAGCCCAAAAACAGCCACCAGCGAAAAAAGGCAAATTTGAAAAGAAGTCTTTCGATGATAGAGGACCTAGAGAGCCTGAGCACACAGCTTTCGTTGCTAACGTTCCCAGCTCGTAAGTTGATTTATTTATTTTTCTCATCAATTTTTCTTGATTATTCATCAGTTTTCTTTTCATTTTTATCTCACATTTTCAATTGCAATCAATTTTATTGTTCTGCTTCACTTTTTAAATCATTGACTTGATCACTATCACTGTCTTTCATCGGCATAATATGAAATGTAAAGATTTTTATCTTGGGTGATGGTATTTTGAAACAATTAGGCTATTCAAATTTTTATATTTTTACCTATCGCAATTTGTACTCCAATTGAATAAGCATATGCTAGAAGGGCCCAAGTCACATTAACTACTTTCTGAGATGAATGAAGAAAAACTGTTGCTAGGTAATTGGACTGGTAATTTAGTTCTGGAAAAATTACAACATCGTGTACAGAAAAATGTGCTTACTTTGATGTGGTGATTTTTCCATTATAAAAATATTAGCCTAGTTACCTAATAACAGTTTTCTACATTCATCTTGAAAAAGTACGGTGGTTGAAGTGATTTTTAGCATACGCTGTTTGAATTATTAACTGAAGTCAATAGATAAATTCATATAATCCCTATGTCCACACTTGGTCGATTTTCGTGTGCTGCACAGCATTCAGCCACTGCTTAAGCATATGCAGCATCCTTGAGTCACATACAAAATCGACTAGATGTGGAGATAGGCATTGAAGGGCACATACATTTAATACTACTGAGAAAAGCGTCTCATCATTTTTGTTTTTAATTTTTTGAAATTTATAGAAATATGTATTGTATTCGCCTTGAATATTAGTGTATCGGTCCTTTTTAAATTAGGAAGCATTGATCTCATTATGCTACTCCATTTGTGTAGATGTTCTAATTTTGCTATTACTGATCACTTTCCATTATTTGCTGATGGTTTTTTATTGAGGAATGTTAAGATACGTTAGAATCCCTCGCTTGACTAAATCAAGTGTAGTAATTTTATCCAGAATTTTTAAAAAAATCTGGTTTCTCTGAAAATACTTCAAACTATTTTTACTACTAGAATGTAAAATTTCAATTTTTCCAATTGGAATCTTATCATAAAATTGATGTTTCAGCTTGAGTGAAGATGAACTGAAAGAAGCTTTTGGCAAGTTTGGTAACGTTTCGCGCCTATCGTGGCCTGTGGACCAAGAAGGAAACCATAAGAGCTTTGCGTTTATCGCGTTCGGTGATGCTGCTAGTCTTGAAGTAAGTGTTGACTCAGTTCCTGGGTTTTCATTATTTTTTATTAATAGGGGAGTTCGTTCATAGAAGTGGTATCTTACCTTAGTATCAAAACGCAGCTAGAATAACTTGCTCTTAAGGCCTCGAGCTACATTGATTACAACGAACGAAAGTACCCACTTACATAATATCATGGTTTGCAGCATTATGTAGCGGGTGTCTCGTGTGTTTTGCTCCCAACTCGCATTCCATGTAACCTCGGCCTTATCTCCTTATTGCAGTAGACTTTCATTTGTTGCTATATCACCCTTTTTGTCGCATTAGGTAGTTCAAATTGTATTAACTTATACACGAGAATTTCAGGATTCAGGGGAAGTCCTCGTGGTGGCCGAGGTGGATTTAGAGGAAGTCCGCGCGTGAGAGGCGATGGCTTCAGAGGAAATTCTAGTGTGTAGCTAAATAGCCTTTTGATTACGTTATTGTAATCAATATCATTATTTAATTCATCTAGTTTTTCTATTAAGTTACTAAAATTATATTCTCATGTGTAGCTGAATAGCATTTTGATTACGTTATTCTAATCAATATCATTATTTAATTCTTCTGGGTTTTCTATTTCTAAGATTATACTGTATAATTATATGATATCACATAGCTAATGTGGCACTCATTCTACATCCGGTATTATATTGAAAATGAATTTGTGTGACTAAATAGCGTCATTTCATGAAACATGTTTTTCACAAGCGAACTCTTGATAATTGTTTCATAAAGTTTAGAAGTCTTGTACAACAGGAAAATGGCGAACTCACACTAAACAGAGATAGATCAACTAACTCATAGTAAACATGGGATTATTTTAAACAACATTTTTAAAGTTGTGTTCAATATTTGTGAATAGTTTCGATTGTTTATCAAAACAATAGTTTTGAAACTAAATTTAGTAGCAGTAGTTGAATTTAGTAGCAGTAGTTGAATTTAGTAGTTTACTAAGTTTTAATAGTTATAAGACTTTGAAAATGTTGGCCCAAAAAAAATCCATGATTATAATCAGATTCATTTAATTTGACGCGTGGCATTAGAGAGATATTATTTATTTGCTAACGTACTCTACGGTCATCAGCAACGTCAAGAAATAATATCTATCTACCTAGTGCCAAGCGTCAAATTAAATGAATATGATTATACTACGAGTGACTACAGCTGATATTTTCAATTGTTTATAGTTGAAATTCAGTAATATTGTAAATCGTAGTAGTAAATCCCATGATTACTAATGAAGTACTGCAGGTCTGCAGCTGATCTGATCTGAGTTCGCCATTTTCCTGTTGTACAAGACTTCCAAACTTTATGGAACAGGCCCCTGCATCATGAATATCAAGTGATAAGAAAACTGTGAAAAAATTATCAAGACTTCGCTTGTAGAAAACATGTTCATGTTCCGGTTTTACAAGACTCCTTAACTTTGTAAAACCCTAGGTAAACTTTCTAAGGCCCTAGCTGCCTTAGCAAAATGACTCAGCTGTATAGTCATTTTTTTGTAAATTGTGTGTATTGAATAGTGCACATGTTATTATCCTCATTTTAACCCGTTTGTTTTGTTCAACAGAAAGCCGTAAAAGAGAATAACTCGATGACATTGGAGAACAGCACTCTGGTGATCAAAAAGGCAGATCCGAAGGGTGCCAAGGGAGGTGGAGGAAGAGGTGGATTCAGAGGAAGCCCTCGCGGTGGCGGTGGATTCCGAGGCGGCTCTCGCGGAGGATTCAGGGGAAGCCCACGTGGAGGAGGCGGCGGATTCAGGGGAAGTCCTCGTGGGGGACGGGGTGGATTCAGAGGAAGTCCGCGCGGAGGAGGTGGTGGCTTTAGAGGAAACTCTCGTGGTGGTGGATTTAGGGGAAACCGTGGGGGTGGATTCAGAGGAGGTAGGGGTAGGTCCGATGACTAGATATTGTGACTTCATCCTGAGTGACTGTTATAATTGATATATTTTTTATAAAACTTCATCGAAATGTTTTGGTTGTACCAAGACAACAGACACTGTTCTTGATGAATCTTTTTAGTGTGGATCAGATTTCATCTATGCCGTTTTTGATATTATTCCATTTTAGTTCATCTCAATATACTATGATTTGCTATGTTATGTATGAATACAATAGTAATGTTTTACTAATATTACTGAACCTCTTGTTTGCGCATATGTCTTGCGCAATTCATAATTTATTCATGTGAGTTATTATTCAGATTAGAGTTTTTATTCAGACGACACATGCTTTTTTTAGATTTATCGACTGTTTTTTTAGATTTATCGACTGTCTTTGGAGCGTTATTCTTGCTAGCTGTAAGTGCTTTTGATGTTACAATTCTGTTGGGCTTCTGTCTTTAATTGTTATATCAATCATTCTTTCTCGATTTTTAGTTGGTTGTTAAGGAGTTCTATGATTCAAACTGCAGCGAAAACCCAGTATTCAATTTCCTCGTCTTTGTACTCCTAAAAGAAGGATGTTTATTTTTTAGTACAAGCTTATAAAATAGACAATTTTAAAATTCAAAGTTTATTCTGCTAGTTTGAGTTCTACTCAGTTATCGCTGAGTTGAAATTAGTTATCGCTCTATACTCAATTAATTGAAAAAGATATCATTATTCATATTGAGACTTGATCTTTCAATAGCGTTGATCTTGCAAGTTGAACTTTTCTAAGAGTTTTCACTACGTGTTTTAATTGATCATCTCTTGTTAGTATGTTCAGAATGAACATAGTACCTGGAATATATTTTAAGATTATTTTCAATCACAAATTGCCATAATCATTTACACATACACATCACCTGTTTCCTGATTAATACAGTAATTTTCAATTATCAGTTGCCCCTTGGAAGCGATGGAATCGTTTCATGATTGTAAATGTCATTCTCGAGTACATTCATGTTACGACGTCATCCAACCCAATGTTGTCAATCACCTTAACAGTCATTCCTCCAAAATTGTCCAGTAGTAGTACTCCACTCTTCTCAAGACCCCAATAAATTGGTTGATATCAATGCAACTCAACAACTAGCTCTAGCGTATGATTGCTGTCTAAGCAAAGTTTTTACATTTTTCCACTTAACACCAACCTAATTCCACTTAGGTTAAAGTTTTATCCATTTTTCAGAATGATTTCGAATTTTAAAAGATTATGACAGACCATATCAAGAAAGATTCCTAAATCATCATCATTTATTAATTTAGACAATGATAGAAGACATAAGAAGAGAGAGTTTTTGATATGGTTGTACAAGAATTTGGATTGGGTTGAGAACTAAAAAAGATGACATTGAAGAATTATATTTACAACATGTTAAGGACAAAAAGATACATTGTGGGAACATTGACTGATCAGAGGTATTCCAGTATTAATGGAACTGCTATGATTATGGTCTATGATACTGCCAATTATTCTCAAAAAATGACTCAGAAAGTGTATTGAAGTTAATCTTTGATTACTCATAAGAATTAACACTGTTGATTAGAGATTAAACTCAACAGATCATTATCGAGAAGTGGATTGAAGTTGATCTTTGATCACCTTCTCTCTACTCTACTGCCTGCATTATAAGCAGTATTTTTTTATATCTATTTTGTTATATTCATTGTAATAAAATGAGTTCAAATACCGTACTAATGATTACTCATAAGAATTAACATTGTTAATTGGAGATTAACCCAAATCTCTTTGTCCTCAACATGTTTCAAATATAATTCTTCCATGTCATCGTTTTAAGTCCTCAACCTAATCCAAATCATCTCAAAAAGAGGATTGAAGTGATTGAAGTACTGTAGAATTGTTGATTGGAGATAAGGCTTAACAGATCAAATTGGATTGAAGTTAATCTTTGAAATAATTAATATTGTTGTTTGGAGATTATGCTTAACAGATCAAAAATTGGATCTTTGATTACTCATAGGTATTAACATTGTTAATTGGTGATCAAGTGGATTGAAGTTGATCTTTGATCAGAATTAATATTGTTAATTGGAGGTAAAGCTTGAAAGATCACCTCAAAAAGTGGATTGAAGTTGATCTTTGATTACTCATAAGAATTAACATTGTTGATTGGAGATTATGCTTAACAGATATTTGTGAAACTGGAACTTAGTGTGTTAATTACCTTTTAGTCCGGCACTAATTGTAATTTACGTTATGTATATACAATTTGTGCGCTTGCCATCTTCCTATAAACCTTATGTTTTAATTTTACTGCTCATGCCGAGACTTCAATAATAATATTCAGAAATTGAAACAAATTCAGTACTTAATCCCAAGTTCTCAACGCTTTATTATTACCAAAACAGCTGATTTCTGACAAGTTAATTGGATCGTGCTGTATCTAAGCTGGTTTTTATTTTGTCTATATGTATTGGAAAATAAAAGTTAGTTGATTTAACGCCAAGAAAAAGCATTCATTTGCTTGAATTTTTGGAAGGTTTGACCAGCTTAGAGGTCTGGAGTCTCATCCAATGTTACTGATTATCTCGTTTAAACAATCAAGTTATGGAACTTACGTTCTATCAGTTGTCTATATATGTGATTGTAAGTCAATGTACATAATTGCATAATATATATTAGCTATTTTTGAAGGTGAAAAAATATTTCGATTGACACCAGGCGTGTCTAAGTGAATTGATGTTGCATTATTGTATCTCTTCAAGTAAGATTTTTACTTTATTTCAACTGTTCTGTTACATGTATTATTACAATAGTGTAACGCTATTGTAGCCAATGGTGAAAAATGGTTTGATTAACACAATTCGACTTGTCAAAGTCGATTGATTACAAATGTTTGAATATTAGCCACTTGAGAGAACTGTTAGAAGTTCTGGAACTGCCTGTTCCATGTACTACTATATTATTAATATTACAATAGCGTAAATTTATCATGCTATTGTAAATAATGGTGATGAATGGTTTGATCTATACAAAATGTGTCGAAGTCAATTGATGAAAATTGATAAACATTGTATTACTCGCTCAAGAGTATTGAGCTTTCTACTTGTTCTGACTGTCTGTTCCATGTACTGTATCAATTTTTGCCATTAAATATTTTGTTTCTAATATCGTTGTTTTTTTATAAATTTGTAGACCTGTCTAGTCACTGGGAATCTTGCCTTTCTTGTAAATGTTTTAGGAAAGACTCATAATTTTAAGTCCATTTTTTAATAGTTCGTTCATCTAAAGCCGGCATTTTCTGATTTTTATCAGGCCGCCCTTTGAACCCAGCTTATAGGGGATTATAAACTGAATTGAACATATTAGTAGAACCAAAGTCAATTATATTAAATAAAATCATCTTAAGAAGTAGAATCGTCTTTAGTAGAACTGAAGAAAAGTCTTTTCAGCATATATATGTGTTTCTAAGGGTCGGAGCTGTGATAAGCGATATCAGCTGTGATACTAACAGTGCGTAGATAATATTGACGTGTTTTCTAATCAGCCTGTTTATGTCGGAGCTGCGATGTTAATTGCATTTGGGCAATGGACCATCGATGAAAGCGTTGCTAGTATAACAGCTGGTATCGTTTATCACAGCTCCGACATGTTCCCACCCTAAGACCACTTCAGATGGAAAATTGATGGTTGATAACAGAAAATGTCAACATTTCTGTCTCTGTGGTACTAAGCTTGAGAAATGAGTGAAGGATGATGACCAAAGACAAAATAGATTTGTGGTACAGTATTGTCATTGATGATTCCATCTTCAAACAGTGATGATAGATGAAGAGAGAACCTATGGTTTGTTCTTTTTGGGGTTCGGCTGTATACCTATAATCAGATTCATTTAATTTGACGCTTGGCATTAGATAGAGAAATATTATTTCTTGACGTTGCTGATGACTTGGAGTACGATGGCAAAGAAATAATATCTATCTAATACAAAGCGTCAAATGAATCTGATTATGCATGTGAAGAGCGGGCATTTGAAATTTGAATTATACAAAGATTATTTTATTCCTTGATAATTGTTATCTATTTTAGAGTTTTTTCTTATTGAGTGCATCACTGAAATTTATGCATGTTAAATTGTCTTTTATTGATTGAGATTTTATGAGTTTATAGTAATAATGTAATATAGTTACTACACATTTCTCAAGTGCCCATTGTAATGTGATTTCTCATGGTATTTTTTTTATACAAAGTGAGATAAATACGCTATTCTAATTTCTGATTCACCCCTCTAGAAATCAACTGCTAGATGTCAGCCTCTCTTCTCTGGTAACGAAACTTGGTAAAATTTGATAGAAAAAACAACTACTGTACTGCCAAGATAATCCTCAAAGCTAACCGAAAAAATGGAAATACTGTTTTAATGATTTGAATAGAGAGATCGATTCTTTCTCTCTCAATTTCTTTATTATTACTCAAAATTCGAAGATGTAATATAACGGTAACCACGGTTCACTGCATAATCCAATTATTATTTAACATGAGTTTTCACAATGATAGGTAGAGCCATTGGTGATAGAGATTAAAAAATGTTTAAAGATGGTTAAAATTCATGACAAGTAAACTTTTGATAGAAACATTGGTACCTATCTAATGACATTCATTTACCAGCACAATTTCTCAATGGCATTCAGAGAAATTATTATTATTATTTGCTCTGTAAAAAAATATTTTTTGTGCTGCATCGTTTGTCCATAGATAAAACAATAAATCATTTGTCTCTTATTTATTATGATTACAGGATGATAATCTCCCATTTATTATTTCAAATTCTCTGAGCTATTTTACAATTAATAATCGATTTAGGACGTAATAAATAAGTCTCATTTTAAACACTCAATTCACCCCATGCATGCCCAGCTATATTTTAAAATTTTGATCCATTTTTTATTGTATAATCCGCAACGTATAAGACCAGATGCATTTTGAAGGACCTGGCAGCAAGGATTATTATCTCACCGAATATTGGAGTCAACTTTGAGATTCATTTATTCATGTGTAATTTATCTTCACATACCTGGGTTAACCCCAAAATAGAACTTGATAAAACTATTTTTATTTTTTTACACTCCCTTCAAATATCAAATACACCCCATTAACTGGAGGTAATTACAGAACCATTGTATAATACAAATACAATTAAAAGATGGCTGGCATCTAATGATTCAATCGATAACATTACAACTGTATTATTAAAACTTAATACAAATTATTTTAATGCCTGAGTGTGTTTTTTGAACAATCCTGTTTGCAAAATCAAGGCTACCTAAAATCAAGTTTGCCCAACGTCTGATTGTAGAGAACTTTGATGGAGGAGCTAAATGGATTGCTCAGTGGGTGGTTTCAACACCAGCTGAGTGCGGAAATAGCTTCGTGATTTGACAAAACCGCCTAATGGCTTTCATTTGCCAAAGAAAACTGTGGTTTCGCCTCAAAAGGGTTCGAACAGGGCATGGTTGATGTGGTGTGGCACAAGTGTGGTGGGACTCCCTATCAAGGTGGGGCATGAGGCCCAGTGCAGAGTGTGGCGACTTGAGACAAACCATTGAATATATATCCTTTAATATATATATATATAAGGATATATATTTAATGGACAAACTGACCAATACATCGCTTTCAACTGCAGCCGCCGAGCTTATACTGGTCAACCTAATGATTTTATTTCTGTCACACTGGAAGCAGTGGAATGGCTGGATCACCTAGATTTAAACCTTTGACTATAAACAACTGTGTATAATATGCTTGTATTCTATGTATATTTTTTTATTGGGCCTATTTGAATTTTGTTTGTACTAATTTTCATCTATTATGACTCCTCAATGCACATAACAACAAAAACGTTTTAATAACATGAAGGAGTAATGATATAAAATGAATAAGTTCATAATTAAATTAATAATAATTGAACGGAAATAGTTAATAGACTAGAAGGATTTTTAAGGATTTTGAATTATTTTGAACTCGAAATTCAATTTTTAAGTCGTACTTGATGAATCTCGTTGATTAATCTATATAAATATATTTTCATGAATTATAATTTTCATATTAATTTATCTTGGTTAATGAATAATTTATGAAGTTAATTATTTTATGAACAGTATTCAATTTTATTTATTTGTATGGTTGTGAAATTTTATAAATCATATATCATACTTGTTTATTGATATTATTTAATTTTCAACACTTGTGATGAAAATTGTAAGGAATTTTCATTTCAATAATCATTGGTGACCAACTTTCCTTTTTATTTCTTAAATTTTAGTACTGAAAAATTTGAAATTTCGTTCTAATTCAACAGGAAGCCAGACACCAATACAAAAATGTATTTTCCTACTTACTTGATTCAATTAGCAGTTTGGCGTTTTTTCAAGATTAATGAATAATTAAAATGAAAATGAAATTATTATATATACATATATAATAATAATTTTAGAATATCTATAGGTGAGCTATCAAGCATACATTTTGTTCATTATTTGTAATTATTCTTTCGAGAATATTTTCTCCAATAAAACTTTTCACCATCGTGAAATGAATAAAATTTGCTTTAAGACATTAAAATATGTTGGAAAATTATATGATGATATATTTTGCTTCAAATGATAGATTCTTTTTAAAAAGAATATGCTTGGACCGTTATGTGATTATTTCATTTTCAATATCGATAAATTAATAAATAATTTAAAAAATAATTTATGTAGAGATAAGAATATTTTGTAGTGGTAACATGGTATAATATCGATCACTTTTTGACGAAAAATGAAGTTTCATGGAGGTGGTATGCAGTATTTGAATAGCAGCCAAGTTACACAAACCTCCTTCTGAATTAGTCATTCACAGTTTGGCTCTGCTCTAGTAAAGTGCGTCCATTTCAAACAGGCTTCATTGAAAAAAGTGAGTATAAAAATACTTTATTATTAGTACGGTATATTGTTTGTATAAAACATATATAATAATAATTTTGGAATATCTAGGTGAGCTATCAAGCATACATTTTGTTTAATCGATAGATATTTTCATAAAGCGACAAATAATATTCATTTAGAGTTGAGCGAAATATTACAGTCAATACTATTGAGAGTAAATCTAGAGGGAAGAGAGCTCTTTTTAATTTATTTCAATTCTTACAAAGGATTCAGTGATAATATTTAGCAAACTATTATGATCAATATTATCGAGAGTTGAAATAAAAAAGAACATTTAAAGAGTTCTTAGTTAATTTCAATTCATACGAAGGATACAGTGATAATACACAGCGATCTATTACGTTCAATATTATCGAGAGTTATAAGAGCTTTATTTGAATTTAAATAATTTGAATACGACGGAAGTGTTTGGTCTTTGGAGAAGGTGTTTGGGGGCTCTCCTCGGAAAATGTTTCAAAAAATTTTGTTATGAAAACGTTGTTTAGGACACCTCAAGTTTCAGTGTTTAAACTTTGATTTTCATAACTGTCTGTTATTTTTTACTTATTGATGGAATATTTCTTTTTTTATTTCGGGGGAGGACAATACATCTCCCCTTGGCTGCTCCCCTGACTTCTCATTAGTTTTGAAAGAATTTAATTTTTTTCAAACATTGAAATCTATTGATGAAAATATTTCTTTTTTATTTCGGGGGAGGACAATACACCTCCCCTTTTCTGCTCCCCTGATTTCTCATTAGTTTTGAAAGAAATTCATTTTTTCAAACATAGAAACCTATTGTTACGAGAAGAGAACGTTTAGAAAGCAACAAGATGAGAAAGAGGAATAAGAAATTAAAAATTGGACAATAAAATATCAATGCTCTGCTTGAATTCAGACTTTTTGTCTACGACCAAGAATTTGTGTACGTATTCAAGTCTAAGGATTTATGAGTATTTATATGGATTTATGAATAACGTTATGAATAACAGATCAGCCTGATTACTCAAAGGAAATTTTTTGGATCAATTTTTTTCAATTTTATTTAATATTTAGAATTGCTCAATGTATAAAAATTTTGTTAATAAAATTTGTATTTGTGTTTTTGAATATTAACAAAGAACAATTGAAAATATTGGATAAAACCTCGACAAATTATTACTATGAGTTACTACAGGTGATCTGTCTGTTTCGCGTGAGATCTCCTTTTTCTGAAGTTGAATCTTACAAAAGGACCTGTATACGGCCCTGTGTTAAATACGGATTTATGATTACGGCCATGATTAGTCTACTTATAAAAGTATGAATCTACCTTAAATACAAACTAATTGCGTTATATTTAGTTGTGGAGCATTAGTCATCAATAAAAAATTTTTGAGGATGAAACTCACATGAGTCAGAGACTTCAATAACGGAAATACAGTTTATTGAGTACTTTCCTGATAACGCTAACTTTTTAATATCGAACAATACCCTTCTCGGCCTTCTCTCTAATGCCACCAACTTTTCAGGGGAAACAATTGATCAGGTTCTATAATGGTCATGCCATGCTGACTCTCTTCTGGAATGTTTAAGTTCGGCGGCTATTACCTTATCTAAAATATCAAGGGTATCGTAACGTTGCCATCTTACTCTACGGTGATCAGCAACGTCAAGAAATAATATCTCTCTATTTATCTATCTATATAAAGCCAAGCGTCAAATTAAATTAATCTGATTATATGTATTAAACTCAAGCTGGAGCTCATCACAAATTAATCAACACACTTGTGTGCAAGTTAAAAGAATTGTTTGGTTGCCAAACTACTACCAAATATATTTTTGTTTTTATACAGAGAGAAAATAAAGCTATAAACTTATAGGATATGGATATCAATGGCTATATTATTATCAACGATATTTTCCATTCCATTTTTAAGTTTGCATTCAGGGAATGTAGGCCTACTATTCCAGTACCTTATTTTTTATTGAAAACAATGAATCATTTAATTTTTCTAATGTTCTGGTTATGTTAAGATTAAAATGAATTAATTATTTTTTACAGAATGTCCAGCTGGAAGAAACAGAAAGACGATGGTGAAAGGGAGAGAGAGGAAAGGACTGCTAGAACAGTTGAAGCTCTATCAAAGCACAAATCTTGGGACAATTGTTGGCAGAAAAAGGAAGCCATGTCTAACTACCAGTGTGAAATGCAGAGGAATGAATTAAAGTACAGTGGCTATGGGAATTCAGAAGGAGAGCGAGACTATGCCTCCCAGCAGTACAAAAAGGATGAAGAAGATTTGATGTATGCTATGTCCAAGAAATATGGTACAGATTACAAAAAATATTAATACGAAAAATAGTCATTAGGTGAGTTTTATACTCTTTTATACCTCCTATAATGTAAATAAAAGATTTCTGAGTAAGTTGGAGTCTCACATTTTCTCATAATTATTCATGTACAGTAACTAGAACTCGTTGATTCCTAAGACATCTGAACTAATTTTTGTCATTACAAGCATTTATAGCATTAGTCACATTCAAAGTGTGAAAGATTTTATCCACTATACAATATTAATACGGCTGCATAATATAGTTGATGAATTCTTATACATTTCTTCGTTTTAAAAAGCTGTGATGCTGACTCATTGTCAGTCCAGATGTGTTAGCAAAGTACTATAATTTAATTTATAACTAATATCAACATGAATAGTATATCAGTCTCATGAGACATTTCAAGAGATTCCGAGCAATGTCTCTATTCATTCTTCCACGCCAAGAAATGTTCCATGGCTAGGCAGAATCAATAAAAACTATGATAATCCACAAAATTCTGTCTTAATATTTAGGTACTATTGTCAGATTCATTTAATTTGGCGGATGGCATTAGATAGACAGATATTATTTCTTGACGTTGCTGCTGATGACCGTTGAGTCCGATGGCAAAACAATAATATCTATCTATAATGCCATCCACCAAATTAAATGAATCCTATTTATTATTCTAAGCCTTGTTAAAATACCTTCCTCCAATCAAGGATTTAATTTTTCAAACTTCAAACAATAAAGGGTATAAAGCAATCTATTCAAGAGAAATAAATAAATAAAAGATCTATTTCAAGTTTTGATAAAAAATAAAGTTTTCTCAAATAAAAATCTCTTGTATAATATCCAGTTAGGGAGTTATACAATCATATTCATAATTTTATAAGACTCATTGACATTATAAAGTCATGAAATAAGATTGTAACAACAACATTAATTTATAATCATGCTCCAACATTGTTTCTAACCACTTGCACAGTGCGAGTTCCAAAACAAAGTATTATAAGATACAGTATTTGGCTTATGAAGCATTTAAAAAAAATGTTTATTGAAACTTCATTTTATATTTTCATGACAAGGATATTATTGAGTTCTGAGAGTTGATGTGTTTAGTGATTCTCCATCAAATTTCTTCTATTATAGGTTTCAGTCACAGTCTATACCTGATACCTAGAACGATTTTTTTATAGGACTAGGACTAGATAATTAATTACTATACCTAGTCCTGTCACCCAATCCTCTACCTAGAGCTTAGTCTATATCTGATATATATCTATACCGGATATATCTGGCCTGAAGAAGGTGATGAATCCCTCTGATGGTGGGCATTCAACTCGTGTTATTCCAGAAGACAGCTACGTACCTACTTATCTGCAAATCTTCTTCTTTGATAAGCTACATCAGCCCTTCATTACTGTTTTACATTTAAATAATACTACTGTACTTGAATAATAAAAATAATGGCTGGATTTGATAATGATGGATTCAGCCACGTTTTGAAATTCTGAAATTGAGGGTTTCGCCATTAGAGGGAATAAAATATTTTATTGATATAGCCTATCACAGCAAAGCTCCAATTGACGATGACATCAATATTTTGCTCACATATTATTATGTTATTCAGGTGGTATTGAACACCTCTACTCACACCCACAAACAAACAGACAGGCACATGACGTGCCAGACAGAGAAGTATTCGATCTAATTTGCATGATTGTATTAACATCTACCGAACTTTGACCACACACTTGCGGACCAGTAAAAACCAATACAAAAAATGCCAATCATATTGAATTATGCACTGAGTGCTGTGTCTGGAACGTTACGTGTCTGTAGATGTGAGTGGGGATCTAGAAACGACCGAGACTGGCAATTTCGGCTCTACTCACTCTTGGAAACTTAGAGACTCGGATAACAAACATATTGTGTTTTCAATGATGACGTTGCAGGATCCTGTACGGTTGCAGGATCGTCTGAGTGACATAATTTGGAAGCACACGTTTGTTATCCGAGTCGCTGAGTTTCCGCGATTTGAGGCGTATCCAAGTGTGAGTGGAGCCTATGAGGCACTGTGAGCGAGGGAAGCGGAACTACAAGTTTTGAGTCATCATTTGCTCATTTAAGATAGGAACAAAACAGTATTTCAAGATAGAGCCCATTAGGTCTTCAAGATATCATTAATAATCTGTTTTCTATTATTTAGTGGTTTCAAAGTGCTTTCATGATTGTGTTGATCAAATTGAATTTTTTCTCATCAGCTTATTGGGATTTTTATCTCAGAAAAAGGAATAATAAGGTCTATTTCAAAACCTCTGTTGAATGACTTCGAGAAGGAAGAGAGATAATGATAAAATAGTGAAAGACGTCAAATTCAACCTTGATACTAGCAAGAATATATAACCTATTATGCTGATAATGGCTTCATCCAATCATGAAACACTTGAGAACAACTAAATAATAGACATTATCATTATTTCGAAAATGTTTAATGAATCTAATTAAATTATAAAATCAAATTAGCCATTTATCACACTGTACAGATACGAATTGACTTGATCACCAAAGCTTGTTGGTTACACCACTTATAGCGCATACATCACCTACTCCGCATACGTCACTTTGTTTAAAATGGCTGATCAGCTGTAGCTTTGATCAGCTGACATGAGTGGTAGCACGGAAGAACATAACCTACAAAAGCAGCACCAGCTACAGCAAGCACTCTTGCAATTATTTAGCTGAAGATAGCTGGTTAGCTGTTCATTGTGTGTTAGTTGTGCTTTAAGTCAGGAAAACTTTGAATGTTCATCTCACTGAATGAACATTTGTGATGGCAACTGCGCTTCAGAAATTACGTGAGTATTGAATCTTAACTTACACTATGTAATGAATCTTCATTTTCTACACGTGTGATATAAGACAAGATACTATCGTTCCTTCGACTTAATTACGTTGAGATGGATTGGCGTTGTGTAACTTTAATTCAACTCCACCTTTAGAGTCTAGTGATTCTTGAACATATTTTCTATTTTAAGACTTAGAAATATCGTTGATTGACAAAATTTATGTCGTACTTCACCTTGAAGTGTTGTCAATTGTCATATTCATTTCCAAATCTCTCTTTTCTTGCTGATTTCTGGCATACCTATTAAAAATGGTTACAGGCTCAATTTTACATCACCTTCCCTGTTAGTTGGCTCCAAATTTCTGGTTACAATCGATTTGACATGTTACTCTGAAGACAAATCCACGCAAATGGCGCGGCGCTCATTTATTACCGATATTTTTTAAAACTCCAAATTCACTAACCTCAGTAAGTTTGATCATTACGATACACCTCACAAAGCATTGAAAGTAGCCCACTTGACAATATAATTTATGTTAATTCGAAACTATTACCATACCAATTTTAATTCTTTATTTATTCATAGCCTATTAAAATATGTCATTAATATAGCAGCAGCCAATTGGCGATTACTTGACACTTGAGAAGTTGAATTCTAATCTATCTTTAGAGTAACCCGTAATGAGAACCTAGAGGCTTAGGCCACTTTTGCAAACGAGAGGCACTCACAAACTAGGCAATCCTTGTGTGTGACTTATTTTATATCAAATAAATTTTTTTTTCCAATTTTGGATATCATTGAGAACAAAATTTAGATTATCATATTTTTCCTGCCCAAGTAAGGTCATTTTTCAAGTCCAAGTAATTATTAACTTATTACCGTAGTGAGTATTGAATCGATATTCAGGAATTACAGTAGCAATAGTAGGCAGATATCATTAAAATGGTTTCTGTCAACTGAAACCTAACCTAATCACAAACTTTCCTAATGAAGTAGGTGAATTCACACCAGGCTCTACAGGTTGTCATTCTACCGATTTTTACTTTTTAATATAAATGAATTGAGTATTACGTATTTAGCTGTATGAAATTCGAAATTGATTATTTTACTTGTGTTTTAATCAGGGAGCTGACAAACATAACCTCATTTTCTAATGGAGTGGAAGTAAGAGAAATCAGGGGAGTAGGATGTCGGCCATTATTATTGGACCTAATTTTGGCGCTGTATTTGAAAACATCTACATAACTTCTACCCAAATCAGCCTAAAAAACACAAAATCCGACAAAAATGTTGTATTTTGCCGTAAATATCAACTATATTCTCTCAACAGCTTTGATTTATACCGCAAAAGATACCATAAACTTTCAAAACTCTTCATGAAAATTAAATTTAACATGATGGCTCTGAATTCAAATACAGCGCCAAAATTAGGTCCAATAATAATGGCCGACATCGGTCCAGAGTGTATTCGGCCAATGAGATCGAGACACAGCATGGCCATCTTTAGACAAAACTCAAGAAGGCCATGGACACAGGCTTCACCCTTTTTTAACATAGGGAAGATACGATACTTCCACTCCATCAATGACAGCCCCTGGTTTTAATCGTTTGGAGTATAAAATGTTTGATACAAAAAGAAACTTGGTTATAACCTGAACCATTTATGTTACCAAATACAGGAATTGAAGAAGTTTTGGGCGATTGACCTGTTACCCATTTCAAAATATCATACAATATCGTACAATATCATAAAAGCTCTCCGCAGTAGCTTTGCGCAGTTAACGTTGTGTTAGGATAATAATTATAGTGTTAGGATAACATGCCAAAACTCTTGCAACCAGAAATCTAGGCTGGACAGTAGCGAATAAGTCATCACTAATGCGCGAAGTTTGTGATAAATTCAAACTGTGTGCAAAAATCAAACTGTTGAATCGTTCTTTTCTAAATTCCAATGTTAAGATAATAGTTATAGACAATAGTCTATAATAATAATAATATCTATAATCTAAATATCAAGTTAATAGTTATAGACAATATTCTATAATAATAATATCTATAATCTAAATATTAAGTTAATAGTTATAGACAATATTCTATAATAATAATTTCATTTTTCATTTTCATTTATTTTATTGACAACAAAAAAATACATAGGTACATATAATTATTTAAATACAAAATTATCGATACAACAATATACAGTACAATATTTTATTTTGTTGATGATTATAATACTGGGGTAGATATAATAATAGTAATATCTATAATTCCAATATTAAGGTAATAGTTATAGACAATAGTCTGTAGAATACGAATCCACAGAAGCCAATTAAATTTAGTTCCCGGAAGATGACGTGATTTTTGTGCAATCGGATGTCATTCCGTTAGTCATCACTTATCAATAACTTATCTTTCATTAAAATATCACATTCATTAGTTATCTTATCTTTCATTAGTTGAAAAAAAAACTATTTTTCATTTTCTTAACAAACGATTGCTCAATTTTAAGAAAACGTTTTGAAATTGTCAAATCAACCATATTCAACTCTCATTGACGCACAGGACAATGCCTCCGTGTTACACTTAACACATCTTCGGCTGTAGTAATATTAATTTAATTTGGCGGATGGCGAATAACTTTCATTTAACATTTCTATGGTAACGGGTGATGTTCTGTTGATTTCTTTTTCAAATATGTTTTTTACATGTTATATACAGTATTTATGTGAAAAAATTCAACAGAACATGAACCGTTACCAAAGAAATGTTGAATAAAAGTTGAAAAATAATAATAATACCACTATTCAGCTCCCAAAGAAATACCTTTCCTTAATCCAAGTCTGCATTGCTTTTATATTTATCCTCTGTTTATCAAAAGGAATTCTATTTATGAATCCAGTGCTCAACATCAACTGTCTTCTTATCAAGCTTAGCTTGGAATCGTAAACAACAAATTTTAGCGAAGTGTCTCGTCTATTGACAGTTTTAAAAGGGTTTATCAACTCTTCATAATTCATCTTTATTTTCAATCATATCATTGATATTGAGTTGCCTTTTTGTCACCACGTTAAAATCAACAAAAAGATATTCACTCGAATTTAACCTAGGTTTATCGTTTATTTAAAATTGCGTTGATCATATATTTTTTCATCATGAATGAATTACTAATATGTGTCTTATAGGCACCATCCCGTATTACTATACCATACTGAATTAACGAACATACTTTATTCATTGACTAAATCTCAATAATAATTTCCAATAATTCATATATATGTTGAGCGGTTATAGGTGAATGTCAAATTTGTTGGGTGCGTTACATTAGTTTATAGAATCATAGAAAGTGTACCTTAGCTCTCTCAGCATATATATCTAGGTGTTGTTGTACTAAATGAAATCAAGAGTGGGCAGTAGTAGTCAGCCATATTGGAAATGGTCCCATAAGATCAATGTAATCTTTTGAAACATGTAGCGCCGTTATTTTTGGACAGAAAATTACGTTTGAAGTGTCATTGAAAAGAGAATAAAATTCTTTAGGGGTTCATCTTACTTTTTTAATTAGAAAATTACTGCAATAATTACAGCAAAAATGAACTTTTTCAAGTTTGAACATTTTTGGAGTTTTTTGGAAGAAATATTTAAAATTTGAAAAAGGCAAGCCACTGTAAAATTTAATAATTTATCAAATAAAACTCTTCAGAAGATCCTATGAAAACTATATTTCTGCTTTGTTTAAACCATTTATATATATCTCAGTGACCACTGCACTTCCAAAAACTTCATGAAGGATTCATTGAGCCTCTCAGAAAATTTTATATGGAATATTATCATTCATACCGAAATAAAACACAAAAAATGTATAAACTCTTTTAATATGAAATCTGCTACTCTCTTTATCGTTAACAAAGTAAGCATTTTCGAGAACATTTCTCAAGGAATATTTCTATTTTGAGGATCACAACACCTGGATGTTAGTATTCTCAGAGAGATACGGGACACTTTGTATATGAGACAATAATTATATGGGTGGAAGAATGAATCCTATCACCATTGCATGTTATCATAGATAGTCCATTCGTATTTGATTAGTCTATGATGTTGAAATATATCTCACTCATTCTAATTCTAGTTAGGTAATATATCGTACTTTCACTTCAAATTCATTTTTATTCAAATAAACCGCATAAGTCATTTTTCATGCATCATCATTTCGAATTCCTTTTTTTCTAGGGTTGAATAGAAATGTCGTCGTGGAATTGCTGTAAAAAAGATCCAAAAAAGGCCATAAAAGGTGGGCGCACATTTTAAAAACATAATATACTACTACTTTTCACTGCTATCTCTTCTATTACTTTGAGAATATTTTTTTGAAAACCAATCTCATAATAGTGCGAACCCATTTTCTGTTTGGCTTATCTGTATTGTCGCTCAGAGATGTTGATCTCTTTTCATTTCAATTTCAGACTCTAGTGAACCCAAATGGAAAACACCATTAAATGTGACGATAGTTCTCTAAGTAATGATTCCCTATTGATTGACGATCAACAAGACTATGTAATTGAAAGTATGTTATAATCGATGACTATCCGTGTGACTTTTGCATGGCCTTACTTCTGTAACAATAGATAAATGTTATAAATTCATTCATTTATTGTTGTACTCTACATGTATTAATGTAGTAGTTGTTAGTAAGTTAGTAATTTCTATTGTTTTAGTAATAAAAAAAGGATTGATAATTTAACATACAACAAACCTTTCTTCTTTGAATAATTGAATGCTTTCCTTTGATGAGATAACCAATATGCGTCCTCTCAACGGATTTCATTGATCTTGCAGAGAAGCACAGATAACGTAGGCTACTTCAAATTGCTCATTGCTTAAGAGGCCTTATATTGAATAGATTTCTACGAATCAATTTTTGCGATACTTTAGTGAAGAGGGGGAAACAGTTTCCTGTTTCGGACAGTATTTTTTAACTGATAAACATGGGCAGGATACAAAATTTTACAGAAAAATCTAGTAGGCTACCGTACCTCCTAGTTTTGATTTTAATTCTGTTGAAAAACTATAAAAGTTTCTAGAATTACAAAAATTACAATTTGGAGTAACTAAAACTATTCTTCAGATCTTTCTGAACATTTTGTTACCACTACCGTACCTCCTAGTTTTGATTCTAATTCTGTTGTAAAACTATAAAGTTGAAAAACTATAAAAGTTTCTAGAATTACAAAAATTACAATTTGGAGTAATGAAAACCATTCTTCAGATATTTCTGAACATTTTGTTACCATTTTCACGTGTATCGGTTGAAAAGTAGTGTCTGAAACAGAAAAATCATCCTACCCCCTCTTCACTTGTGCATCATTGAAATCGACTTGTTCTTTGAAATTAAGTCAATGGTATTAATTCCTTTTCATAACACAATAAAGTTCATGAAAGTGTCAATAAAGTTCAACATTGTTCATGTCTTGAAAATCGTGTGGTTTGACTCCCCATCCTTTCCTTGGAGATGATGATAATAAAAGTATTGATAAATCAATCCTTGAATTTTGCTCGTATGATATTATTTTTAGAAATTGTTCAAAGTAATTGACTCAATCCATGCGAAATACTCTCTTGATGAATTGGAATACAATCCTTAATATTCAAGGTTTTTTTTATATGTGTAACATGCAAATCCCTAATATTGTTGTCTGTAATGGTTAACAAATTTAATTGAAACTGTATAAAAATTTCCCATTTTATTTTTCATTAACCTGGGTAGCACAGTTGTGTTCACTTGAGTTTGTCATTGAGAGCTTGCATTTTAATTTACTTGTGAACAAGTTTGAAATGTTTTATAAATGTATTTGAGAAGCATGAAGTTGTTTTTTTTTTGTTTTCTTATGAGAAATATGTGTACTGTGTATAAATGTTTAATTATAGATCTATGACAAATTACAGTATAAATTTGTGATAAATATTACCTTTCAATGTGCCTTCTAGCCATCCTAATAATATTATTGTAAAATTATTTTTTATGTTCATTTTCATTCCCATAGAATAAAACATAAGTTTCTTTTTAATTTTTCAATCCGTTAGGTGTTCACAATGTCAATCATATTCCTGTTATGGTGAAAATAATTGTAGTTCGGTCCAATGTGAACCTCAAGTACCACTCCCTCAATCTTCAATCAACTTTTATAATGAATGAGAGACATCAATAATTTTAGGAAAATATATAATAATAATGCATTCTAATTCATCACTTTCATTTCAAATTGAAATAATATGGTGTCTGTGTTTAACGTTAATTGGTTTTGGGTTCGATTCATGGTTAGCTTAGGATTTTTGTAACAATTTCTAATCTCATCACCCACGTACAAGCATAAAACTTGTGAGAATCATCTACAATGCAATTGAATTTAGTGTTTTCAATTTTATATTGCAGTTCAACTCATATAAAAAAATGTGTGTGTTTGGTGTGAGTGCTTGCGTGTGTGTGTGTGTGTGTGTGTGTGTGTGTGTGTGTGTGTGTGTGTGTGTGTGTGTGTGTGTGTGTGTGTGTGTGTGTGTGTGTGTGTGTGTGTGTGTGTGTTACCAAGAAGCAAGCTAATTTTGTGGATTGAGTACCAAAAAAACGGGAATGATTTAGACCTTGAAATTTTGCATAAAGCTTCCAAAAATATTAGTCTTATGCACCTCGAAGCCCAAATTTCAATTTTCTTTCTAGATTTTCCAGAGTTGAAGCTCAAATACCACTTCATTCACGAAGGCTAAAATACTCTTCTCAGCTTTCATAATGAAACGAGTTAGAGGTTAGAAACTTTAGTATGCTTCCAAACCGTTCAAAGCCCAAGGGCTGTGATGGATCCATCGATCTCTAACTAATACAACTGGATAGCGCGCTGAATATATGAGGCAGTGGGCTTTATAACTTGAAACCTAGACCAGCTGGCCCAAAACTAAGATTGGTGAAAACTAAGTTTTCGCGTATTGGTGGAATTGGGCCTTAGTGTTTTCCTTGAAGAATTGATGAAAATGAACAGCTGAACAACAAAATTTTTCCCAAATCAAACACCAACAAATTTTTGATTCCGCACTGCAGTACATGGTGGAGAAATGATTATGTTGTTTGTATAGTTAGAGATCGATGGTGGTGGGGGGAGAGCCGAGTGTCCGAACCGCAATTCGAAAACACAGCGCGCGATCCAGTTGTATTAGTTAGAGATCGATGGATTGATCAGCTGGATAAGGCGTTGTCTCCGGACCGATGGCTCTCCAATCTCCATCGCCAATGTCGCTGGGTTCGTGTCTCATTTCCTCCAATTTCTTTTGACAATAGACTTTTAGCCAAAATCAATTATTATATTTGCTTTTTTATCGAAATAAAATTAATTCTTTAATTTTTTCAATTTATTAACCATATCAATTTTTCCCCTATGAAACAATATTAATTTATTAAATTTTTTACTTACAATAATTCTTATTTTGCATATCATTTTCAACTTCATGCAATTAAAACAAATTTTTCTAATATTGTTTACGAATCGCTATTATATTACAGTGTTGAAATTACATATTGGGAAATAGAACCTAATCAAACTATTATTGGAATTTACCAAGTTTAGCATTCTATGACAGCAATAAAAATTACAAAATTGTTATGGAATTATCTGATCGGATAGATAAACTGCAAATTGTGTTACATTAATGAAGATTTGTAGTGAAAGAGGAGGTATTCACGGGGATCTCAGTTGGTTCATAATTTTCGCAATTTAAGAACATTTTTTGTCTTTGGCATTTGCAAAAGTAATGAGATTAATACTTTCTTAAATACTGACTGCTAACGGGAATATTGAGCTTACAGGTCTCTTACTTGACAAAAGATGAATGTGTAGCTTACAGTAAAGTAGCATAAATACTACTTACAATAAGTATACAGTTGTGTTTACCCATCAAGAATAACTTGAAGCCTATGCCACAATTATACTTCTCTCCATCTCCTTCCTAATATTTTTCCCATTAATTTCTGAATTGGTCCAATTTATTACTTTATTGGATGAAATGAATTTCTCAATAAATTTGAACTACTATTTTTGCCTACCTTATATATTCAGTCTTAGCATAGCATTTGGCTATACAATATTTTAAAGGCCGAATCCAGAAAAAATGGATAATATCTTTGATACACCATACAGTAGAGAAGAAATCAATGTAGCTTTGTTTTGTGGAGCTCCGTTGCGAAGCACGGGTGGCTTCTAGTGTAGAATAAGTTTTTTCTTAATTTCAATGTCAGAAAACCGCTCACGAAGTTTGTCTGCCTGTATATGATATAAAAAGCGTTGATAATGAGTGCCGTATTGTTGATAACACATTTTTTGGCGTAAAACATTCCCTATGCTGCTATGCAGAACATATTCTTCCTCAAAATTTTAGATGCGTACTTTTTCTAACACCCGTTAGAAGCGCTTCCTTTTTTTTAGCTTCCATTCTAGAGGCTTTTTCTCTTTTACTCACGGTTTAACTCAGTTATTCTCAAGTCAATTTTATCCATACTATTCATTCATTGTTTCCTAGTTATACACTTTTGTCTTTTCAATTTTTTTCTATTCCATTTTTTCATACTCTTATGTTTATTTGTTGTTTATTATTCAATCATTTCTGTTGTAATTATTTTCATTTCTTTATGTTGAACATTCGTTTTTAGGCTTTCGACTTGGTGGCTATGAAGGTATAGCCAGTCAAATCCATCAGATAATTGAAAACGATGAAGGGGAGGCGATCAATTTAACATGCAACTCTTACAGACAGAGCGGGTTTCAAAAACTAGCTTACTATTTTGTGTGCATTATTTTCTTCGGTATTCCACTTCTCTTCTTCCGTTGGTATCCACCTTTGGAAGTCTATATTTTTTGGAAAAAATGTTTTTTGGACGATGCGGAAATAGTTCTAATCAAGGTGAGTTTTCTATTTGTTATTTAAAGATGTTGTATGATAAAAATTTACATTGACACAAACTTTTTATGTACTAAATCATTGATCAATCCACAATTAATTTATAATCAAGTGTAATCTACAATCTCTCATAACTAATCTATAATCAAGTTCTATTACTCACTTTATAAAATGAATCAATCCATTATCAATCTATTCCCATAATCAAGCTAATTAATTCATAGTAAGTCAACTAATCTAATCAATAATCTACTTAGTCTCTCATGCTTTATTATAAAATTATTTTTAAAATAAAAGAATAATAAAGTTTGTGACCACAGAAGCTTAGTAAGTCTAGAAGCTAAGTATTAGAAACTTAGTAAACTGGTATTTATGAAAAAAAAATTCACTCGTGTTTTATTTAAGTAACTCTCAAGTTTCATTTATAATCTTACTATCATCTGTAAAGTTCAAGTTAAAGTCTATAAAGTCTTAATTTCATCTATAATAATTGATAATATAAGTCAACTTCTAGAAAAATACAGAGAATTACAATTATTTCGTGGAATAATCGAATAATTATACTGTATAGTCAAATCCCCGTACAGAAACGAAGCTATATAGCTATTAATAGTCATGCCTCCCTCCTATTCTATAATTATTATTTGTAACTTAATCAATTAATTTGAAAATGATTATTTTTTGAAACTCCTTTCAACGTTCATAGTAAATTGAAATAAAAGACCAGAAGTTGTCACAACCATTAATTTATTAAAATATCAAGATTCCGGTTTCAGTTTTCACACCACTATCAATCTGGTAAACTTTTGTGAGAAGTCTTGACAGGACAAAACTATTAGAGCTTTGGCTTTTTTATTTTGTGTTGCTATGATTTGCTATTTTCTTCTGCTTGTTCTTCTTCCTAAAAATTATGCTACATTGGAGGATTTTTCTGTATTCGAGCTATAGTCAGATTATAAATATCAATAATACAGTTTCATATGTGGCATTGTTTCCATAGGAATCTGGTATGAAAGCGGCAAAAAGGAAAATTTCAACAGTCCAGTTTGAGAATGAAGAGGAGCCTTTGAGGTTTTTCAGTTACAAACTGCAGAAGTTCGTTTGGTGTAACTTGTCTAGACAGTTCAAGTTGTTGAGAGGATTGGCTGATGGTGTAAACACTCTGTCGGGTCTTTGTTCGGCTCCAGACGGCATTTCTCATCAAGAAAGGAATAGGAGGTAATATTTATTCAATTCATCTTAATGTCGTCAATTTAATTTATTTTGTATCAGTGATTGTGGTGGTGATTTGGTATTTTCTTTTGCTATTAGTTTTTCAAATTCTAAACTAAAAGTACTGAAGTGATGTAATTTATTCATATAAAACACTTAATGAGAAGATTATCTGATACAACTAAGCATTTGAATAAAATTCCAATTTAAAAATTAAATTTGTTGGAGCGATATTCAATTGAATGAACATTTTTAAAGTGTGCATGCCAACATTATTATTTTCAATTTATCATATTTAGTTTTTTCATTAATCGAAGCTCAATTCATTGTATTGATTTGGTGGATAAACAAATGGTCAGTCAATTTCCGGAAAGTTTTAGTAATGAGTCATGTGTCTCAGCTCTTGTCTCAGACATGCAGACCATCGATCGATCTTTTATCTGTTTACTTAACACTGCGAAATCGAGCTAGACGGCTATGTTTATAGTCATAGATTTGTCAGTGTCGAATTTGTCAACTTTCAAGTGTCGATATCCAGACAAATGTAATAAATTCCGCATGAAAATGTCACTGCAAGGTTTTCAGGATTTGGATGAGAAGATGTTTACAAATTCCATGGAATTTTTTCCATGGCAATGTTTCTTTTTTCAAAGATAACTAGTATCCCTCCTATAACTTGACTAAATATGAGGAGTCTGTCTGTATCATTGTGAAGGATAATATTAGAGATTATTAATAACATATAATTATTATTAAATTATTTTTAAAAAATCAGAGATTTTAAAAAAATAATCAATGGAGTCGAAATGTAAGGCAGTCACAGCTTAGTGGGAGTCTGGGAGTAACTCATTATTAGGTATGAATGTATGTATGGCGAATTGATTGAGCATTCTAATGACTTGAGCATTCTAAACTTGATGTAAAATCACAATTATTCTTCTATCTGATAACAAAATTAAACAACAATTGGCATCATTTGAGTATCATATAAATTTTAATGTAAGCACACGCTAGTACTACTAGTTTACTAGAGTAAATGCAAGAATTTTGTTTATTCATTTTCACAATTTGATTGTATGCTAGGTCTTGGAATACTGGTACCCATTGCTACAGAACAATTCTTAGATTTTCAACTAAGCAATCAAATATACAAAAGTATACTATTACTAATATTATACAATAGTATACATTTACTTCTTATACAAAATGTATAAGAAGTAAAACGGATAAAATAACCATAATCAATTTATAGAATAAAATTAGTTGAAAACTTAGGAGAGTAAGAGTAGAACATAGTCACTATAGAATAGGATATGATTGTACGAAAAGTAATGTTAAAAGCTATCACTGATCCTCTTTTCGGCTCTACTCTCACTTGGAAACTCAAATCGCGGAAACTCAGCGACTCTGATAACAAACATGTGTTTTCAAATGATGACTTTCAGACAGTACGGTTGCAGGATCGTCTGAGCGTCATCATTCTGAAAACACATGTTTGTTATTCGAGTCGCTGAGTTTCCGCTATTTGAGTTTCCAAGTGTGAGTTGAACCTTACTGTTCTTTTAAAATCAAAATCAATTCATTGAATTTTATTTGTTTTTTCTCAGATTAAAAATATATGACTCCAACGTTGTTCATATAAAAGTGGAACCATTCTGGAAGATATGGATGAAGAATGCCTTGTATCCTTTCATTGTTTTCGAGGCACTGAGTGTTATCCTGTGGATATTTGATGAGTATTCTTTTTATGCGTTCTTCGTAATAGTTTACTCCTTGGTAACAGTTACTGTGAGCACCCGACAAGAAAGAATGGTAAGTTGAATACTTTTCATTAACGTAATATCAAAAGTTCTATATTTATGTACTTGATACTCTTTATCAATGCTCTAGGTTATTGAATTGCCTGATTACCATAGTGCTCCCACAAAGAGAACTAAGTTCCCACAAAGTTGTTCTTGTTGTTGTTCTGTTGTTGTTATTGTTGTTGTTCTGTTCACAAAGAGAACAAAGTTGGCAATGGACAGTGGCATAACAATAGAAATGCTACTACGCGTGCGCAACTCTTTAGTGTCAAATCAGTTTGTCCGACATTGTGTAGCTTGTAGTAAGTGTGATAATTCTGAAATAGCTTTTTATAGGTTAGGCTATCATCAGCTTTATATTTTAGCTATATATATTATTTACAATCATGTTTCGCTAGTTTAAAATTCGTAGTCACATTTATACAACGGGAGTAGGCATATTTTCATACGAAATGTTGACAGCACTGTAGCATCTTAGATCACTGTCCATTGGATGAGATGACAGACCTTCAAGAGATTGTACCAATTTAGAATTAATGAACTCCTCCTTTTCAAAACAAATTCCAAATCTTATCACCTAGGCTTTTTCAATATAAATCTTCTAGTATGCAGTCATATGCAGATGGAAATCGAACATCATTAGAGCTTAAATTTTCACTTGTCAGTTTGTTAAAAAAATTACTTCCTTTACATTCGAATCGGCATTTTACATTGTACTAGGTATAAAATATAGTTTACTCTTTTCATGCAAAAACGGAAGATTAACAATGTATAAAGTGCATGTGAATATCAAGCCTAAACAGAAATGATTTTCCTTAATTGGGTAATCTCTGACAACTTTTGAAGCTAGCACTGGTCACGAGTTCGATTCACGTTTGTGTCTGGCATTTTTCCATATCATCTTCACAACATTACCACGCACAAGTAATAAACTAATGTGGGCATCATCCGCTGCAAAAAACCTTTATCCTCATAAATGTATTCTTACTAAATTATTGAAAGAGATCTACATTACTACTTGTATTCTACAAATATTTTATGAGTTCCTATACTACTCAATAATAATTTGTGTTGCTGTGATTGTTATGTGTTGAAATGTCGAAAATATTCCGCATTTACTACAGGTAATAGTAATTTTTCAAATATCTAATTTTCAGAAAAAGTTACGGCTTCACAACATGGTGTCTGCTTCCAAACTGATGTCAAAAATCATAGTTCGCCATAAAAATGAAGGTAATTGATCAATATGTACTCTTTTTTCAACTATTCTATCTCATATTAAAAGGAATGGAGACGTCGAATCTCTAACTCTTCTTGATGGAATTATATTTAGAAAGTTCAGTATGATTGGATTGCCTATGTCTGTCAATTATAGCTTTGTTTCGAAGCTCTAATGAAGGCATACACCAGGCATTTCACATTTCATTAATCATACAGTAAACTCTCGATTATCCAAGGTAATTGGGACTGGGACGACCTCGGATACGGGAAAACTCTGATAATAATACGAAGGTTAGGTTCAGTTATGATAAAAAAGACGTAAACCCCCGTGAAAGTTTACAAAACTGGTTTATTGGAAGAAAAAACATTATAATAGTCACTGTTACAGACCTGAAAGCAAGTGGAAACATAGATTATTTCTTAAAAAAGTCTTGGGGGACGAGACATTTACAAGGCGCTAGATGTTTCGCTATCCTTCATTTATGTTTCTTACTTTTGAATGACATGCGCGGTTAACCCGGAGGCTCGGTTAACCTCCCAACCGAGAGGTTAACCGAGACTCTGGGTTAACCGGGACTTTACTGTAATTGGCTTCAATAAGACTTGTGCTAAGTGGATTTCCATATTAAACTGTCAAATTGTAAAGTTGGAAATTGGTTTGTAGATTGAAATTTGTTCAATATTTTCAAGTGAAATTCAATATTTTCTAATATTTTTAATTATTTGTTTGGTGCATTTTTTACTTTAAAAACATACTGCCAAATTCCAAATTGATAAATCACAGTTTTTATTTTATTTTTAGGAGTGAATTGTAAATGTGAACATAACCCTCTTTAGAAATTTTATCAAAATCAGGAAGAGAAGACGTTTTGGACTCTGTCTGTGTTTTCATCCTATAAGTTATATTTTGTACTCGATCAATAAATAAATAAATAACTATAATTGCAATGTTGTAAATGAAATTATTGAGTATATTGTTTTATGTGCTATATTTTCACGTTTGAATTGATAGAAGTACGGCTATAGTAAAAATGCAAGTAAAATGAATGAGGTAGGCTATTTAAAGGTGTTTAGGTTATTGTAAGGTGAACAAAAGATATTTCCAATGTGAATAAAAGTACTTTTATTCTTCATCTCATATATTTCGTTTCTGTTCATAGAATAATTTAGTTTTTCTGTTCTTCTGAATGATTGCAGTTGATTAATCATCAGATATTGAATCATAATTTAATTGAATTAAAATATTGATAACTCCCTGGCTAATCAAGTTAAATGAAAATTTCCCCAAAAATATTATAAATTGTGAATACAGCATTTGAATTCCGGTTCTCTTAATGAAAATATTAATGATCAAAACATTTTTTGGAGTGATATACAAATAACGGAAATTGTACTGAACCCCCAAAATTTATCCATAATATAGTTGACCACTGAGTTAATCTGGTACTATTCTATCTTAATTTATTCAAAAATATATTTTCGTTTCTGTTTATTCTCCAGAATACGAATGCGATGTTGACGATTTGGTTCCTGGTGACGTGATAAAAATTCCTCCGAGAGGATTCCAAATGCCTTGTGATGCCATTCTACTTGCTGGGTCATGTATTGTTACTGAAAGTGATTTAACAGGTTCGTAGTGAATAAGACATTAAGTATCTTTATATAATTCATAAAAATCAAACAGGTACAATTCCATAGTGAAGTTTTTTATTTAAAAAGTTCAATATATATTGGATTAACTTTAGCTGTCCATTAACTGTCCATTTTAACTTTGTTCAGAAGCTCTAATGAAGACGTACTTTTCATTTAGAATCCATTAATCATTGTTGTAATGTTGTTAATCATTAATCCAATTGTAATGTGGATTTTAAAATGATTACAATAACTATTCTAGCGAAATTATAGAAATATTAAGGCATGCCACCATCAAGGACTTATCCAAGAGTGGGTCTCGACCTTCCCCCTCCCCACTTCGCAATGCCATAAGCACTAGATTGGATGCATTTTCATGGATTTGTCAAGTATTCTATCATAAATTATGTTCTAAATTTTAAATAACTTATTTTAATCACCTTGAAGATAAAAGTTCTCATGGGAAGAACCATTCTTGTTTCACAGAACTAAGAACTAAATTAAATTTATTTGTCAAAACAATAATACAATACAAACAATCCTATAACTAAGTACTGTTTCAAATAACAAGATGATGAGTATGTAATGTGTAATTCATTTAACCCGTGCTATTCATGACCAGTGTAGTGTGTCTCCACCTTTTTCCTGTATTACAGGACTTGTAGATATTGATGAAACATGCCGCTGGTTAATCGAAGTTCTAATAATAAAATCAATCAATCAAATATTTCTTTATTCAACATTGTACAATACAATATGAACAGTGTCAATTCAGTCAATAATAAAACAAAAACATTTTTTGTCAAATGTTATAAAATATTAATCAATTGATAGTCTAAATATATTTATAGTCCAATATTGATAGTTCAAATTTAGACAACAGTATCTAAAATAGTCAATCACAGTCACATCAAATAGTCAAATATTAGTTTCTTCTTGAAAAATAAAAAAAATCGTCAAATGAGTAGGGGCTCACTAGTTTTAAAAATCTCTTATTATGAACTAATAAGATATGTTTAATTGCATTTTATTAATATAATTATGTTAATTGCATTTTATTAATATAATTATGTTAATTGCAGGTGAAAGCGCGCCGGTCTTGAAAACTTCACCCGTTGTTTCCCCTGATAGTAGAGAAACTTACTCGCCATCATCTGTACATATGCGCCACACACTATTCTGTGGTACCCAGATTATTCAAACCAGATACTACGGAGATGATGAGGTGGGTATTAACCACGCCAATCAAATTCAAATTTATGGAATTATCCTCTTATGAAGTTCATTCGGTTTCTTGGTTTGGTGTTTGAAATCCAGATCACTTACAGTTAGTAAATTAAGGCACTTCTCACACATGGATACTCAAATCGCGGATATTTAGCGACTCGGATAACAAAGATGTATTTTTAAAGGATGATGTTCAGATGAGACGGTTCCAGACTCGTCTGAGCGTCAGCGTTTAAATTAAGGCACTACTCACACGTGAATATTCAAATCACAGATACTCAGCGACTCGGATAACAAACATATGTTTATAATAAGTAATATAAGTCAGGAAATCTTCAATCAGGCAATATTTGAAGTGTTCATTTTGTATTGTAATGCCAAATTACGATTATAACTTACACTTTACTATTACTAAAACTCATAATTTACAAATTTATGTAAAAGGTTATTGAATATTCACAATCCCGCCGTTGGTAAATTTTATAAATAAAAGAGACTAGTTCTCTTTTGTATTTGAAAAATTTTGTATTTGATCCTTTTCTATAAGATCACCCCTTCAAAAGTTGAAAGATTTGTAGTAATGGAGGGTATTCACAGGAATCACAGTTGGTCCAAAAATTTCGCAGTTGAAGAACTTTTAGTATGAGTTCTATGTAAAAGTAATGCGATTTATACCGGCCATTTTTTAAAAATGTTGACCATCAACGGTAATTCAACTCACTGCCAGCACATTTGACAAATCATAATAATTATACTATTATAAGCATATAAAGCTGTGTTCACCCATCAAGAAAAACTTGAAGCATATGTGATGTTCACTTCTATCACACTTATTCCCAATATTTTCCAATTGACAACTTATTCTCACCAAACTTCTCAATTCAATTCATTATTTTTGCCTATACCTTGATTACAGTGGAGACAATATTGATATTCAGTTTTAACATAATATTAAACAACATTTCAAAGGACTAATCCAGAAAAAAATTTAATTAAATCTTTGATACAAGCAGTAGAGCAGAACTCAATGTAGCTCTGTTTTGTGGAGCTCCGTTGCGAAGCACGGGTGGCTGCTAGTATTAAATATTTGTATTCAATTTTAGTGCCACTGCTTTTAGGGCCGTTTATATGAACGTTCCTTGCATGAAAGGAAGCCTCACTTTAGGTAAATGTCGGTCTATCCTCAAACAATTGTTGGCCGTAAACAATAGATCATAATGATAAATCAAATCGGGATTCTTGTATTTATTTATACATGATAACGTTTGTATAAGTAACAATCATTTAAAATGGAAACTTATGAGAAAAAATTCCCTACAATCTTGTAGCGAAGGAATTAAATGTCGAAATGTGTATTTGCTTGCATTGACACGGAAAGTGAGTTAGTATCCTCATCAAAACAATATTGATCACTGTATTTTTGTATGTTTATAGGTTTTGGCTATTGTAACTCAAACAGGACGTATCACAGCGAAAGGTCAACTCATTCAGGCTATTCTGTTCCCAAAGGAATTGGTTTTCGACTTCTTTGATGAGGCGATGAAATGCGTTATAGCCCTGTTTTGTCTAGCTGGAATCGCTATGATCTATTCAACTTATGTGTTCATACTACGTGGGGTAAGTTACAGATGAAGTTCCTGACATTGAAATTAAGAAAACAGTTCCAGTAAATATGCTTTAGATATTTGGAAGATATTTGATAAAACGATGAAAACGTTTCCTATGGCACTAAACAGTTTCCAAATCTGTTGGCATAAAATGTACTAAGTTATTAAATGTGTCTTTAGTGTGTGTAGTTTAGTTTTTTAAATTCACCATAGATAGAGCTTAGAAAGTTTTCTCTAAAAGTAGTACAGTGACCAGTAATCACTGTACATGTACATTTTACAAGGTAGGATTTCATTGGTGCTGTGAGCTGCTGATAATCAAAATAGCAACTATTTAAAACTAAGAATTTTAGAAAATTCAAATGAGCGGTGCTTTGCGCTGCACGGGGTGGCTTACTTTTGTAATTCAATTTTTATTCCAAATATGACCAGTTTGTCGTTAGTTCACTATGTTGCTATGCAAATTGTGTCACCCAGTTAATCTACCAGTTCACTTAATCGATGTCTCTGCAACCGGTTGCCAATATTTAATATTGTTTACAGTCGAGTCTCGAAACGCTACTTCTCCGTACCTTGGATCTCGTGACAATCACTGTTCCGCCCACATTGCCCGGGGCTATGCTGGCTGTTTCAATGCATTCGCTGTCACGACTGAAGAAATCGAAAATATTCTGCAGTTCTCATCCGAGGATCGTAGTGGCTGGCAAAACAAAGCTGGTTTGTTTCGATAAGGTAAGTAAGGTAATAAATGTCTAATTTGTGACATATTTGATGAAATTTAGATAGGCCCATAACATAATTTTATGCATTGACATGTCACCTATCAAAAGAATTACATTTGTGTAGAATATAAAAATATTATTGTTCATCCACAAAGACAGAAGTATGAGTTTCAAGAATGAGTTACAGTGATTTTATTGATACAAATATAATAATTTTATATTGAACAGTATAACAATGAACTTAAAAAAAGTGAGACAAAGAGCATAATAATTTTATAATATAGTAAAACAGAAAAAAATATGTTTATTTTATAAACAGAAAAAATATTGAAAAAGAAAATATCTTGAAAAGACCTTAAATATCTAATAACAAGTCATTGTTGTGAATTTTCAGACTGGTACATTAACTGAAGAAGGCTTGGATGTATGGGGCGTTCTCCCATGCAATGGAGTGCAGAATCTGAGCAAAGAGGAGGTGGTGAAGGACGTTACCACTTTGGAGAAAACTTCCAAACTGCTAGCCGCTCTGGCTACGTGTCACTCGCTAACAATCATTGATAAACAAATCTGTGGCGATCCTCTTGACACCAGTATGTTTGGTGCCACAAAATGGGTTAGTATATTTTAATAAAAAAATTAATTGAAAATTCTCTTTGAAAACTAGAATTCAACAAGAATTGAATTAGGTCAAGGTCGACAAGGCAACAGAAGAACAGTTAATCAATCCAAGTGTTAGCACTTGATAGATTTTTGTGTGCTACAGATTATGCAGCCAATGCTTAAGCATATGCAGCATTCTCGAGCCGCACACAAAATGGACCAAGTGTGGACATACATTAAGACCGAGTCTAGTCGTCCAGGAGCAACACTTAGGCTAGGCGTACACCGGTTAGTCAAGACAAGACAAGACTAGATTAGTCACGTTTAGTCACAGTACTTCACATAGTTGCTTATGAAGCAACACACACCGATTAGTCATTGCATTGGCGTGTGCTGCTTCATAAGCAGCTATGTGAATTATTGTGACTAAACGTGACTAATCTCGTCTTGTCTTGTCTTGACTAACCGGTGTACGCCTAGCCTTAGTTATCCATCATGTCACTCGAAGGAGGCTACGCCCAGTGTACCTCATAACAGTGCCGAAGATACCATCCGATCGAAAGTGGTTTTCTGAAAAAAATTACTTGAATAATTTTAAAATGTACTGAAAATTCCTAAATTACATGAAAACTGTGAACTGGTGTAGGTTTTTCTCAAAAGTTTTGAAATGATAATGTGATCGATAGTACTGAACTCCGCTCTCTACATGTTTCTCGAACTGTAAACTTATGACTTTAGGCTACAATAACACTTGACAAACCCCTTCTAATAATAAATTACGAAATCGAAGTATTTTAATCATTTTTTCCATCTTATTGATTTTTCAATATTTTTTAGGAACTGGAAGAAGCAGGTGAAGACACACAGAAGTTTGATCTGTTGTCACCGACAGTAGTCCGTCCCAAGCGAAGCGTGAGTTTTGCTATAAATCTGTCATTAACAGTAGATGTTACTCATTTATTCATCACCTTATAGTTTGTGTTGTATGTTTTTAATTAATTATTAAACCTGGTTTGAATATTGAACGTGGTAGATGCAGTTGGTTTTAACAAAATTGTTGCGAATCTGTTATAGATGAAAACTACTTAATCACTGAGCTAATCTGAAAGTAGAATTTTGTATCAAATCATCTTTTTTCTAGTGATCAGGTGTAAAACAGCTTAATATTATATTATTTCAAGTAGTTGAAAAAGGCTTCAATTATAAAATATAATATAATTACAATACTTCACTTTAAATATTTGTATTTTCCATTAATAAAGCTTTATTGTCATTGAACGATGAAATGTGATAGTTTAATTGAAAATGAGAACTAATGTATGAAATTTTAATTTTGTTATTGAGAGAGAATAATTTTATTCTTAGCTTTTTCAATTGATAATTTTCCCTTTTTCTGTATTGATTGGATATGATACAAAATACAGATGATTACCATTAATCTTAATATGATACTTTCCATTCAATATTTATATTACCAATAATACACACATTAATATCGTTCTCTGTTAAATTAATTTCTGCCTAGATTCTGAGTATTCTTCCATTTAGTATTGAAATACCAACTATCATTATATTTTGTGTGTAGAGGCCATGTTTGTGGTATTTTTTAAATTCACCCCGAAGTATGATGAGAGCTCGAACTCTCGATAGTTCGAACGCTCAATTCTAGCATACTATACGATTGAGGTTTTTAAGTGAAAGAGAGGGCCGGCTGCGCCCTAACTTCGCCCTCCTTGAAAAAAAAAAACAATCTATTGATGATTGAGTGTAAATGAATCATTATATATTGTGATGGCTTACCATCTGGAAATTATTGCGATTATGAATTGCTTCAAAAGAGTATTTGGATGTATAGGAATTGAAATTCAATTATTTATCTAATTGTAAACAGTAAATCCATCCAAATGGTGTATCTGAGACTGCATTTATGGCATATCTAGGTTTTAATTGGAAGAAACTAATATTTTTCAGTGATAACACAACAATCAACCATCAAGAGGCTAAGATCAAGTTTGGATTACAGATTTAAGAACTCAACTGTATAAGATTACTGACATTTGGAAGTATGACTTATTGCATTAAATATCTTGTATTAAAGGGTAAATTTTTGAAAGCTTCTTCAATTTTTTTGAGGACTTCGATTTGTTTTTCATCTTTTGTTGCACTTTTATAAATTGTATCTAGTTTTATCAATTTTGGGTTGGATTCACATATGTTTTGTTCTAGCTGTAATAAGTTTATTTCGACCTAGAAATTACCATTCATGTTATGTTGTTTTGTAGTTGCTGAAGTATGAGCATTTAGAAATTGAGTTAACGTTTGAAATCATACAGAATCAACCATAGGTCCAAGTCCAAAGTCAATCATAAGTCTGATATCTAAAGCTTATTTAAATCCCATGAATTCCATCATAAAATCATTAGGCAGTTGTTGATTTAAGAAAAACCCCAAGCATCTCTTGCAACTCTTTCCTGCCTTAATATGTCCCATTTATTAGTATAATTCAAAACTTGAGATATAAATAATAACAATAATAAATCATAATTATTTTACTGAAGTCAGTGTTTAACGAACGTATCAGGATCCTGACTCAGCTAAATATTAAAGTATTATATGGTTGGTACCAAATCATGTTCACCTAATGAATGATCACTAGATCTTTTATTGTATTGTCAATACTAATTAATTCATGAATCTATCAAAATCTAACATATTCGATCTTCCTTAATCTTAATCATTTTCAAAGTTTAATAAAAAGAACTTACCTTTTCTATTTAATTTTATAAATTGAAATATTCTGCATTTGTAGTCTAGTAGTATTTTTGCATGTAGTATGCATGGTTCATTACATGTCAAATTAATATTCCAGATTGCATGCATTGTGGAGGTTCATTAATTGAACTTATATTTCTCTATCTCTGTTGAATTAGAATCATCAATATTTTTAGGTCAGTAAATGTCATTTAGTTTGATTTAACTGTGGTGTCAGTTACTGTATTGCATGTTCTTGTTCAGTTCTTATTGTTGAGCATGTCGATTCTTGAGTTGTAAATTGTAGAGCTCTACTGTTGCTTTCACCAATTCTTTTCTTCCTAGTTGTATTATTGGAAAAGGCAAATCAGTATTAAAAGTTTTATAAGTTGAGTTAACGCTGTATTCTATAGAACATTTTAAATTCTCGTCGAACTCAGTTACTGTTCTTTGGAATTTAAAAAAAATGATACTTGTCACTTGTCAATAAAAATCTTGTCACTTGTCAACAAAATATCATGCTTTCTGAAAAAAAATTGAGAAATTGAGGACTCCGATCCTCCGATTACATAATTCAGATGAGAGCTTCCACGGTCATCCATGCAAAAGATGTCATGACTCAAATATAGAAATATTTAAATTTATCAAGTATAATACGGTTTTAATATAATGTGTGAATAACCATACCTATCACGTTATATTGTACATTATATTTTTCCCTCCTATTCATATAAGATAGTAGGGATACACATTCCCTATGATTAATACAGTATTTAATGAACAATGGTAAAATGAATGTTTGTTATGTCATGGTTTTGTTACTAGATACTTTTTTTAAATGAAAGTGCGGTTGTATAAACTTCAGTCATTATTTTTGGTCTCCCAATATTCTTTAGAATGAACTGCATGTGTAATTCGTGTGTATTCTAAACCTATTCTATTTGTATTCTATATTCTATTTGTGCGATAGTGTAAAATACTATTGTATTATCTTCCAATTGCATTTTTAAATCAAATTATTATATTAATTCCTTTGAAACAGGCTTCAAAACGCTCATGAATCAACTCTATAAAATATAGCTAATCCATGTTAATTTTCCACTTTTTTCAAGCGGTGTAATTTTTTTTAGCTCTTCCCTTTTGTTTTCCGAAATTTTGCATGTAAGTGAGTGTTATTTTTCTGAGGAGATTGTCTTATTCAAATGCAATTTACTTTGGTATTGGAAATAACTCAGGAAATGTTTGCTGGACTGTACGCTCGCATTGAATTGTGAGGTCATTGCTGTTTTATCTTGATAGAAATTTATGATAAAATCAATGATACCGAAATATCATATCCTTGACTGACTCCTTTATATGAGGTAATACGTTTGGCATTTTATTCATTTTTTCATTATTATAAAAAGCCCCTCTTATGAAAATTATTGACACAAATTTCTAATAAGTTCAGTCTTGAGTTGATTGATACTGTATTATTGTCAACTTATGTATTATTGTCAAATATGTTCCAAAAATAATATTCATAAACTTTTCACCCTTTTAAACTATTCATAAACATGACAACCTTGATTATGTTAACCTTAATAACGAAAATCTTGGCAAACTTAACAAGGCAATTGTTAAGGTTTGAACTGAAGTAAATATTATAGAAATGAACTGGTAAATATGGTTAAAATATCAATCTTCTCCTGCATAACATCGCAGTCAATGTTATTCAACGGTGTATAGCAGGTTGCTTTTAAAATAATGAATATAATTGAATTCTATCAACATCGGTTCCTGAATGCTATTCTCATCTCAACCAATTCCTATATCACATAATCTATAGGTAGGATAGGATAGATAGATCTGTCTCTCATCCAAATTCCTATATCCACAATAACCTTACTATATCACATTTCTCAACCATTGATTGATAACCCTACTATAACTTACTATATAACCTTACTATATTATGTTTCTCTACCATTGATTTTAGCTCACAAAATTGATCGATTACATGCAATTTTACTCTCCTTTAGCAATGATTATCATGATTGAGGAACGAAGTTCTTCCGAATTTTTTATCACAACTTTTCACTTCGTTTCATTAGGTACAAGAAACTGCGCCGAAACCAACAGATTGCGAGGAAACGTCTTTTATGGAGGAAGTAAGTATTTTTCTCTAAGTTTCTCCTGATTTTTGAAACCTGAGTCATTTTCAACTATAGATTATTCTTGTTCATTGAAATTATAGTATACATGTTGTAGGGGCTTTGAAACTGTTAACAGAAATTGATGTGATTTGTTATAAATGTTCGTAGCTGGTTTTATTGTCTATATTAGATGTATTTTTCTGGTTTTGGTAATTGTTTAGACATCGAATAATTGGAAGTTAATGAGTAGTGTAATCCAATAAATGTTGTATGGAAACAAGATAATTAAATGTGTTCATTTAGGGGTATTTAAACTTTATTTTAGGGGTAAGATCTCTAAAGGAGTACACGATCATATTTTTCATCCAATAAAATAAAAGAGTTTTCATCTTGTTTAATAGGTACTTCACGGACTTTAGGGCTGGTTGCACAAGAGTGGATTAAAGTTTGTAAAATCTTCGATTACTTATGAGAATTGAAATTGTTAATTAGAATGACTTCTTTATTTTACTGACGTGGCGAAGTTTGGACAATGATGTCCACTCTACCACTTGACCACGAAATTGAGCTCTACCACAATTAGAGATTGAGCTTAAGATATCTTAATGTATCTGGGACTTGAAGTCTTTTAAATACTCATCAAGTATTGAACAAGATTTAAGCTGTTTTACTTTATTGCATGTAAAATTTGATTGTGCTATTTTACTTGTATCATCATAAAGTATTTCTTAATCTTCCATGTAGTACGGTACTATTTTTCAAGTATTTCATGATGATGTCTTGTTGTTTTCTCAATTAAATAGTGCAATAGTACACTACAAAATTTTGAATGATTTTTTCGAACTAAGTAAATCTATTGAATACACATCAATCTATTGGCAGATGCATTTTTTCAAATTAAGGTCAACATTGGACAGGTGCTTGTAATGAGAAATTCAGGCTGATTTAAAAAAAAATCAAAATTGGTGAGAAATTCATCATTGTTCAATTTCTTATTCTCAAGCAATCACTATTATTCTGTTGAGTTTCAGTAGCTGCTTGCACTGGAACAATATTATGCTAATTGTGTTAATAATACTTCTCAAAGCACCATTTTGAAGTGAATGCAAGTGTACAATTATGATTTTTTGCTGTTGATGATACCCACAGAAGTTTTCAACTTGTGTGGGTAATGAGGTGGAGGATGATACAAAAAATGCCAGACATAATGGGAATCGAACCCACGACCAGCTGCATCTATGGTAAACTAAAGTTGCGATGCTCCACCTCCCTAGGCTACGCCAGCTAGTCCGGTGTAAATTTATCTCTATGTTTTCTAATACAATTAAATTTCTATTTCAGGAAATACCTTTCGAAATCGGTATTATAAAGAAATTCGCATTCACCTCAACTACGCAAAATATGACTGTCATTTGTAGAGTCTTGGGTGCTCCAAATATGATCGCATTCTCAAAAGGTGCACCGGAGAAAGTAATGGGCTTCTGCAAACCAGAATCTTGTAAGCTGAAATTTTATCAAACTATGAACTTTTCTACTAATGCTATTGACACGTTTAAATATTTAGGGTAGATGAAGGAGAGATAATCCGATCCTGTGAAAAATAACAACATCTAGGGTTATTTAATTCAAACTTGTTTTTAT
This sequence comes from Laodelphax striatellus, assembly GCA_017141395.1. NCBI lineage: Eukaryota > Metazoa > Arthropoda > Insecta > Hemiptera > Delphacidae > Laodelphax > Laodelphax striatellus. The sequence continues at coordinate 8,456,766 of CM029544.1, read as the reverse complement.
ACGACATAGCAGTCTTAGATTTTTCAATTAATTTTAAAAACTATTACTCATTAATTACTATCACTATTTATAACAAAATTTACGATTGCTATGTAGTATAAAAAGAAGTAAGTGAATTATTAGTAATTTGTTATTAATAATAGAATTTAAGGCTGCTCGGCGCTTTACTGTAAAGTACTGTAAAATACTGTAAGTACTGTATAGCAAGAAGTTATCTTTTATTTTATTGATCTCTGCAGTACACGAAGTATGGATTGTATCTTTATATATAGTATATTTCATCATAAAATACATAGGAAAGAAGTATTGTATATTTTACGGTTATTTCACCATTTTTGTACTCTATTATTGTAAAATGTACTATCTTGACTACAAAAATAATATATAGAGATTATAATCTTTATAAATTTATTGTTTATCATGAAACTTACAATGAAAAAATAGTTCATTAATATGAGTAATGATTTTCTTTTTTTAATATTTTTCGCAAGTGCCGAGCAATATCATGGAAATTCTGGAACATTACACGTCAAGCGGTTTTCGAGTGATCGCTCTTGCTCATAAAGAACTACCAAGAAAATTTTCATGGCGCCAAGCGCAACGAACTCGAAGAGAAGAGGTATTCACTTTTATTTATTCATTTAAACATTAATTATATATTTTAAATTTACAGATACTTGAAGTATAAGTAAATGATACTTGAAATATCTTCAATCGAATATTCTTAGGCTCTACTCACACTTGGATACTCAAATCGCGGATACTCAGCGACTGGAATAACAAACACGTGTTTTTAAATTATGACGTTCAGACAATACGCTTGCAGGATCGTCTGAGCGTCATCGTTTGAAACACGATCAGACGATCCTGCAACGCAACCGTATTGTTTGAGCGTCATCATTTAAAAACACATGTTTGTTATTCCAATCGCTGATTATCGAAGTGTAATTAGAGCCTTAGGGTCATATTCATTTATCACCATTAAATCTATCATCTAGCGTACTTCGAAGTAGTTACATAATCAAAGGCTAATTGCAAGTTGGCCAATCTAGTGATTAAGTAATCTAGTAGCCTAATTAAAAGTGAATGTAGTTGTTGAAATCCGATAATATTTACAAAGGAGACAGAAACAACATATGTGTTATAACTGAAATAAATTAATCCAAAAAGTAATAGATGATATCTATCATACTTCTACAGGTATAATATTCATATTTCTCTCTATTTTGTAATTTAATTAGTATAGGAGGTAATTGAATTATTTCCAAACAATAATCTTGAAAGTACAACTTCATAAAATTAATGAATTCAGGCTTAACCTATTCATTCTGACACCTATTCATTCGGCGAGGCGGAACACCTGAAAGGGTTTCTCCGCCAAAAAACCATGAGCTTAATAATAATAATAATTCTGACACTATTCCATACTAGATGGTTGCATAACACATTAAAAATATTATTCTCTATTGTGCAAAACTATGTTTTATAAATCATTATTTTATTTTTATTTTTTGTAGATTGAGACTGATATGAATCTGCTGGGTATTCTTTTGATGCAAAACTTTTTGAAAAAAGAATCTGGACAGGTGATCAAAGAGCTTAATAGTGCTCACATGAAATGCATCATGGCAACAGGTGAGTTGAATCTTTTTCAATTTCACATTAATCCACATTATTCTTATAATTATTAAATTAGTTATTATTATATTTTTTTACATAAGCTCAAACTAATTCTCCTGTCAACTAATATTTCTTGAAACAGATAAAAAAGAATAGAAATTTCAACGTCCTTAGAAGTAATTCAAATGAACAACATGCTTGTTATCAGTTGTCGTCTGTTGAACGTAATCTCAATTAATAATTTTCATTCTTATGAGTAATCGAAGATTAACTTTAATCCACTTTTGTACAACCGGCCTTTATTATTCATTTATTTATTGTCTTCAAAAGAAGGCGAAGTTAGAACTCGCAGGTCCTCTCTTAGTGTTGAGTGTAAGTCTCACTAAACCCAGTAGCTTTTAGTAGTGAACTTTCTTAGCGTTACTCTTGGTTACAATTTTAACTGACGGATTTATGATATTGTCTAATTCTTTAGTTTCTACTACTTGAACAACAAACTTTATTGTGTTATTTGAACTAGAAAAATGATCCATTTACTGGTTGAATCTGAAATCATGACCCCTGGAAGGAATTTGTTGAGTAAACAGAAATCGTGCAATACCGATAAGTGCAACATTGAATTCTTTCTCCTCTTCAGACTTCAGGGGTCAATATTTCAGATTCAATCAGTATTGTTGAAATGTGTTGTCAGTTCTCATATGTTCTGTTTCGGCTTCAGGTGACAACATTCTGACAGCTGTCAGTGTAAGTCAGGAATGTGGAATTCTGCCAAAGTCTTGTACCGTTGCCACACTTCAATTCGACGAAAATCAAGAGATTGTTCTGGAGTCTCTCAGGTCTTCACAAACGAAACGTCGTCAATTCGATCTGGTAATAATTAATAAAAATTTCCTTCAATTTTTACAAATAGAATTGACCTTTGGTGTGAAATTTCCGGATTAAAAGAATAAATGAAAAATATAGTAAAGGAAAATGAAAATAACCTTTCGAGAAAAATGTTGGCTACTCACCATTGATGAATCCTGATGATCTTTGAGCAATGATGATTAATGATGGGTTGAGGAATGATGATCTTTCTAGAGATGATAAAATGACTGTTAGAATGACTTCTCTAATGAAGTAATTCTAGAAATCATCTGATATCCACAGAGGTAATGTCATCTTGCAAATCATGTGTGATTTTTTATTTGTTTTAATAATTACTATTTGATTTTAGATCGATAGTTTTTCTAGCATTTTTCAATAAAAAGGAAAACTCTTAGGAATTGTTATTTCATTAATAAAACTCAAGCACATCACGAAAGAAAGCGTTGATTGGTTTAGAATATCGCGTCTCATTTTTTATTTATTGAAATAATCAAATCAAACTAAAAATCTTACCTAAATCAAAATTTATTAATCAAAAACAAATCATAACAAATAAAATAGACCAGTTATTGTGGTCTTACCATATGTTTCATAAAAGTTTAGGTTTTGAATTTCAACTTTAATTTGAAAGCTATACCTTTCTTACACTATTTGTTACATAAATGTCTCGTCTGATTCATCGTTAATTATTTTTCTAGGGCAACGATTCTTTGTATCTCGCTATTGATGGAAATAATTGGTCGCTATTGAGGACGCATTTCCCACATTTGGTTGACATTATACTGTTGAAATGCGTTGTTTTCGCTCGGATGTCGCCTTTGCATAAGACGCAACTCATAACAGCGTATCAGTCTCTGGGATATATTGTTACAATGTGTGGAGACGGAGCAAATGACTGTGGTGTGAGTATTGCTTGTACAATTTTCTTTTCAAATTTATTTGATTCAGTATAACGGTACTAGATCTATTCACCCAGTAAGGTTAAAAATCAATTTCTTATTTAATTTTTTATATACAGAGTGTTTCAGGAGGAATCTGGAATAAATTCTATTATTCCTGATTCCTGAAATAATGAAAGACATTATCAAAAATCTAATAAATGAGATTTTTCAAATGAGAACGACATAAATCGCTTGAGAAACCAGGAGGAGTTCTGATTACAAAAATATGTTCACCTATTTTTATATTGATAATCTGATTCTGTCAGATATCCTGCGAAGTATTAAAATGATTTAAATTGAAAGGATTGGATTGTCGAAATCAGCTCTAAATAAATACTGAACTAAATCTTTTTATCCATAGGCATTGAAAGCAGCTCACGTGGGCATTTCATTGACCAATGCTGAGGCTTCTATAGCCGCACCCTTCACTGGGCCAGATATTACCGGAGTTGTGAAAATTATAAAGGAAGGAAGATGCGCTCTCGTTACCAGTTTCATCCTTTTCAAATTCATGGCTATGTACAGTATGATTCAGTTCTTCTCAGTCATGATTCTCTACAGCGTAAGTATAGTAAATCATAGATAGTTAATGTAAAAAATCTTGAACCATTTTGTTTTAATTACTTGCTTTGTTGAGAATTCTTGTAGAGTGCAATGTTTTTAGGATGGAACCAGAATCAAACGATTGTAGTGAGGGAAAAAAGACGCCATATTGTTCGTTGGTTACAGAGTACCTACACGTCTGCCTGTTTTCACCGATTTCAAAAACATTATACTGTAATACACGTAATCTTTACTAGTAATGCACTGTGATGTCATAGTTGAGGAGACGTTACTTTTTCGATATCAGTAATCTGGAATAAACATTATATTAATAGTGCTGAATAATCAAAATTCAAAGGACAGTCTTTTTAAACTAATATATTTGACTGAACTGTAGTACCATAGATAAGCAATACTCTCTAGTAGATTGTTCAAGGAAAAGGGAGCTTTGATCCGGTTTGGTGTGCTGTGAAATGTAATCGGCCACGTGTTCATTAACACATTTGAAGAGCAGACATTAAGGAGAAATGTGATTCTAACTTCATTCTCTTTACAGTTTCAATACAATTCAGTCTCGTTGTAAATATTCCTTTAATTTAAATCAACTTGAAAACTATTTTGTACTGTGTGTAGTATATTTTAATGTCATATTAATCTCTTTTTTCAGAGGGGTGCAGAAATGGGAACGAATCAATTCCTGTACATAGATTTGCCCGTTACATGGAGTTTGGTTGTCGCAATGGGACGGTTGGAACCAGCTGAAAATTTGAGTCCAAAATCACCAAACTCGAAAATCTTATCAGCGGCAAACATAATCCCGTTACTGCTTCAGATTTTTGCCACGTATTTCATTCAATGGCTTTCCTTGATCTCTCTTAAAACACAGGAATGGTAACTATGAATATTATTCACTAATATAATTATTCATATCTCCATCCATAACGCCTAGTTTCAGAGATTGTTAACATTGTATTTTTTCAAATTTTATTCAAACAAAAATACAATAATTATCATATTTAAACTTTAAGTTATACATTTATTGCTAAAGATTTACAGTCCAATGACCTAAGGACTAAGGGCTTCGTGGTCGTGCCGGTGTCTAATCGCAAGATTAGATAAGAGACTTGCACCTGTTATTCACATAGTAAGGGTGACCACTTCAGGCCTTTTTCCGCTGAATGTAATTCATTTATGAGAAACAAAATCGCCTCCCGGTGGTTTGGAACCCACCTAAAGCTGTAGGTCCACTCATCTCTTATCATTATCCGTCCTAGAACGCGGCCTAAGCCTGTTGTACTCGCCTTTGTAAATTATTGAATAAATGATTGATTTTTTTTGGTTTGATTGAATATTCATTATTTTGTAAATATTCGCATTAAATTGAGTCATTATAACTTTTCGAATATTTTTTTCACTTATTTCCAGGTACACACCGGTGACTCCAGCTGTTGCTGATGAAGAATTGGTTCTCAGCTGGGAGAATACTGTCGTTTATGGTGTGAGCTGCTACCAATACGTAATACTGGCATTTGTGTATTGCTTGAATGAAGATCATCAGAAAAGTATGAGGAGGAATTGTGAGTACCTATTTTGATTGAAAAATTATTCCCGTTCTGCTGTTACTCTTGAAACACTCTCAGTAGATACCGTAGACTCCCAGTAGATTAATCAACTCCAGCCCTTGATTAAGCATGTCGTCAAATACCATTATTTAAACTCATCATATTAGCATAAAGATAGGCTTTTTATTAAGAATCAATCTGAATAATTTACAAAATCCAGCTGAGCATACAGTACTTACAGCAAAAGTGTTGAATTTTTTCTTTCGAAGCCTCAACTTCTAATAGAATGTAATTATTTACTTTTAAGTCAAATGATTGATTTACTAGGGGTTTGTGTTAACGAAGCGTTTACTTCCAAGCATTAATAAAAGCTTTATAAATGAAAGCTTCCATTTTTTGAAGCTTTATTAATGAAGCCTTTACATCCAAGCATTTCAGTCCTTGTCTTTCTTGATTGCTGATTTTTTCAACTGCTGAATGAGCAGCAGCAAAAGCTTTGTGTGTAGATCGCTGTGTTACAATTCCAGTGTTTTAGATTACATTTGACGAACAATAACAATGACTAGGCTTTTGTACTTAGTTAAGGGGAAGGGTAATGGTAGATCATTTAAACTAAGCTTTAGTCAGCCGGGACCTTCAGCTTAACGAGTCCTCCGAAACACAGGGATGTCTATTGAATCTCCACCAACAACAAAACAATAAAATTCATCAATAGTTTTTATCTCAATTCATTTTATTTTTTCATTATTGTCTTTTCAATTAATTTTTCTGACTAAACTCAAAAAACCGCGTTTTCCTCTTACCACTATCATTCCAAATCATCATTGAAGAAACTTTAGATTTGTAACAGTGCTTATAAAAGCATTATGACATTTTCCTTGATATGCACTCCAGTATACATTTCTTCATGATGTTATTTCTTTATGATTTCTCTATGATATTATATTATTGTCTTTTGTATATCTAAAAGAAAAAATAAGAAATGTATAATTTATTTGTAGAATTTCTGTTGATGTTTTGGAACTCCATGTGAACTACACTGTAATACAGTGCTGTAACAATAAAATAGTGGCATTTACAACATTATATAGTGTTTTCTTTTATCATTGAGTTCCAAAACATCAACCGAAATTCCACAAATAAATTATACATTTCTTATTTTTTCCTTTAGATAAACAAAAGATAATAATATAATATCGTTCTTGTGAACCTGCTCTAAGATCCATATTGTTGACGCGGGCGTCAATTTTTCTGCATTTTTGCGTCGATGACGTCGTACCAATCACAGAGCACTGAGAGCACTTCCATAAATACTAGTCAAAACTTGATGTGTTTTCCTTTGAAAAAGAAACACCAAATCCAGTTCTATATCTTTATTTTAAAAAACGATATGAAATTTCAAAGTTGTAAAGTATTTTTTGAAACACTCTGTATTTAGATGTGTGTTGCAAATTAATATTGAAAACTTTTCAGATTTTGATTAATTAATTATTTTTTTCTATTCTAGGGATTTTGCTGCTGTCATTCTTCATCATGCTGGTGATCAACACAAGTCTTCTAGTCATTCCATGTGATTATTTAGCAACACTGTTCCAGATGCAACCATGGTCACAAGAAGATGCATTTTTCCGAGTAGAATTGTTGGGAATCCCATTATTGCATCTGTTCATTGCACTTTTCATTGAGGTGAGCTGATTAAATAGATTCATTTTTTTCCTATCACAATGATAACCAGAATCAAAATGTTTCTGGTATTGATATGTTGTGAAATAATACTGTTCCTTTCAGTTTCGGATTTCCGAATTATAGTTCGTCTGCAATAGCTTTTTGGGTGGCTAGACGGGTTTCCGACCTGTCATTTGTTCGTATTGGCCACTTTCAGTGACTGTTAGACAGCTGGTGTTTACTACAATTTTAGAGTATGTTACTGAATATTGCCCAATTCGTTTCTGAATACCATAGAATCTCAATCATCTAATAATTATATCTATTTATAGTTGCCATACTCCCATATAGATTTTTCTCGGGAGTGCATAGTTTCTCTGTAAATACGTGTATAACGATGAATTAGGTACTTAGAATATATTGTCTTGTATTGTATTTACTGAGAAATAAACATTCATTATTATTATTTCCAAAGAGTCACTATTGAGATTGTAAAACTTTGTGTTCTTATTTTAATTATTAATAATTGTTTCCAATGATAATCGATGAATCATTATTTAAATTAATAAAATTCAATTGAAGATATCACATTTATTAATTATTAATATTTCAATATTATCATTTACTATGTATTGTTGTTCAATCAAATAAAGATAATCGTACAGATAACCAAATGCAGATCTGAAAGATGTTATCCACCCAAAGGACATAGGTAACTGTAAATAGCAAAATAGGTAATGAATGGGTAAAGCTATTGTAACTGTGAACTGTATATTACGTTACAGAATTTCTTTCTAAATTTCAAAGAATCTTTGAGATTAGAAAGAAATACAGTCTTTCTACGAGTGTACAAGAATTTTACAAGTGTACGGCTCTGTACAGTATTTGTAGAATAAAAATTTAGTTGTATTGAAACTGAATAATATTTTGCAATTATGGGGTGCAATCAAATGTTTTTCTGGGGTGCAAGTTGATTGAGAATTTTCGTAGTCAATAATATAAATAATTCCCCATAACTTGAACTGAAAACAAATATTAATAATTTATAGTTGAAGTAAACCCAGAACCTTAAACTGTCTACTATTAGTTACAGAGCAACTGCTATCGACGCAGCGAACCAGCGTTGCCAGATACCATTGGCTGTTTTCGGCACAACCTATCAGCCAATGGTATCTTGCAACGCTTTTATTGCGAATAAATTGAAAGTTGCCGGTGGGCTCCATTCAAATGATGCCTATTTTGACAAGAAATGTGTGTGCCCAAAATAGTTGAAATATTATTACAATTCTAATGTCTTTTGAAAAAATATTGAAAGCAAATTCTCAGTTTGCAATTGAAAATTTTCTATGGCTGTAATAAGGTTTCTGAGATCATTATTTCTTCACTTGACATCAACTTTCAATATACTTGTCACCTTAGGCTGTATTTTCAAAGAATGTATAGAAAATTTAAATTTTTTTATAATAACCATAATGATGAATTGATAATTGACTATTTTAATGTCGTATTTTTCCTATTTCAGTCGAAAATCACGGATTGGATCGAAAATTCGTATATTGTGCGAAGAAAAAATATGGACAGATATCATTACATTGAGAACAAACTGAAATCTGGCACCCCTTGGCAATTCATTGAGGTGTGATATTTTGCGAGTGTGAAACTACTGTGGTTACCAACTGAAATCACTCATTACAGTGCCTGAGGTTTTCATGTTAAGTGATGATAATTTAATTAAGCATATTATGTTACATAGTAATTTGTAACATGTCTGTTATTTTTAAGGTTTGTGGACCTTTTCTTGATTAGATATTGTAAGTTAATCAACACTGTGAATTGAATTGTAATACGTATATCGAATTGTTATTAAGGCCTATGAGATTAAGCGAACCTTAGCATAATAAAGTAGGACTGAATATGTGTGATGAGTCCTACATTATTATGTTAATGCACGCCTAATCTCATAGGTATTAATACACGTAACTGTCGATAGACTACAGCGTTTACGCTTCAAATGTTGCGGTTGCATTACTATAAGAGACGTTCATCTACCAGAAATACCTTATTACATTTACTGCCAAAAATAGTTTAATTGCCAAAATAATTAGTTGCCCAAAAATCAAATTGAATGTAACCGCTCTAAAATGACGTCATCAAAATGAGATCAATCCCTGTTCATATCTGTAAAATGGCGTCATCTTACAACGGTTAAATTTAAATCTAATTTCGTGCAACTGGCCGTTGGAATTTCCGTTGTACGGATTACATTTTTAGATTTAGATGATTCAATTATAAACATTATTAATTGATAGTACGCTTTTGTTTATTACAGTTTTCTTGTAAGAGATCTGTTAAAAAATGTAGTCCCATGTTATTCAACTCTGAAAACATTCCTGGATCTTGTATGATAACCGTATTTATCAGAGCCCACGGTGCACTCATTCTCTAATTTAATTGAAAAACTGCCTTATCATAAATTCACAACAATCATTAACTGCTATGAAGTTTTAAACATTATCCGCAAATTTTGTTTTTAGTACTGATAACAGTGAGTGAATGACTTGGGCCTTCCCAGAACAATATTTCTTTTAAAAAACCTGAATATTTCGTTGATAACACTTGTGGGTTCAATCTACCTCTGCCATATTATAGTGCCAATTTTTCCCAAAGCGTTTCCTAAACGTTCTCGTGTATTCTCGCAATTATTTAGTACTTTTAAATTGGAAGTTCCTGTATTCATAAGATGTATTTTTTTATCCAAATTGTTTGGAGTATAGCTTTATTCTGTATTCGATTATCATTACACGAAATTAAGTGTGTTATGTCAGTTGCATACAACATCTTTTGTAGAATATTCATGATAAGCTGGCTCACCTCGCAATAGATTACTATTAACCAGCAAAATTTATCTTCATAGTACAAAGCTGATTTGAAATAATTTAAGGAAAAAACAAGTATTGAAAACTTATCGGTTTTCTTATCCAATATTAAAGATGTATTTTTCAGAAATAACTGTATTTTACATTTTCCGAATACCGTTTTGATATTTATCAATAAGGTATACACTTTTGATATTTTTCTTTAAAATATACCTTTTTTGATATTTTTCTTTGAGACATCATTTCTAAATATTTTTAATTGAAACATATCTTTTGATATTTTTCTTTAAATATCCTTTCTAGATATTTTTAATTTAAATATATCTTTTGATATTTTTCATAGAAATATGCCTTTTTGATAATCTCTTGAGAAGTTTCATTTTTACCGTTTGATATTATCTTATAATAATGAGGAGCTAATCACCATCTCAACTAAGGACCCGTAGAATTTTTCCTAATATTCTTCTCTATTGCAAATTGTATTCAAAATTATTGATATTTTCGTATCTCTAACTAAAATGAAGTCATACTGCGAATTGTTCGTACACTTATATGTTGAAAATGGCCTATCATTGATTTTTGTGTTATGTTCCTATTTAATTTTTGAAACCGAACCATTATGTGGAGTTGAAACATCAAAGATTAAGTATTTTACATGATTATGTCAAGTTTATCACTATATTATTGTTGTTATGGAATATTTTACAAAAGTGAATTGTAGTTTAAGTTTTGTTATTATAATTATGTTGGACGCTTGAGGTTTAACAGCTGTGTTTATTTGCTTATGTGATCGGCTAGTGGTATAGCACAGTGCATGCTACTTATTTTACTTTTTGTAAAGTAATTTTACGGAGGATTTATATCCTCTATAAAATTATTACATAGGATTTATGTCGTCTGTGAAATCAATTGGAAATGTCATTATACTGTATAATTTTCAAAATCCGCTCTGGATTTACCGGTGTTAAGAAATTGGCCTCCTCTTCTGTTTTAGTAGTGAGACATAATCTGAAAACCCGTTTATAATGATAATTATAATATTTGTAGGATATTTTGCATGATTTGTAGCGATTAGATGTAATTGAATCATTGTGATCTTTAGAACATACTTGTTAGATTTAACATTTAGACTAAGTAGGACTCAGTTTTGTGTTCTTCCATGTTCTAGTATTATTTTACATTTATGGATGGATTATTCCCTTATAGAGAGCTCCAATTCAGATCTGGTGTATCAAGTTTCCAACATTCTTGCTAAGCTTTTTTATTTTCTTACCAGTGGGTACATTATTGGACCCACATTACTTATGAAATAGTTTTGAAGATATATGTTTTTATACACATATATATTTGGAAGATAAATTATGTTTATACATATATATTACGTAATATAATCGATATCTAAGAAAACTTTGGATGATCACACATATCGCAGCAGATATTGTCCATATGTTTAATTGTTACATAATGAATAATTGTTGATGTTTTCAAAACTTTATTAAGGTTAATGGTCGGTTTTTAGCTGCCTTATGCATTCCAGTAATGTGTTTCCTTGTTGTGCGCAAATCTTCTGTGAAGTATTTATAAAAAGCAAGTCTTTACTACACTAGCGCAATTCAAACAAGATTCTTGACAGGCTAGGCAGGACGATGAAATATTTTGACAATTTTTATTGTGATTTTAGAACAAGTGCCTTTTCATACTTCCATTCATTGAAATTTTTTTCTTCTCAATCTTATCATTTTCATCAATTTTTCAACTACGTACTGAAGTTAGCATTTGAAATCAAGTCTTGGAAATTGAAAAAAAAATTTTATACATTTATGTGAAAGTGTAGTAATTGCTAAAACTAAACAGCCTCAAGTGAATCTGGTTTTAATCCTTTACTCTGACAATAATTAGAGTTGTGAATCCATTTCAAATATTAATATATTTCGTGCCAAGCCATTTCTAGATAGGGGCTGTGTATCTTTAATGAATGCTAGTCATTGTTCTAGTATAGAAAATGTTTGCTATGAATGCCTTAGTGGTGAATTTCACCAAATATTATTTAACTTTAAAAATGTTGGCGGAGGGTTTCCACCGACATATACCGTCCAAAAAAAACTGCTAGAATCTTCGTTCAGAGACATAGTAGTCCACAACTGCTACGTATAATAAACTGAACTATTTCAAATTTATTTTTTACATGGTGACTGTCAGTTGTTATATTAGTAATTACATACATCTTATAATTGTAAATAAAGTCTATTTTATGGTGAAAAAATTTCGAATCATTTTTTATTTTACAAGACACCTGTATGATTGACTTTTAGAGTAAAATGTTTCATGATAGGCAGCTGAGCGGGCTGAGTAGGTCAGCAAAAGTCCTCGCAATAAGTGTTATATCCCGCCAATTTCTAACTAATCAATAATTTATTGGATTTTTATACACCAATGTTGGTAATAATTTAACTTGCCTCAGAAATAATGACCACAAGTTTTTAGAATAAGTGAATGTTCACATTTTATTAAACGCAGGATTAATCATCTGCCTATATTTTATTAGAACTATTACAGTAACATTGTGTTGAGTAGATTAGAAACATTCATTTAATTTACCGACTTGTGGTCATAATTTTAAGGGATTCTGTTCAAATCAATTTTCTCCACTAGGTACTTGAAGTGTAGCACAGTACCACATCATTGATGCGGAAGGGTTGGATTGTTGGAGTTGCCTTTTTCACCCTTATAAAGTTGGATCTCATTTTGTCCTACTTGAAAACCCTATTGCAGATTAAAACCCCTTATTTTTAGTATCTAATATTCACCCTAAATAATATCTAATTTAAGCTAGCATATTCTTATTTTACCAATTTCAGATAAATTCGAACCCCTCTAAACTCATTTCGCTGAGCGATATTCCATCCCCCACGGTACCCAATCATATTTTTATTATAAGAATATTCATGAAGGAGGCTGGAATAGTTGGGGTGCAGAAGGCTCACCCCTATTTTCACTGACTTCAAAGAATTTGATCAAATCAATCATATTTTTGGACTATTCCATTTTGAAGTAGTACGGTACTGTGCACTGTAGCTTCGTAGTTTGGTGTTTGACCGAGAGAGAGAGCGCGCGCATTGCCGATGACTGGGGTAGAGAGCATAGAGAAGCTAGCCAGATGCTATTCCGGTTCTACAACAGACGACTCGTTTTTGTTAGTAGGGTAGTCAAGTCGTATTCGTGCTTCGTTTCGTTTTAGTGTGGTTATGGTCCTTGTGGTGGGAGGCGGCTTGTTGGCTCGGTTTTCCATGTTATATGAAGTTTTGTAAATTGTGCAAATGCATATTCAGACATAATGTGTTTTCTATTTCCTACTCGGCTGTTGAACTCCCAACTATAAGAGAAAATGCCAATAAAACAGTGAGTACCGTATCCTCATAACATTAATTTATAATAGTGAGCCTAACCTAGGACAACCACATTTGGGTCTAAAATGTTATTGGAATGAATGCATACGTTCTAACTCATAATGTTGACAGAAACTGACAATGTTTTTGTATATTGTGACTGATAGAAATATCGCAATGCTGACAAAAACGTGTTGGTACTGTCATAATCAAGAATGCGGCATGTAATTGTAACATTCGAACCACTATTTAAATGTCTGCAGCACCGTTATAAATGCATTGCAGTTAAAATTTCTAAATGGATTATTTGAATTTAATCATGCCCTATCAAGCTTTAATTAATCTTGTTGAAAATATGTCATAATTATTTTTCCTTGAATCGGAATACTCAGTGATGAAAATGTCTTGAATTCAACCCTTAGCTCATACTGTACTAGTTTTTCTCATTGAAAGCTACCAAATTTTAATCCTAAAATATTATGCAGTGTGTGAAAAGTGGAAACGTATGAGCCTCAATTATTTTTCAACCCTTAAATTCGTGAAGGTCAATAAGGGTGGTTAAATGTTGAGTCTTCTGAATTGGCTGAACTGTTTGACGATCCCTGTCCCATTTAACATACTAGTTACTTTAACTGCATCTATTGACCCATAAGCATAGGTTCCCAAACAATTAACTTCACACTAAATTTCAGTAGTAATTTATGAGCAATGATTTATTCTGTCGAATCATAAAATAGACCATGTTTTAATACGAAATATTTTTTTAACAAACACCCTGAGCTAATTTTGAAAAGGGAGCTCATACTTTTCTGTGACTCACTTCAATCATGAACCTGTGGTTTATTTCGGGAGTGAATGTGTTTGAATTTTTTTATTCGGAGATTGACTTCATTCTGGTTGTAAATAAATCAGTTTGTATGTAAAAATATAATAATATTATGCATGCTAAAAATCTGTAATGCATTAGTTGGGTACTTTAACTAAGTTATCTTATGCTCTGCAATCGAAATTCTTAGTGGTTCTTTTTATTATAGAGATACCCGTATTAAACAAAATTCCAGAAAGTTACCTGAAATAAAGTTTCGTCAGAAGTAAATCAACTACATTGATCTCTCATTCTTGGAATTCTGATTTTTATGTGTTTTAGCAGCTATTGGATTATTTACATAATCTTAATCTTGACATTGAATTCCTTGCTTAAAGGATTGAAACTGTGTTTTTGGAATCATTATAGGGTCAGTTAATTAATGAAGATTCTTGAAAATGATATGATGTATAAAATAACGATAATAAACTATATTTAGGAATTTTTTAGGTATGTTGTGGTCTGTGTGGAACTCCATTATAAAATAGTGTATACAATAGTACGTTTTACGGTTTTTGGTTGTAAACCACAGTTCTAAGGTTTTAGGGCATTTTAATTCCTTTTAAATGCTCCATCAACTTAAATGTAAATGTATGACAAATCATCAAAATCAACTGCACTGGGGGGATCTGTAAAATGAATTTATTTGTTAGTCTGAAATTATTTCATCATTACACAGATGCTATCTTCCCCTACATTGAACATATGGAAAAAGCAATCTCTTGCCAGGATGCACTGCCCCATATGTTTGATCATTTCAATCATTCCACAGCAATGACACTTTTTAAAATCGTCAAGCTATTTCCCCTTCAGCCACCATAATATGGTGGAAATATTCCTCCTTGTTTGTAGACCCCCAACATGATTCAAATGACAAAGCCCTTGCTCTCTGCAGGACAGTTGACCTCCTGGTTTGTTTACAAAGCCTCCCTGGTAAATGTAAAGCACTAACTTGAATATAAGGAAGTGGAGCCTTGGTCAGCAAATACCATTCATTTCATCAATGGGAAGCTAAACTTCTTGGAGAGTGCAAAGCACTCACTACCAAAAGTGCAAAGCATCCACTTCATTAATTGGAAGCGACGATATTGAGACCAGGAAGTGTTTCTTCCATCAATTGTTCTCTAGGAGAGAGCAGATCACATCACCTATGGGGTTTGATTTGTAAAGCACATTTGTAAATTCAGTTTTTCCACTGAATCATTGAAGGTGTACTCTCCTGGTGAGTGTGAAGTACTTACTTCATCAAAGCAACTAACCAGCCAAACAAGGGGCACAACCAAAAAAATAACTTACTTACCAAGGGGGTATCAAAAGGGGGTGCAGGGGGCATAGCCCCCTGCCGAGCGAAAGCGAGTACCGTACTCTAACGACATTGCTAGGAACATCCGTTTCTAGTTTTTTCTCGTCAATTTCAGAAACCAAACGTTTCAATTCATTCGTTACCTTCCAATTCAAATTTGTTAATAGGAAAATTCGAAAATGTCATTAAATTTTTATCACTACATTAAGTGGATATAATATACGATTAGTGCAAAACGGTGGACCACATAGAGGACGACACACAATTTGATTTTCTTTACAATAGTTCATCAATTTTGTGCTTCCCCATTTTGGAAAAATATATTTCATTTCTTTTTTTTAACACAGAAAAGATTACTAAAATAGACTACCAGGTAATCTAATAGAATAGATTTTAGTAGTAAATTAATAAAACATTCAACTTTACTACTTCTCAAGTTGAGCGATCTTTAAAAGGATAGAAAGCAGGGACCTTTAGCGCGATTTCATTCGCTCCGAAAGATGCCAACTTTTGTATTTAATTTGAATTTGTTAATTAATGTCAGCAGTACATATTCTGATTCACTTGCACTTGGCAAGGAAAAAGTAAAATAACTTATTACGTTCTGAAGTTCTCCCATTGTTTTACAAACAAAAGAAAATTTGAAATGAATTCTCTGTCATAAACTCTTCTCCCTCATCTTAGTCGAGTGATATTTGACTTGTTTCGACGAAAAGGAATACGGATAGTCAGGTGCCTGTTTCATAAATTTCCTGTAAAACTGTCTTGATCAACTAATTACAACTTGATCCTTCTTAAAACCTATACTTCCTAAATCCTTGAAACTTAATCCCTCTTTTAACAAATAATGAAATTGAAGCTAATATTTGAAAACTAGCTAGAGATTTTCTGTCAAATTAGTTTTTTGAGCTACGTCTAATCGCTTGCGAAATCTTCTAGCCACAGTTTTCTATAATTTGGAATTCCTTTTATTGTTCCAACAAAACATAGATAATAATTATATGTTCTCACTCTTATTTTTCCATTACTCCTGTATAGAAATGTGGACAAAATTGTGCCCTTGTGCCTGTAAAGTGTACTTATATTGTTGAAAATTATTAGTTACAATTCATAAAATCAATAGAATAATATTACTTATACTTACAACTTTTGTAATCTAGAATCTAGGCAGTTATAATTATTGTTATCTACATGAATTAATCTTATCTTATCTCTCTCGGTTAAGTGTTTATGGGAACTATGCATTTGTGAATCCTTCTCCAAGAATGGACTCCAGAATTTATATGTTTAAACTCCTCCGTTTCATGTAGATACAGTACAATCATATTGATGTAGGATAGGAGATTTTATTTTGTCACAGGCATAATATGATGTCTAATCTTTTAAGTGATCATGTGATGATATTGTACTCATAGAGCTAATTATATTAATGTTATATTAAGGTTATCCATCTAATACTTCCAACTCCTAAAATTCCTTCAAAAAGTAGAAGGAACTGACACTCATTGCTTCAAAAAGAGACCAGAGTATAGAAGAACTATACTTCTATTCTCTCTGGAAGAGGCCTCTTGGACAGCTAGAACAATTGAACTAAATGATATATGTTGATACTTGCAACCCTTAAATTTTGTCCGATAATGAGATTTTTCTAAAAAAAGAAGATGCTTTAAATAGCTTGGCCGCCTCTACTATGAACGAAAAAATGCTAGTCAAGATGAATAAAGGTATTCGTGCATACCATAAAGCAAGGGAAAACTGGACTACCTAGGATATAAAAATGAGGTCATGGATGCTCCTAGCAACAAACCTTTCCGCAGGGAAAAGTCAGAGAGAAGATAAGATCCTAGAGGAAAAATGTTTCTGGAAAAAAATTCTAGAAACGACTTAGGAAAACAGAAGCAATAAAAGAGGCGCTCTTTCGACTATAAAACCCGAGAGCAATTTCATTTTTGGTGGAACGACGAAGGTAAGGTAATATACTATTGCTGACTTTCTGAACCCATCAAGCTAATTTTATCTTTGTAGATTAATGTCTTTAGCATGATCATGATCACATAGATTGGAGTTTGGTTTTGTTACAACAAATTATACAAACTATGAAAATACTTTGTATCGTTCTACCAAAAATAATATTGCTCTCGGGTTTTATAGTCGAAAAGGATTATTCCGATTAAATAAGAATTGGGTCGAGTATTTTTCAAATTTTGCAAAGGTAAGCGGATTTCAAAATTGTATCGTGTTGAACAATTCTTATTTCAGACTGCAATAAGTTATATTGATAGTTGAGTCTTGAGAATCGGTCGAGAATGTCAGTGGAGTGAAGGGGAAAAGGCTAGTACGCATGCGCGACTGTCTGTTTCTTTGTCTGTTCTACTCTATAAAAAACCAAAAACTGTATAGTTTTTAAAAATGTATAGTCTTTTTATACCAAAGACGATAGGAAACTAAATAGTATTCTATTCTAATTGTCTTTGGTTCTACAGAGCATCACCCTATCACCATCTCCTACTGTTCCCCGTCTACCGCAGAGCCTAAAATTCGCTCCAAACCCATTCTCGTGACTCAACCATCAATAACAACCAGGTGATCCAATTCTAAGTGTAGGACGGAACAGTGACATGATATTAGTTTAACATTGTTGAAATTGAACAGACAGGTTGTCATTTTTCTGCGACAAAAATAATTGTAATAATTGTTTTGCGACAAGTTGTATGTAACAATTTTCTTTGTCAATTAGCATAGTTGTTGCTTGAAACATTATTATGTTGGAGGACACATGTGTACGAGTGAATAGTTTCAAATCTTTTTTCCATTTTTATTCATTATCCTTCAACGTAAATGAATTCCACGCTTTGTATTTGAAAAAGCTCATCGCAGCTAATGAATATTTAACCAAAACTAATTGTTACGTTTTCAATTATGTCCGTGTTCATTCTCAGTAAATGCTAAATTTTCTAAAATCGACTGTTTCCAGTTTGTATTGAATGAAATAGTAGAATATTCAAACTCCTCTGGTAGAGTTATTAATAATTCAACTTAGAAATTTACCGCTAACTTGTAGTCCTTGAACCTGTTTATTGTTCCTTTCTACAGACATGAGCTATACAATCTTTCTCAACTTGAATTACTTTAAATCTACCTACAGCACTTGCTAATTCATTTCCTGGAATTATTTCATAATCATAAAAAAACACTAACTATTATTTGTACTCAAACTTTTTCAATTACATATGTTCTCGTCGGTTTCCATAGCGTTTCACCGTTTCTTGTCGGAATTGATTTAGCTTTGCTCAATAAGTGACATGATAGTGTCACATGAGTGCGTAGGTTGAAGTTCTACAACTTAAATCATAGAGTTGGTCAAGTCATTTCATCCCACGATGTCAGAAATCTATATTGAGCCGACTACAACACGTGAAGCATTGTCGACATGAACTGTGTTGCACTAAAACTATCAAACTTTTAATACCATTTTTATCATGTGCCGATTAATGGGGTTTTACGTGTTTACAACATTTTTATGTTGTTCATCCATTTAATATTTTTATGTTGATGAACTCATTGATTGCCGTTGAGTAACGCCATAGAGAAGCTATACTCTCTAGCAATAACTTAACTAATCTGTTCTCTGTGGTAACGCTGTGTGCCTATCATAAGCTAGATACACTCATTTTATGAGTGTAGAGATTACATTCATTAATATAGACATTACATTGTAATCTAGAATCTAGAGTACATTCATTTTAATGTCTCAAACTAATTCAATTTATTACCGTTTACTAATTAATCATGATGATAATTTATCCTGTTATAGATTGCTATGTCAAATTTTAGTAGTGTCTTTTATTAGGCTACATTGACCGAAGAGAACATCTTTTTCAAGTCTTATAAGGAATCGATAGAAGTAATCTACGACCTGATTTTCTACAAATGTAAATTCTATTGATATAATGCAAGTATAGCAGGATTAATTTATAGTCAAAAAACAGCTGATTTTGGAAATCAGTAAACAGTGATTTTATGCAACTTTGTACTGGCGTAAATAACACCCCTGCAGCCCCCGCCGTGCGGGGGGGCGCCATAAAACCATAGAATCCTGTAAGCCATATTTATAGGTTGGATATGGTAGTAATTAAAAATCATTAGACTAGGGTTGGGATTTGAATAGAACAGTAATGTATAAAAAATATAATTCAGCTGTAGAAGTTTTTGCGCAACTGGCACTGTCTGGAAAAAATCTATAAAAGACAAACCTATATATAGAAAAATCTATATATAGAAAATATTCCCCTGAATGGAATCATCCGAACGCAGTTTTGAAAACTGACTTTTCCAGTCAGCATAAATGCAATTATGGCGACTGTGTAATTTGTATGAATGGGCTTTCTAATTAATTAAAAATTGATTGTATCACAACAGGAGCTTCGCGTGCGAAGTGGGGGGGGGGGTCTACACGATTTATTGACGATCTGTCAAACGGATTTCCATTTTTCCCCCTCGAGATAAATAAAAATTGACAAGCTTCTTCAGTGACAAGTAATGAGGGGCGAGGGTTGATTCTGAAGCCGTGAATTTCGATTAGTAGTGACCTATTTGGCGGTGCCATAATGTTGGCATCAAAAGGGGTTGAATTCGATTATTGACAGTAGCTGCAATCAAACGAAAGCTGTCTTTTTCCATGTTGAACTAGCTTTTCACTCATTTTGCGTTAAGAAGGTTGGAACATTTAACGTGGATACCTGTCAATTATCAGGCATGCACATTTTTTATGAGCTCAGAACGAGAGATTTTGTGCGGTGTTTGGATTGGGCGAAAAATCTACTATTCAGATACTCAGTGTTTGTGAGTGTTTTAACATGTCTGCATGAGAATGCGCGCTTGAGGACATCATCAATTTGTCGCTAGTTCATTAATAATGAAAAACTGCATGCATTAGGTACGTTTGGTCCGTTACTTTTCGTGTCAGTTGAAATAGTTCGAGTCGAGTGGGTCAGTTCAATGGTAAATTGAAGTTAGTTTGATTAAACTGTTGATATAGTGAATCAATAATAATAAAGTAGACACCTACGTATTAAGTGAACAGTAGGAATGGGTGGGTTAATAATAAATTTGAGTTAATTAAGTTGAAAATAATTAAGGTAACAGCATAGGAATAGTTCAGTTGAGAAAGTCAAAATATAATCGGAAAATCATTTTTCTTTTCTAAAAGAGATTCCTAGAAAGTCACACTCTCACATTTTGTCCAATGTATTTCATCTAATTGAATAGAATCTCCTGTATTATTTAATACTTGTGAATAACACTGTGTGTGGTCAATAACACTCCAAGTGAGTTTAGTTTTGGTTTTATGTGAGGTATCATCCAACTTTTAAATACAATTACTATGATATATAGTCATATTTGGGAATATCAGCTAGAAAGCTTATAAACTAAATACAGTACTAGTACAGTTAGATTTAGATAGCGATAGGTATAGGTAAATGTTAGATAAATGTGTGATTCTAGATAACAGATAATACTATAGACAATATAGGCAAGACATTTGGAATAGGAATGTTTAGAATATAAGAATATATATTTTTGGAATACTTATAGTTGTATATATATAGCATGTTCATATGGGACTATTCCTTCGGAAACAATAGTTAAATCACAACTATTATTAATTCCAATTCATTAAATAATGTTACAATAACATTTTTATTTATATATATTGACTGAATTGTTTGTCAAATTTTGGATAAGTCACATTCACAAAGCGCCCAATTTTGTTGAACTTGTCAGTAACAGCTAACCGGATATTTATTCATTGCACTAATTGCTGCTATATGTAGTTGCTTTAAATTTTGCCTTGCAAAGTGCAGTTGGTTTTTCTCTAGTAAAATACGAGTACAATGAATAAGTTTCCTCTTCCTCTTGAATCCCTCTTTATCTATCATCATTCGTATGTAAGGATCCAAGTTGATGTTACTAATAATATCTATCAACAGAAAGAGACAATTTTAAAAACTCAATTTCATCATTTTATTACCAAAATATAAGATACTAAGAATATGATAAAAGAAGGTATAGAAAATAAGATAAGGTACGAAAATAAGATATGATATCTCGAAGATACTAAATCAGTTGATAACTATAATAATGAATTGAGTCATGATTTTTTCTTTATTGTGATTCAATACTCCTATGCAATGATTCAAAACTTTTATGGAATTTCGAAACCTTATTAGATTTTTGAATTTTACGAGAAAGAAGCTCGACATTTTTCATATGTTTACTGTTTTTAGAAAAACGTATTTTAAATTGAACAAATGACGAAACTTCAAGCGCAGGTTTTTAATGATACGCACTTGGGATCCGTCAAACTCCACGATTTAAACTTTTGCTTGAGGTTCCACTTGAAATTATATGTTACGTAAAGAATTTGGTATCATGACGAAAATTGTCATTTGGAAAATAACGAGAATAGTAAGCCAAAAAGAGGTCACGGAAAGCCTGTCCGAGCTAAATTAAGCCCCGCATATCATTATTTATTTATATTCCAACAGGATCACTATTTTTAACTTCTGAGACTTTTATCTATATATAAAAAAAAGCTAGTTCTGCTATTTTTGCAGTAGGCTTAATGCTTTTTCTCATTCATTTTCCTTTTCTAATATTATATGCAATTGTAAATGAAGTTACTTCCATCGTGTATTCGTGTGTAAATAAATAATCAATTTTATATTCTATTATATTTTCAATTCGGATTAATCGACCACCATCAAATTAATTTTTGTATTCAAGTTTCAACAACAGATTTTAAGATAGTAGGACTTTTCCTTCTTCATTTCTTGACACAATTTTTGTTTTTCAAAGCTAAATTATGTAGTTTTTCTAGTATTTTCCAAGTTAGAGTACTTGAATTAATTATTTCACTATGTACATTCTACTCACTGGGATATTATATTAGATACTTTCTGATTTCCAACACTGGAGATTTGTTCCTTTTTAAAAATTAAATTCATTATTCATGATAGTACTGGGATATATGGTTTCATATTTCCAGGTTTACTATTCTGGTCCGTTCCTTTCTTTGAAATACAAACTAAATACATTATTCATATTAACAATTTGAATTAGTATATGATATAAATAATGGACTCTTAATATTGTTTTCATAATGTTAGTACTGTATTGCCTCTCAACTATACAAGACTGACCTAAGAATTTTGTGCTGTGTAGTATCACAAAAAGTGGGTGGTATAGCTCTGACAGGTCTATCATTTGCTACTGATATTAAAGATTACCTGTCAGAAAAAAGGTGGACTTATTATTTCTGAGACTGGAATAGCAAGGAAGGAGAGTCAACACCTATTGAATTACCAATTGATTTGCTTGCTTGCGTAACGCCAATTGAAATTCATATCAAGTAATTGCGGTTCACTACGCTTCTATCATATTTCTTACATTTATGTTATTGGAATACGTGAGAGTTAGTTTCAGTTACTGTGAAGATTGAACTTGAAATAATTGAAGATATTGAATTACCTCAAATATAACAAAATTATATTGTGTTATTCATATTAACAATTTGAATTAATAGAGGATATAAATAATGGACTCTGTTTTCATAATGGTAGTACTGTATTGTCTTTCAACCAAACAAGACTGTCCTAAGAATTCTGAACTGCGTAATCACAAAAAGTGGGTGGGTATCAAGATTACTAGACCATTGTCTAGTAATCTTGGGTGGGTATAGCTCTGACAGGTCTATCATTTGTTATTGATGTAAAAGATTACCTGTCAGAAAAAAAATTGTATAAACTCAATATGCTATAAAAAACTTTTAAGTAGTAGGTTTCGTTCAGGATTGGATCTAGAAGTCCTGAAAATAAATACAATCAATTCTTCATTCATTTTTAAAGCCACATTCGCTCAACAACAAATGTCTCCAGTATTATTTCACAGCTTATTTACTTCTAAATTTTCCTTTTTGGTATTGTTTCTATTTCAAAAAAGAATAGACTGTAATATAAGGAACATATGTAGTGGACAGCGTCTGTTATGTTGGAACAAATTTAATGTGGTCTGTGGTGTTTCAATCAAAATATAGCTGCCAATCAGTAGAGGTGGGCATTCATAGATAGGTAATTGTAATCAGTCTAATCTCAAAATTCACATAAGAGATTCTCTACTTGTAATAGTTGGAAAAGTATGTAGGTACATTGTCTTTTTCGTGGCCTCTCAAGTTCTGAGATGCTATTCTACGTTGTGAAGACATAATATCAGTGAAAATTTTAAGCGATTTCATGGTAAAAAGCGAGTAGACGCTGGCAGAACAGACGTTTGCGGAAAAGCTTGTGACAGGTATTTTATCTCGTCTCATGTACGACTGAATAAGACTGCAGCCATTATGGTGTGATAACGTAAGCTTCTTGTCACTGTGTTTTATCTAGTCGCGTTTTGGACTAGCTCCAAAAGTTTCTTCTTTCGTTGATCGATCGGCAACCTACCTTTTGACGATGCTATAAACAGATGAAATTCGTTACCGGGTTTAAGAAAAGCTTAATTTCTGAAAACTGAAACGCGAAAAGTTGTAAGTTGGACGTTTAATGTTAGACTTCAATGACGTTTAATGTTAATGTTGAATGTTAGACGTTAAAATTAGACTTCACGTGGAGTTGACATGAGCGTGATGGTCAGTAAGTTTGTCCTTTTAATTTAATTTATTTATTTTTACTTAATTTAGAGTGATGTTCACATGAGTATCAGGCTTGTGCGGAGGGTAAGGTGAGATCTATTCTAATACATCTTTTGAGGCTGCCGGGACCGACGGCTTATCGTGCCCGAAACACGAGAGTTACCCGAGAAAAATATCTTGGTCACAACTGGGATGGAACCAGGACCTTTGGCGTGTCAGACCAGCGATAAACCAAGTCCACTATTATTTATATTTATTTATATATTATAATATGTATTTATTTATATTCAAACATTATTACTGTAGTAACATTATCTATCCATCACTTAACTTTCACGTTACTAACCTTC
Source organism: Laodelphax striatellus (assembly GCA_017141395.1). NCBI lineage: Eukaryota > Metazoa > Arthropoda > Insecta > Hemiptera > Delphacidae > Laodelphax > Laodelphax striatellus. The sequence continues at coordinate 8,432,105 of CM029544.1, read as the reverse complement.
TAAAATATTTTAAATTTGTCTAGTGCTTGGTTTTAGAGTAATATTGGTGACTGAGAGATATGCTACATAACCTAGGTTTGGACAGCTTTTTAAATGAAAAAAAAGGACAATTTTGGGCTTGAGCATGCTGTGCAGCACATAAAAATCGACCAAGTGTGGACTTGGGGACTCAGCAGAGGAACTCCTTCAAACCCTTGATCATCTATTGAGTCCACAAAACTCACTCCTTCTTTCAGATCAATAATCTTTTAAATGCCTTGAAGTTTTATTACTCCCATGTGGGGTAGAATTTCCCCATGTGGTCACCCGTGCGTGAAAACATCAATATAAAACCCATACTGAACTATTCAACCCAATCAACAAGGACAGTCCAATATTGTCAGTTCTGTTCTTCATCATTCAGTAGTGATTCTAGAAGCAATTGTTTCAATTGAGAGAGTGATGTATTATATTTAGTAGAGTTCTATTGAAACGGTGGAACAGTAGCTCCAATTTTGTGTTGGTTTGTAAACTGCCGAATCAGCTTTAATCGTAGTTTGCCGGTTCATAGTCAAACAATTGTTTGAAACTGATTCATGAAATTCGACATTTCATTACTGTGCTCAATTTCGGATCAGGATTATGTTTAGTTGTGCGGCCCTGTCATCAGTGCATTGATTACTTCTGTGCAGTCTAGTCAGTCTTTCAAGTAGTGTTGGATTGAGAGCATATTGCATACTATTTCTAACAGTTCAGACTCCTCTGTTCAGTTCAGCTCTGAACAGTTCAGACCATCAATACTTTGAAACCGTGTTTCTCGTACCCCTAGCTGGAAGTTTCTTACTAGTATTTATGTATATTCTATCATTTGGTCACTAGAATGTTTGTGTTATGTTTTGAGCTGTGATTGTGAAATATGTATATTTTCCATTCTAGATGACCAGAAAAAGTTGTTGATTAGTAACTAGCTTTGTCAGTGTATAGAGCTTGGAGAATCACTCAAATATTATACGAGTGTAAAAAGTTTATTCATTTCAATCTATAATACAAAACAATCGATTCTAAACTGTGTAGATTCGAACAATAATTCTGAATAATATTGCTCTGGTGAGAGAATTTCCAGTGGACGTTTATTGAGAAGAACCTAAATTTGGAATGTAAGTTTAACTTAATTTATTTTCAAGTTACAATAATCTATGTTATATTTCGTCTCATTTTTACAACTTGATTTATGATCCGTGATGATCTACGCCTTCTTAAAGTAATGGTAGTTCATAACCGTAGAGCTTTAGTCTAAAGTGAGTGAGAAGTGTTTATTTTTTCAACAACTTTCAATAATAGATTAAAATTATGATAATAGTCCGTCCTTCTTAACCGATCAAACCATTGTCAAATCGCCTCCAGATGGCCATCAAATTTCAATCGGGAATTTTTTTTATTTACTCATTCATTACTTAATGAATTCGCAGTACTCTGACCCTCTTCATCATGACTCATACATGCATCCACTCATACCGAACCCCCCTTCATACCAAACTACGTACTCCCTGGAATTATTAATAATGTACTCTACATTAACCTCTTATCTGATTTTGTTTGAATGAGTATCACGAAACATATGGCAGGCTTAGTTCATTCCTAGGGTAGTAGCTAGGATAATGCTCATGACTTTCATACGCGAGACATTATTGTTAATGTGGTGTTTTCTTTTTCTATCAGCAACCTCAATTTTTTTCTAACGTAGTTGATGACGTTGATGTCCTCACTGGGGCAACTCTGAACTTTCAGGGTGGAAAAACAGTATATTGATGCAGTTTTGATTAGAACCTCTATTATTTCTGTCTTCAATTTGTGATAAAAGCTTGCTGCATTCACTTTATAGTATACATTACTCAAAATTTGATAACTATTTTTAAGATTTGTCGAGTCATAGTGAAACGTTTATCTGAACTGCGAGTTATGGTGAATAGTTGAAGAGCAAGGAGTTCAATAAGCTTTTACCATTAAAACTTAAAATATTAATTACTTTAAAAGTGAAATTTACTCACAGTTTAGTGAACTCTGAACTGTGAGTAAATTTGACTTTTAAAGTAATTAATCTTTCAAGTTAATTTTGAACAAGTGAAAAAAGATGGATCCACATCATGTGAAGCTTTTACCAATTTTTGGTTTACTTTTCTTCTTGGGACTATTCTTAGTTCAGGATAGAGATATTCATGATAGAATAGATTGATTGATCAATCAAGACAATAGATTGATTGATGAATCAAGAGAATAGATTGATTGATCAATCAAGAGAATAGATTGATTGATCTATCAAGAGGGAGACATAGATAGAATAGAGAGACTTCAAGATAGCCTCTTTTTATTCTTGATGTTGTAGATTTTTTAAATTTGACGTATGGCGGATGACTGTTATTTTAACGTTTCCATGTTGATGGGTGATGCTGTGCTGCGAAGGACGCTACGTTATGTTGTAATGGACTAAGTGATGTTATGTTAGGACCAAACGCAATTTAACTATTAGTCAAATTGTTAAGTAGTTGAATTGTATTAGTTGAATTAAGTATTAGTTAAGTAGTTGAATTGTCTTTGATTAGAAAAGAGCTGAGCATAACATCACCTTTTACCATTGAAACCTTAAATAGCAGTCATTCGCCATCCGCCAATTGAAATATCTACTATAGCTTTCTTATTTTTTTTACTACTGGATCAAGCATCAGTCAAACCGAGAGTTTTCCTGGTGAAACGTAGTCACGTCAGACTTTTAGGTCTCGGCTGTTGAAAAACAGTCGCTAAATGAGGTCAAATCCTCTGAATTTATTCAGGTGCTCCATTAAGATTCAGACAACAGACGTGATCCAGTCAGTCACACCGATTTCATTTAGCATAATCTACAGATCTATTTTCTCCGATATTCTAAATAGCCATGAATTGATGAATTTGACTGGAATAAAATTTCGATTAAGTAAATTTTGTGTGTGAAGTATTGTAGTTGAATGTGAAACAGACCCCATTTGTTGGTTGCCGCTTGAAGCAGACTGTCAGTTTCAAAATGGGCACGCAAACCTGGAGAACGAATTTTGCATTGAATCGCATTCATTTGCATTTCGACAAAATTATTCATGAGTGGCCTCTGTTAGGCTTTACGTAACATGGAGAGCACATGGAAAATCTAACGTCAACTCTGCTTCACTTCGGTTCGAAGCTTTTCGATTGTGCTTTGTTATTCTTCTTGTGAGCATAGACGGACAGTGATTCTGTGATTACGACAAATTTAAGATTTCCTTTAACGTTTAGTAACCTTAAAAAAAGTAATTTCCCCAACTTGATCTTTGAATGAGAGGCCGGTGTGTTTCAAATAAAATCAACTAAATAAATGCGAAGTTTTTCCAACTTCGATTTGTATACTTTTCTCCTGAATGGTGAGTTTTTTGTAAAATTTTATTTCCATCATTTTTCTCATGATAACTGTAATTTTAGCGTGATAATTAAACATATGTGAGATGGGATGGGAATCGCACTTAAGACCATAGCTAATCAACAATAATGTAATCTAATAATCTCAATAGATACTAATCTAATAATAGTCTAATCAATAGACTCTAGTCCAGATTGTAGCCAACTGTGGCGACCGGCGATTCCTAGAGACTATGGCGAGACCGAGTCTTCCAAATTGTTTATAAACAGTAATTAGTTCTTGAACTTTCCAAAACACTGTAAACCTTTTTTCATAAACATAATAGTTGTTATTTTATCTATAGCCTGTAGTTAACTAAATACTTATTTCTAGGATATTGGTATACTTCCTATTTTCCATTTATCAATTTTCCTCTTTCTTTTCTGATTGCGTTCCCTCCCTCTAGCAGCGCGTCTATTTTATTTGAAAGAGCTGTATTCTAAACAAATCAAGCTTGAATGACCAAATGAATATGTAGCGTTTACTGGTTTTCACGCTTCTGTGCGTATTACCAACAAGTAGCGTTTCGTCCGATTTTTGAGGCTTCTACCTTACACAAACCCTTCTATCACTGGCTAATTACTGTTGTAAATAATCAGTATCAAATAAAATTAAAAATCTGCTCCTTCAGATTCTATAGCTGCAATAGTTGTATTGTATTGTAGTTGTATTTGTATTGCTTCATGTGAATTATTTCTATCAAAGCCACTGATTCGATGTCAAAGCCTATTTATTTGGATGTAATTACAAGTTTTCCTCCCTATAAAACTGTATCCAGAAGAAGCTCATATAGAAATTTATGCCAATTCATAAACATTGGCAGAAGTTAAATCAATCCAATAATGGCAATGAATTGTTGATGAGTACATTTTAAAAATGGTAGCTTGGATGAAGTAATTTAATCTACTTTCTGCTTCACTTTGAGTAGAACACCTCTGACATCTAGACGGCTGAATAATGAAGTTGTAACTTGAATGACCCAGTAACTGCTGCCATCTTCAGAACTAGCTGCATTGTGCAATGCCGACCAATCAGGGGAGAGAGGCGGAGCTTGGAGGCGTGTCTGTGAAAATTGAAGCTGTAAATCACCCAGTAACTGCAGCCATCTACCGGTCGAATTCAGAACTAGCTGAGTCATTCATTTCTGGCTTATCAAGAGATAGAAGGCGGAGTTTGGAGGCTACATGATTTACAAATTAGGCTACGATTAATGGAAGAATTTTAGACACAGTCAAGCATTGCTCAAGTATTTTCATTTCTGAATAAATAAATGAATAGAAAAAAAATTGTCTTGGAAAACACAATAAATGATTGAATCACCGTTTCTGAAATGTGTTTGAATTGTTATCATAATGAAATGGTTACACCCCATTAACCTATCTTCTATCAGATGTTGTTGAAGTTGATGAAGTTGAATTCCAATTCTCTGATCATAAACTCCAAACTCCTCCACTTCCTTTCCAACGATTCATGTGATTCAAAAACAAAATGGCCTATCAAAAAATAAGACATTTTCCATGAAAGTATTTTTGGATTCACCTCAAAGTTTTTTCACATGCACGAATCCAATTCACAAGTTCATATTATAGTGATGCAAAAATAGGCTTCCTGTTTCTTCCCTTTGACTCAAAACTGCTGATAATACGTTTCTTGTAATTGTATATAATTTTGTGGGGAAATCCCCATAATCACATTTTAGTCCATAATGACACCTTCAAAGTCCTCAACTATTTTTGTATACTTGAGCTGCACTATATAGTTTATTATATAGGGTGCTGAGACTATTAATTTTCAAGTTGAGTTATAGTTTCACCTTTGAAGTTCTATTATTAATTTATCAATCGTATTCTCAATCTCCATTCGTTTCTATTATGCATTATGCCAATGCAGACATTCTTGTTTGTGTAATTATTTGTTAAAAGTTTTGTCGGACGAAACATTACTCCTTCAGGTATCCTGCCTAATCCCAAAACTACCTGATACATTGCTGTCGGACGAACTCGGACGAAACGCTACAGGACCGACCAAATTTTTTATAGTTTTCAGGGGTTTTTACACCTATTTTTCTTCTGACGCACAAGAGATAATTTTTATTACCAATACCCTTTCAATATTCATCCAAAGTGAACTCAGATTTTCAGTTTCTATCGATTTAGTACAGTTCAAAGATGAATTTTATATCTCCTGTTCCTCTTTTAATTTCTTCATTCGATGTGTTTCTTTAAATTGTTAAAACATTGTCCTCATTTATTGCTTAATTTAATCCGAGTCCTCGACTTTTATGAAGTATGAATCAAATGAAGACTTTTCATTTGAAAGCTCTAGTTCTAGTTCATACTTTATTTCATATTGTTTTCATGCATTGCCTTGCTGCCATACGTTTTAAATTTAGATTTTTCACTATTCTTTTTCAAAATTCATCAAATTTTCAAAATGTGTACGAAAGTAATTTTAACCAATTTTTTCTTGTAGATTTCCAATTTTTCATGGCTCTTAAACCAGAAGTGAACGTAAAGTTAATTGCTTTTAACTACTCTCACTGTTTTTCAGAAAATTATTCTTCTGTCATTGTCATGATAAGAATAGGTAAACTAAAGTACAAGTTTTTCACAGTTGAAGCATAGTATAATACCTTTTGACATGCGTTATCAATTAACATGTTCGTTCAGCTCGAATTGGACATATGTAAAATTATCTCTAGGCCCTCCATTTCAGTAGTTTTTTTCAATAATTATTGTACTTTGCACTAAAATTTTTGACTTTCATAAGTGAACTACCACAGATAAGAGAATATAATAAATATTTGGTTATTTTATGGTACTACTACTTATTGTTTTACTGTATTTGCTTCCACTTCCAATAACAGTATAACTATGTCAAGTTATTTTAAGCAAGTTATTAATTATTTAAACCACAAGCAATGCATTGAATTGTTCTGCCACCAAATTTTCGGGAAAGTTGAAATGCGGTCAAAAACTTTGAAAAGATTATAGAGAAACGTTTAATTTCTAGAATACCTTAGTGCTAACCTTCTAGGTACCGTAGTGGTAGTGTCACACTTTTTTGTCTCTCTGTATAAGACGTAAGATGCTTCTAATGTTTTTGGAAATGGCTTGAATTGCATCATAGAAGAATTTTTACAGAGTGGATTAAAATGGTTAACGTTGTTTTTGTCTTATTGGCTTCACTGATATTCTTATCTGTTTCTGTATTCAATGATAGAGAATCCCTGGATTGTGTTAGTCACAACACGAAAATCCAATTGAATTTAACCACCTTAAAATAATTTCATCTAGAAAATAAGATTTGGCAAATTATTTATTTCATCAATCACCGGCGAGCCGGTGTAGCCTAGTGGGCTAGAGTCTGCTATCGCTGCTAATACAGTCAAGGGTTCGATTCCCGTTACGTCCGGCATCTTTCCCCGTATCAGCATTCAACAAAAACAAAAAAAACAATGCAACAAGTACCAACAAACGAATCGGACAATCCAAGTGAATCTTATTTTTGAATCTGTTTTCTTATTCATTCACTTTCTATGATTATTTGTTTCTAAAAGCAAATTTCTCTGAAACATTACAATACCTTATTGTAACTTTTCTCCAGAACTGACTGGGTTGGGTTCCAAATTAATGTCCCCATTTAAAATGAGGACCTTCATATTAATTTAGCATATTTCTGAACAGTTTCAAATTGAAAAAGTAAATAATGATCAGGTCCATGCCACCTACAAAACAAAGAGGAATCAGCATCAATGACATCACAACAAAAGCAAGAAAAAACCATCGCCATTCTTCTTTACAATAGGACGGAAACGTTGACCGGGGCTTATTCAAACTCAACTCACAGACATCCGCATGTGCTATCTGCTAACTGTTGGTTCATTGGATATATTTGAAAGTCCTGTTATCACTTTTCCAATGACATTTAAATTACTCAAATTTTCCAAATTATTAAATTGCTCAATAAATTCGGCATATCTACTATGCTAAATGGAATAATTTTGTACCTAGTTTAATTACTGTTATCAGTCTATAGCAGAATATTGAATAATATTGACCAACTAACTATTCAATAGGCGACTAATATGAAATATCGGCATTCTACTCGGTACAGTACTTGAAATTGATTACTTGGAGAATTTAAAATGATTTTGATGTTTGCTGTATCACAATACTCTAAACTAGGAAAGCGTTTTACAGTTGTATTGTTTTTGGTTCAATCTAATGGTATTTGGTTGCAAAATGTGTTTCCTGTGATTTTGTATTCTCTGTTTTTCTTAACTGTTACTTTTAGTAGATTTTGTTGCCAAATGTGTCTTTCCTGTGATTTTGTTATTCTTCCCTGTTATTTTGAGTAGATTTTGTTGCCAAATGTGTCTTTCGTGTGATTTTATATTCTCTGTTTTTCTTCCCTGTTATTTTGAGTAGATTTTGTTGCAAAATGTGTTTTCCTGTGATTTTGTTTCTCTCTTTTTCTTCCCTCTTATTTAGGGTAAGTAGTAATTCGACGTCAACTCAATCCAATTTTCATTGATTTTTTCTTTTCCTGAGATTCTTATGAAATTCTGCTCACATTTAGTATTCAATAAGACCCAGAAAAATGTCCAGTATCAGGTTTCATAACAATCCGTTTTAAAATATAATAGTTTCAATTTTTGAATTTTTTTAAAAATACCAACTGTAACAGCTGTTGTGAGAGAACTAGAGAGCTGAACGTGCTAATTTTTGCAACATAGTCTTTTACCAATGAATTTTGTGGACAATGAAATCTATTCAGTGGAAATTTAATCAATTCATGTGCATACACTGAGACGCACTCAGAATGCATATATGTAGGTATATAGGTACTGTTGCGTTTGTTATATCTCATATAACACACTCATATAAACTAACATACTGCAGACTACATATGCATTAAAACTTCCATATCAGGCACATACTCATACACTGACATGTAGACAAGTATTACAATAACCTTTTCCAAACCTGCTCTTTCACGAAACCCACGCCATTACTTACTAACTTCTGATGCTGAATCATTTTAAAATAACATACAGCAGACTGATACTAGGAACGATGTGGTATGCTGGTCTGCATAGATAGTTAACTGGTCTGCTGCGTTTCATAATAGGGGGAAAAACTCCCGGCTCGATGCACACCAAAATTCTATTGGTTTGAGCCGGTCTCGCTCATTTATTTCCATTTATAATCAATATTCCAACTTCTGTTGTTGACGTAGAGTTGATTGGTTTGAAGTCTAGACAATAATTATCGTCACAGAATGGTGAGACAGTTTGATTGTCTTCCCTCTTCGATAATAACATGTCACATGTAAGATTATTACAATGATAATTGTTATGAATTATTCATGTGTGTAATCTATCACAATAACAATTGTAATGAATTATTCATGTGTGTAATTTATTACAATAACAATTTTAATGAATTATTCACTTGTGTAATTTATCACAATAACAATTGTAATGAATTTATTCATGTGAGTAATTGAATGTGTCATCTGACACATCCCAGACACTCGGAAAAAAGCATTTCCTGTATAAACACGCATGCGTTGTGGAAAATCTCTTAAATAAATGGGGTTGAATGAAATTTATGTTATCACTTGAGTCACTTGGTTTACAGAAAAAACATTACTCTCATTGCACATTGCTCGTTATCCTCATCACTAACTCCAAACATTCTGCTCATTATTCTTATCTTCAACTCCATTATCAAGTAAGTTAATGAAATCATTGCCTTCTAATAATGATAAATCTTGAGTTGTGATCATGCAGATATTTTTTCTGTATGTAAGACCTGCCGTACACATAATCGAACAGAACAGAACGTCAAGACATTTTGACTGACAGTGTGATATGATGAAATGACATGCGAACTAATTCTCTAAACCAGCTGTTAAACTTCACTATTTCATCTTGATATTTCTTTTTATCATATCACACTGTCAGTCAGAATGTCTTGACGTTCTGTTCTGTTCGATTATGTGTACGGCAGGCCTTATGCTGCAGTTGGAAAACAAAGAATATAATGTTGAGGACACTTTTTAGAGTTGTCCTGTCTACTGCGATCACTTCCGGGTAGATTAGCTCTCTTGCCGAACTCTCATGATGTGATAACATTTTTTGAAATGCGTGTTTGGAATGCTTCAACACTTATTCAGTTTCCGTACTGATCTTTCTTTAGTTTGTACAGTATTTGGGAATCACCAAGAACTATTATAGCTACTGTATTAAGAATTTCAATGAAGCTCACCACATTTTTTAACAAATCAAGTAAATCAAGTTAAACCACGAATTAAAACTAGTTAAAATCAAATAGAATAACTGTTAGGAGAATTATCTTGAGAGTATGTTATATCACTGGATCATTTTCCTATGGATTCATTATAGTGGTGTTTTAGTAGATTCCATAGTAGTTCTACTACTATGGAATCTACTATGATTCCATAGTATAGTTAGTATAGTATAGTATAGTTACTACCTCATAAACAACAACGTGTAGCCTACTACAGTTTCGATTGTAGATTTTGAGTTGGAGTTTTAAAAATATTAGTTCCGACTTTGATATGAACTCTGAACTATGAACTCTGACTGCCGCAGTTGCACGAAATTCCAATTGAATTTAAACGCTGTAAAATGATGTCATCTAAACGGAACCAATTCAACGAAACCAATGAACGAATCTGACAAAGCAATGACGTCATTTTAAGGTGGTTAAATACATTTGGGTTTTCTTGCAACTGGCCAAATTGGCCAAAGTGTCCGAGTGTGTAGACTGTAGAGTGAGAGAAAGTGCAAATTGTACAGTGAGTGTTGACGTGGTGTGGTGATAGTAAAGATGGAATGTCCTGACAGCTTTACAAGTTTGTTGTTCTTGTTCATGTTTACATCATGGGTCTTTTGCTGAAGAGCCCCACATTTGTTTGAATGAAATAGTTTTTGCTTATCCAGATGACAAGTGCAGTCTGTTTAAAAAACATACCAGCTTATATTACAGAGTATTTCTAGTAAGATACAGTCGAATGTTTTCGAAATCGGTTCTAGTTATGTAGTGAAATTCTAGTTATTTTATGTCATCTAGTTATTATATTGTTACCTATCAATTTAATTATGTTATCTAGTTCAGTTATATCATATGATATGATCCTTTTTAAAAGGATTTATTTAGTGAAAAACAAACATACATATAACGAGTTAGCGAGCTAACGGATCGTAATAGAATGAAAAGAGAAATAATCAAACAGAGGTTCAAATACTACTACATACTGCTTAGTCTACAATTCCTAAATCTTGTCTCATATAAAAATATATATGTCTTATTCTTTGTCTATTAACAAAGAATAGGTGGAGGTCTTTGTCTCCTATTCTTTGTCTATTCCTTGAGGGTTAAGTGTAAGAGAGGGCCGACTGCGCCCTAACTTCGCCCTCCCAGGTTAAAGAAAAGGCAGTCATTCTATTCTATTCTATGTTTATATACTGAAATGTGAAATACCCTACATTTTTAGCCATGAGTTTGGGTATTGGAACAAATGCTTATTTATTTCAAAGAATCTCAACCGCATAATTTGGAGGTGAATCTAGCCGACCCACTCTGCGAATTCCAGGTTACACAGCTGGTATCTAGTTTGAATATATATGAAATCCTATTTCAGTAGTAGTTTTGTGGTGGCACCAAGTCTGTAGTTGATCGGAGGCAATCGTCTGACCTATTTATAAATAGAAGGCTGCACAATACCAGCTTGATGATGGTTCGTCTCTTCTAGTGATACACAGGCTGCGGTGTTCAGCTACTGGCGACATATGCGACCTGATATAAATAGAACGAACAGCAAACCTATTAGGAAGAGCCTCTTGTCTGCTTCTATAATACGTAATTGGAAGGAGCTCTTCAGACTACCGATAATTGGGAACTTGGGCTTCTTGCTGCCAATAAGACGCTTCTGAATTAACCCTCTCTATCTCTCGCTTTCTCTGCGCTGAATAACGCTTCAGGCCACCAATCAATTATTGATTGATTGCGCGTTGAATTTCAGACGATCATTTGAATAGGGGGCAAGCTACAAAGTTCAACTCAAATATCGGGGGGTTATTGATTTGCTGCTCCTCCTTTGATCGAAACTTGTTTCAATAAGAGTCTGGGCTGTGTATAATACGCCAGACGAATGGGGTTGTGTAAACACGTGTATTCAGCGAGAATGTTGACTCAAATAGAGACAACTCGCCTGCGACTTGTCTATTGGGAATTCTTGCGAATTGGCTGGCTTGCAATCATAATTTTTCTCTGTGCTAGCGACTAGACTATCATGGAAATGTTTGCTGCTCAGAAAAAACTCTCTCGGCTGCCTGTAGTAGATAGATCGTGATGTGAAAATGTATTTTTCAGCAGGATCAAAGTGATGTTGGTTTCAAAAACATCCAACAAACCTTTGGGAAATTTATTAAAAATAGGAAAACCAGTTTTTATTTTTATTGACAAATTTTCAGGTTTTCGAAAGGAAAAAGAAATTTCTCAGGTTTAATGAAAATGTATACAGTACAGTCTCTCGTGACTGCTCGTTCGCAAGACCAAAAAGAAAGCTTAGAAACTTGAATACAAAATACTTAATATTTTGTTTTACTCAAATTTCTGTTCATTGGGTATGTGCACACTTGGTCGATTTTCGTGTGCCGCACAGCATGCTGCCAATGTTTTAGCATATTCAGCATGCTTGAGTCGCACACAAAGTCGACCAAGTGTGGACCTAGGGTTTGAGTGGTTGCATTTGGTTTATGCTGGCCAGAGGTTCTCGATTCAAGCTTGATGTTGCATCTCGTTGAAAACACCACAGCCATCCCCTTCCTTTTTCATCTGTCCATATCTTCATATCTTCTTCTTCCTTTTCATATTTGTCCTTTTTTATCTCCCCCAAACTGTACAATATATGTCTCGAACTCCCTACCATAGTGATATAAATACAGTATATAGTAAACTATATGTAGTTGACATCAATGCCATTCAGAGGCTATGTAATGAACATAGTGATGTGTAGCCTATAGAGAGGCTACTAGTAGTGAGTTAGTTCATTGTATGATCACCCTTCCTCTTTTGAAAAAATGTCCAAGGGGTCGTTATACTGTACGGCTCTAGGGATTCAGAGTTGATTAGACTCCCCTACGAACTGTCTATGTTCAATCAAACCGTATTTCACTACAAACCGCAAAATTATTCGAATGCAAAAAGCTTCAGCATGGTCTAATATTTAGCTCAATTTGTGTTATTTCAGTGAAAAACTGAATAGAATAGAATATGTGAAATTCACTAGAAACAATAAATACAAAATACAATACCAACATTAAAATACAGTACAATATTAACAGAAAGATCAAGAGCTTCGTATAAACTTTTCTTAGTTCAAGAAACAAATTGAAAACTAAATGTTGATTCATTTATTAGAAGCAAGATTAAATTAAAGCTTACACATTACAAATTACTATGATTAATACTAATAATTCATGATAACAACATAATGAATTCAAGTCTGTTGGGGGATGTGTTCTATAACATAAGAATTATTGACAAAATTGAGAATAATGTCATGTACTGCATAACTTTGTGTTCTCTGCCTTTAAAGTTTGTGTTGATTATTGAAGTTATAAGATTATGAACTTCAACTTCATTGATAGAGATTATGAACTTCTTCATTTCAAAACTCGAAAACACGTTTGATAGTACTGTAGTATTAAACCTATTAGTTTGTTGTTATTCTTACTTATCTATGTAGCCTAATTTTATTCCTCATAATCCATGGTGGAATCAGAAATGATCAAAATAATCATCCTATTTTTCAAAAATTTTCAAATTAAAGTTCCTACTTATAGATTTGAGCAGTCTTCCTGTAGATGATTTGAGCGAATGGACTGAATGTGATAAGTTAATGATTATAATTATCTTAACAATTGATTTGGTTAATCGAGTGAAAGCTTCTGTAAATCACAGACAACTGTTTTTAGTTCAATTGGATACGATTAGAATGATATTGAGTAAATGATTACTAGTTGTCCAATCTTATCTCAATCCAGTAGACTGTCAAAAATAAAGTTGAATAGTAAACAACACTGACTTCAGGCCAGCTAGTCCAAACTTAACCCAGAAAGTTTTTTTAGTAAGCTTATTTCAACATTTAAAAAAGTTGCTCATTAGTCTCAAGACTAGATAGCAATCTATCGTTGAAGAAAAATTTCAACATCTGGATAATATCCAGACCCAGTACAGACTGTGATAAGAATTTCTGCCAAACATTATATACTGTATATATTTTTGTGAACAATGTGAGTCATAGGAGATTGCTTTGGGTGATAGAGGGTGATTCATTGTCTTTCAATACAAGGCAAAGTTAGGACTCGCAGGTCCTCTCTCATTCTTAACCTTTTAAATGAGATGGGATAATACAGGAGAACTCATTTCAAAGCAGCTGTACCCAGGGTTCAATTGTCATGTTTTCTTTGATTTAAAATGCTTTAGGACCGGCCTAGAGCGGTCCACCATTAAGGCCAAGCGGGTCTCAATCCTAAAGCAGTTTTAATCAGAGTATAGTACAAGAAAAAGGCGAACAAACACTAGATGTATGAATTTATTCTATAGTATATCGTGCTATTCATGTCTAGTGTATGCGTGCCTTTTTCATGTTCTACAGGACTTGTAATACAGGAAAAAGGTGAATACAGACTAGACTGTATGAATTTATTACGATATAGTACGCAATGCTATTCATGTCTAGTGTATGCCCGCCTTTATCCTGTTCTACAGGACTTGTAATACAGGAAAAAGGTGAATACAAACTAGACGTATGGATTTATTATGACGTGCTACTCACAGAGAAAGTTTGATCTCAACATATTCCTGTTTTACTTGACTTGAAAACCGACCTCAGGTATTATAATTGAAGAAATTGAGAAGTTGGAGAAGGTATAAAAAACAATATTCATTGTTGCATTCCACTACAAAATAATGTCTTTGGTCCCTCATAATAATAAATTATTGGATAGCGCTATTGAACAGATTATGCAGATTGTGCAAATTGAAGGATTTTATTGTGCATAAGAAATCTTCTTTTAAAAAATCATCCTGTATTGTCACAGAGAACAATAGTAAGATTACTATAGATGAGTAAGATTACTATAATTATTACTATTACTCTATTATAGTAATCTTACTATAATTATTACTATTACTCTATTATAGTAATCTATAGTAATCAATAGAAATCTTAATATTGTTCTTTATTTATAGAGAGCTTCTTTATGGTATTGTGCAGATTGAAACTTTTTCGTTCGGTTTTGAACTGAAATTATGTTTCAAGCGTTCCTTAGTTATTTTAGACGTAGTAATTTATTAAGTTTAAACTTGATTAAAACATATTTCAGAAGTAAATTTGAGTCGTGACGGCAGTGAATGCGTTTCACGGTACTTCAAACAATTACAGTATATTATACAGAAGTGCAGCACTACAATTTGATTGCAAAGTAAAACTTTTTCTAAAAATATCCCACGCCCACCTGAAACATCACAACTTCTGTTGCCTTGTAGGAAACAGTCTGCAATGCAAATTTGTTAGTAGTTTAGATGTGAAATTGTTCCATTTGTCAAACAGTTACACAGTATTTGAGAGAGAAAACTTTGTGAAGCACGGCTGCTGTATTCTCTCCTTATGCATCACCTGCTTTTTCCTCATATTAGACTTTGAAAATTGACTTATCTCCCTGGGGATGCTAGTGTACGGAAACAGAACTTCGCCAAAACTCAGAAACCCCATTTATATCATAGGAAACTCTCAACACTGTTGGGTAAACAAGTTCTCAATACTGTTTGGTAGCTCACTACTGTACCTAGCTGTTGTTCAATAACTTCTTGTATGTGGAATTATATGCTGGGCTGAAACCCATTGAAATGCGATTATAAACTAATATACTATCAAAGTGTATTGAATCTTTGATAAAATCAGTTGAGGAGAATTCAATATAGCTGTTTTGTGGAGCTCCGTTGTGAACTTCGCTGCTAGTATAAATATATTTATTAAAATTGACCATACAGAGTGGTCCAAAAAAATGTATCCACTGTTTAAAGTCCATAACTTGCAAACTAATTGATGGAGTTGTCTCATCTTTGGTGAAAGTGTAGCTTAAAGTCCAACTTAAACATATCAATTTAGGTGTTCGAAATGGCCACCATTCACATCCACACACAAACGATGCCACCGAACTGCAGCACGAACTACGATGGATAGGCCGTGGAGTATCCACCACGTTCCCCAGACTCAACTCCTCTGGACTTTTAGCTGTGGGGAACACTGAAGGACGTCGTTTATCGACAAAAGCCACGCACATTGGATGAACTTCGAGAATCCATCGTACATTCATGTGCAAATATCCAACTGAACACGTTGCAGACAGTAGGTAGTTTGTGCTGCAGTTCGGCGGCATCGTTTGTGTGTGGATGTGAATGGTGGCCATTTCGAACACCTAAAGTGATATGTTTAAGTTGGACTTGAAGCTGCACTTCCACCAAAGAAAATAACAGTAATATAAAGTACAATATGTATATTGTCAAGGACCTCCTGGCATAAAAGCACCACTTACATGCATATTAGTGTCCTGCCCCGGACAACTTTGATGAAATATTTAATTTGGGAAAAAGTTGCCAATATATAAAGTAGTGATTGTTGTCTAATATGTATTTTTTCAATAAAATCATACTTCCGCGGCGCCCCCCCGACGGCCCTGTACTCGCGGAGTATCCTGCCACAGCTGAGCGTAACATTAGCTGTTTATTATATTACAATAACTCGCTTTGTATTTCTTGCTCCCATTGCCTTGGAGGGCGTCCCCTTTTCCTCCGTTCTAGAGGCTTCCATTGCATCAGGAATTTTGGCCATCTGATATCCACCATCCTCATTACATGGCCATACCATAACAGTTGTCGGCTCTCTATTGTCTCAACAACTGACTCCTGTTGATTCATTCTCGTTCTGATTTCGGCATTCCTTATGTGCTCCATCCTAGAAACTCTGCAGCTACGTTAGTAATATTTTATTCCAAAAATATTACTATGCGTAATAGTAATAGTAGTAATAATATTTGCCATGTTTTTAAGCAATGGCATCCATTTTTTGGCTCTACGCTGATTAATGAGGTTAATGTAGAATTTTGTTTTTTTCGCAGATGTTCCGTAGCACGGAGCGGAGATGTGTGCGCTACCTGGTGTTCTGTCTGCTGAGCCTATGCTTTCTGCTGGCACTGTACTCGCCCGTGTACCAGCCGACCGAGCAGCACGAGAGCATGGTACACGGCTGGGAGGTGAACGTCAGCCGCGACTCCCGTCTCTACGTGCAACCGGACAACTCGACTGCCATCATTGCTGCCAGCGAAATATGCCAGACGGGCGCACACACCTCTCCCCTCTTCCTGCTAGTCATCATCTGCTCAGCCGTTCCTCATCTGGAGAGACGCAATGCCATACGCGAGACGTGGGCCTCCAATCTGGGGCCAGACGTCAAGGTGGCATTTCTCCTTGGCGATACTGACAATGCCACTCTCCAGGTAACTCATCTGTCTCCTCTCAAATATTAAAATTTAAATTTATCCATAACACCACAGATAACAGATTAGAATAGATTTCCGATCGTACGTTACAATTTGTGACCAGAAACGAAGGGGCCGATCCTAGCACCATCTCTTAGAACTCAAGAGTAACTGCAATAGTGCGCAATGTGTTCGTTCACTGCGAGTCACTTGGCTCTTAGCACCAAGCAAAGCCCTTGTAGTGTGGCCTTAGCCTAAAGTATCTAAAAGACAGATTAGTTTAAAATGAACAGTAGAGATTTAAAAAAGATTTTCTATAAGAATTATTGGGTTTCGAATTCATAACGAATAAATTTGTCATTGAAAGTCAGTATTATTCTTGGACAAAATTCTCATGAGAACTGAGTTTGAAAATTTCTATCCTACTTATAAGGACAGTGAAAAAATTAAATAACAAGCTCATGAAAAAATCAAGAATTGAGCATGTATTAATTCACTGAGGATGAGTTGAAGCTGACTTATACTTGATGTCTCTGGGAGAGGGCTAGATCTGACACATCAATCAACTTTCGCAAAAAATTGTGTCATTACTTTTGCCATTATTAATGTAGCCTTAATGTATGGGTGAGGCATTGCGAATAATTCTGTAGGAAAATATTCAACATAACATGTGTTTTGTATAAAAACAAAAAACTCATGTGTAGAAACATTTTGTGAATTTTTTAAGGTTGTACTCCCCTAAACTGGAATTGAAATTTCACATGTGGTGTACATCTGTGTAAACAAGGCCATCACATTTTTATTTTCTTCAAATTATGTGTGCTATATTAATTTTCTGAATCTTGGGAAAAACTAAAATCTTATATTTGTCACATATCTAACTGTACTTGAAATTGAAAGTTTAAAAATATGATGTCTTTTGATGCAAGTGCGATATGCAAGTTTAATATAGAACAGTACTATGGAGTACTACAGAGCCAAGGTTTTTAGATAGATTTCTTGCTACACAGATACTGGAGTATTAGACAGCTATTATAGGGTGCTACAAAGCTTATTTGAAATAGTATTTTATTCAAAATGGTTGTATTATGAGATCCTTTAAACGGCGAGTGAGATACCGAGGTAAAAAAAGAACCGGCAACGCCGCGAGTTATTTTAAGGTATCTCAAGAGTCGTTTAAAGGCTAAAATACCACCATAAAACACAACACCATTTTATCTACAACCATCAAATAACAATAATATCTATATTATCAATCTAAACTAACTTTCATTTGAAAGACCATGTTCTATTTCAATGTTTGCCGTATAGTTTAGGAACTGTTCCGTTCCAGTGTTTTAAAACTGGATCAGATTGAACAAGGAACGTTTCATAATATACAATCTGTATCGAAAAGTCCTCATTATGATACAAGTTTCAAATTCCATTTCGAAAAAGCTACTGTTTCGATTTCAATTATGAAACTGTAATGATTGCGTTATAACACGGTCGTAGATAAAGTGTCTAAACAGTATAGACCCTACAGCTTGTTCACTTTGCTATGACAACTGGACTGGAAATGAATTGTCATCATAACTCAGTCTTTACAACCCGTTACAGTATTTTACTGTGTTCAAAATACATAAGATTTCATCTACCATACAACAGTATTAATATGTCTGCATCATAGTGAATGAACTCTTATACGCTTAATCATTTTAAAAAGCTGTAATGAAGTAATTGATTAATTCATTCATTAATGAGGTAATTCGGCCCAGGTGCCTTAGGAAAGTGAGAAGTTAGACTATACTCCAACTAATTCTACTTTAATTAATTCCATGATAATTCTATTCTCTTTACTCCTGAGCTTTCTATTGAAGTATAGTTTTCAAAAAATTGAATTCAATTAATTAATATAAAAATTATCAATACAGTAATCGCTTTTTCATACAATAAAAATGTGTTTCACTCATTTTCATTATTTTTTAAATTGTTCTTTATTTCCTCTTGAAAAACAAGGATAATAATTTATAGTAATGTAAAACATGGATAAAACATTGGATTCGATAAGTAGATATAAGAAATTATCAAGAATCGCTTTTATATACAACACTGATATATCTGTTTCACTCATGTTAATTTTTTATTGTTCTTTATTACCTCTTTAAAAAAAGTGCATAGATAATGTATAGTAATGTAAAACATAAATAATGAAAATTATGTATCCTACTACAATATATTTATTATCATCTGTTGACAGGCCAAAATCGAAGAAGAAAGTTCGCTAACAAAAGATGTGATACAAGAAAACTTTATAGATTCATACAACAACCTAACTGTGAAAAGTGTGATGATGTTGAAATGGGTGCAGAGCTACTGCGATTCTATTAGTTTTGTAATGAAGACGGATGACGATATGTTTGTAAACCTTCCCGCTTTAGTTGCTCTACTAAAGTCCACCACCAGAACCACCAATCTTCTTCTCGGATCTCTCATTTGTCGGGCAAAACCCATTTTGGACACTAATAGTAAATGGTAAGTTGCAATTCTCCATCCAGCCCATTATTCATTAAATGGTTTTAGATTAGATAAGATTGTTTACTTCATTCATGTAGATACCAATATGTCGGCTTAATTATAATAGTATGATAATACGTAGATTATAATAGTAAAATATACAATTAATTCATATAGAAATATACTTTCATGAAAATATACATTATTCGACAAAATGTACATAAACTAATAAATTATTCATTGAGAAGATGTTAAGCAAAATGATAACGATGATATAACTGTGATTTATCTACATGAAACGACTAAGTTTGGACATTTAAATGAGGTACAAAGATTTCCTTTTCATTAACACTTGTCCTTGGTTCTATTGTGAGAAATAAATTTGAGATAATCCAAATGCTACCATCAACTGGGGCTCCTTTGCCCCACGGTATGTATATAGAATATACCTCCTCAATATAAAGGAGAATACATCTCCTTCAATATACCATGCTTTGCTCTAAAAGTAACTTCATCAATCTAGTCTCATTATGTCTCAGCCTTGAGCGAAACATCTGCTTTATGAGTGAAAGTATTTGACGTGGTTAATTTTAAGTTGAATTCAGCTCTTGGCGATTTACAAAGATATTTAGCTTTCTAATTTTGTGCTGGATTGAACTATCTGTGGAATAATTCTTCTTCAATACTGATAAATTAATAAATTAATTAATTCAATAAAACTACTGAATTTGAAGAATCTGTTACAGATCTGTCATGAATTTTCAAGGAATCTTTACAGAAGCTGAACAGTGGAGCAACTATAATGTTCTATTAAACTAAACGTTGAAGTTTTTATTAAAGAGAAACTATACTGAATTAATTGATCAATTTTTTAAAAGAATCTGAAAGTTAAGTACTAAGTTCAATTTAAAATGAAATATGAGGCACATCTGTTTACAACTCATTGATGAAATTACTGGTAGTGATTGTCAGTGATATTAACAGCTTTTTATTTTAATTACTGTACAGTGATTTCGTTCATATTTCATGAAATTTCCACTATTTTAAAGTTTGAATCCGGTTTTATTGTAATTGGAAGATCAACTTCAGATAAATTTATGTAAATATTTTAGTAATAAATTTAATGGTTTATCTAATCTCTATTGGCACCTTGCTGAACGATATAATTTTGTAATAATTATCTGCTGTAACTGCAGATACTTTATTACTTGTGAAATTTTTCTAATAATTATATTGTTAGATATTATTTTTTAAAGACAGAAAATTCAAAAATTCATGGGAAAGTAAAGTATGTGATTTTATTTGAAAATAATTTTTAATATTTCAATTTAAAATGAAATATGAGGCACATCTGTTCACAACTCATTGATAAAATTACTGGCAGTGATTTCGTTCATAGTTCATGAAATTTCCACTGAATATTTTAATTTCTCTATGTATAAAATGAATGTAGCTTGATTTTAAGGTAAAATTACTGGCAGTGATTGTCAATAAGACAGTACACTTTCATGTATTTTGAATTATCAAAAGGATTTCGTTCATAGTTCATGAAATATTTATGTGTTGGCCATGAACTAAAGAGCATTGTAATTACAATTTTGCATTAACAATTCAAAATTTCACTAATGTTATTATATTTTTTCAGGTATACACCACATTATATGTATCACGGTCAGACGTATCCAAATTATTTGTCGGGAACTGGCTACGTAATGTCCTACGATGTTGTCACAAGACTGTATCAGACTGCGTTGGAAACACCACTAATTCACATAGAAGATGTGTATATAACAGGTGAGCTGCGAGTTGACGCTTTCTGGATTATTTTTGCATTTGGCATTACATAAGTTACGAATGATCCACATGGTTTGCATAAAAGCACCAATCTATAAGAAAGCCTACACATGTCTTGATCTAGGTACATATGACTATAGTGCGATCTTCTATTCAAGAAGTCAGCAAAATATTGTTTATATATATGAGCATTGACGTTGCCAAGTGTTCCGAGAGAAAAGAGAAAAACTGCACCAAACCTGTTTATGTTGCACTGTGGTGACAACAAATGTAACAGATTAATGCGGCAACTATGCACAGCAAAGAATAGGATGAGGACATCAAAGCAACTGCCCTTAAAGCTGAAATACAAGAACGTAGCAAAACTCCCATCTAGAGCAATGCTGACTTCTTGACGTGAACTTTCCTTGTAAAATAGTACATATGACCAGTACATATGACCTATGTATAGTAGTATTCTTTAATGTTAGTGAGTCTGGACTGCATTCAGACAGATAGAGAGATAATTATTTATTGACGTTGCTGCGCATTAAACAGTAGAGTCCGACGTGATATGATAAATAATAATATCTCTACTCATCTATCTAACCGCAAGCCGTTAAATTGAATGTGATTATACCAGCATTATAATTTGGTAAATAGATGTCATCGAGTCAACATCAGAAATTCACACATTCAATTATTTTTGCTCTCACTCATTGATGGGTTTGGAAATATTTCTCTTCCTCGTAAGGGGGGCATTCAATTATTGGCAATCTTCGTATTTCTTCTTCCTAACTTACTTTATTTCCGAGAGAGTGAAGTCAATTAACCTATCTTTATCCATTACCTGAAACTGTGGGAGGTACTTTAGCATCGACAAAAACAGCGTTCAACAACGTACATTGCATTTCGACCCACCTGAAAGGGTTAGTGAAGGTTAAGTAAAAAAACATGAAGACCGGTCAAAAGGATTAGTGCGTGATTACTTCGATGACAGGGGAAGCGGTTGTCCCTGAAGAGCTGATAGCAGGCAGTGGAGGTCTCAACATGCTGTGAGATTAGGAAGAGACGGCGTTCTTTCCTGTTGCATAATGGCTGTACACTGTTTCCTCTAAACGAAATTTATGAGCCCGCTGCAAAATGCTTTCTTCAGGTGGTTCGAAAACCCAATTTACCTAAGTTACTGTAGGTCCATTAATCTCTCATCATCTAAAGTAATCTAATCTAATCTAATCATCCTTCCCATTATCCACGCACTAGCCTATAGCTTATGTGGGAATCATCCCCAGCAAAAAACTTGTGCATTAATAACAGCTGTATATTATCTTATCTGTTCACTATAGATATTTTCTAAGTGATTCCAGTTACCATAGATAGTAAATATGTCATTTCAAGGGCGATAAACATTGTACGACCGCTCCCTGGATGTAAGGTGACCGACACGAAAAAATTGCGGCACTAGGCGAGGTGGAACCCACTCCGCTGGTAAGTGGTCTCCCACCGATAAAAGCTGCTTGTGCAACCCCCACCATAAAAAACTATAGATAACCATTTCTGGTATGTTACACCTGACATCACATAGGTTTATTGAGCTTTCGATTCCTTTGGTTAGGGTTGTCAATGATCTTAAAATGATTTCGGACTAGATTTCAGACAATTTGAAATTACTGTTCAGTGATGCGTTTCGACGTTGAAATTATGGCCAAGCAAGAAAAACTGAAGACTGCTAACGTACGGTCGCAGCATCACTGCCTATTATTTGCCAGGGGAATTACCCTTACTGTTTCGCTTTTCATCAGAACCTCCTAATCACGGAATAAATGGCTTAGGAAAGTCTTTTTGAGTGGTACTACAATGACCAGATTTTTATCGACATAGCACGATCCATTTAACTTGGTCAGAAATCATTGGAAGCTGTTTTGGTAATACTGCAAACAGTCGACTGAGCTACAATAATCAAGAAAGGATTAAAAGTTGCAAAGACCTTTAATAAAGACTTTTCAGAAGAATAATCTCCTGAAAATGACCTTTTCACATAATCTATGAGGATTCAGCATTTGTAGGTTACTATTGGGTAGGATGATTATGCTCCCTCGTGATCATATGTATTCTTGACAAGTTAAACGGATTCTGAAGTTAGTAATATTTGAGAAACTGTCAGATTTCCCCATTATTGGTTCATTCATTGATTTAGTTTGCTATTTATAGTTTTAGCGCCTGTCCCGTTAGTTTTACATCACACTGCACATAAACAAAACTTTTATGTTAACACTGTAATTTATTTATAACGTGCACTATATAATTATGCCTCGTTTTATTTAATATTTTTATGGCAGCCTTTATTGCTGTTTCTTGCAATGTACCGTCTCTCGACACGAGTAGTTGTACTGTAATTTGTTTATATGATGTAGGTATTTGCGCGAAACGAGCGGCTTGAATTTCTTAAGGACCGGAGAAACCCACCCGGCTTCACATTATAACAGCGAAGGAAGCTATCGAGTGCAGCTGCAACCCCACCATTTCAGGACCAACCACCGCTTAAACATTGTACTGAAGACCCGGTACACGGCCTGAGCTGGAGCTCTCAGTGCAACTGCTCCATTTCGCTCGATCAGATCACCATCGACTCAATGCCTGCCCACTCGCTACACCGTGTCGATTCTGCACCCGTAACCGGTCTCCCTGTCAGTAGGCTCACATATGGGAAACTACGTTTCCATCAGGCCTTCAGTGCCTATCGTTTTGAAAAGTATTTTCTTTTTACTCTAATATACTAGCCCGCAATTGCTACACATCAGCTATTTCTGAAGTAGAATTACATTGGAGAAAGCATTTATGGGAGTCAGATACAAATGATTATAGGATAGGGAACGTCGCTGAAGGGTCAAGTCTAGGACACGTAGTTCCTGTAACATGTTCCGGGGTTGAAGTGCTTGAGGTCCTCGCCAATTTCGACACAGCCACCAAGTACCATAGTCAATTCTACATGGTTTGGTTTTATTACGATACCAGTAGACGGGTGTAGGTTGGCTGTGCAGGTGTTACCTACGTGCGGCCTGGGTAAACCAGCTGAGACCATGCTTACTTGGGTCCATGTGTTTCTGGTGGTGTTGGAGGTTATGTTCTGAAATCTGGCCTTGCATAAATTGCGGTAATTTTGTCCCTTGGTAGGGCCCATTCATAACTTCTTGCAGCATTACTTTTGAAATTAAATTACTGATTACTATTTTAATATTAATATGTCGCAATTACAAATTTATTAATATTAACTGACAATTGTTATTAAAGAATGCGAAAAAGAACCCAATGAATTACATTCCTTTGTCGTGACTTAACCTGCGAAATGGCTGGTTACCAGTATTACCTCCTATTTTGCACGTGAGGTAACCTGGACCAAAACCAAGCCATTTAGAGTGACGCCACCCTTTGCGTAAACGAAACTCTAGGAACGTAGTTCCTGTTCGTCTGTCAGTAGGGCGTCAGAGGTTCCGCAAACGTTGACCGTTTAAGAGGTGTAGTCTGAAATTCTGCTATCGAAAGCAGAAACATGAAAACCATGTGTTCTTATGGGAGCATCAGCGTATGTGTTCAAACATCAGCGTACAAAAATTCAATCGAAGTAAAGAAGAACTGTAGTTCTGATCCTTTTCGCCGTTCTTTTGGTGTATTGGAAGTAATGCTTCGGTTAATCAATCCGTTCTATCAAACTCCTGCAACGTAGTTCATTCATAAAGAACTTCGTTCAAAGAACATCATTTTCGTTCGATCTTAGCAGAATTTTTGTCCGTTGCTAGGAACAGAATGAGTCTGTTCCTACCGGCAGACAAAAAAACTGTTCGCTACAGCAGAAATCTGTATACGAATGGAAGCCATATTTTTTTTAAACTCAATGTTTTTCTGAGAATAATCGTGATTTTTGATCTGCCAGTGTATAGGTTAGGTTGTATTTAGCATAAATTAAATTGATCAAATACATACTTTTTCTATTCTAATCGATTGAACTGGACTGGTTTACATTTTTACACATTTTTGTTGATATTTTCGCTAGGAATTTAATTAATCTATTTTCAGGGTTTTTTAGGTTGTATTTAGCATAAATTAATTGATCAAATACATACTTTTTCTATCCTAATCGGTTTACATTTTTACACATTTTTGTTGATATTTTCGCTAGGAATTTAATTAATCTATTTTCAAAACGGTAATTTATCTTCACTGGAGATTGTCTGTCCATGGTCAAAGTCATTCTCTTCAAATAACTATTTCGAATAAGAGGATGAATAGCATGTAGGCTACTGATGTAATGAGAATATTTTATAATTTATTATCTCTAAGATTCAAGGATGATTTCAAACGTTTAATTGTCAATATCCATTATTAATGCACTTTTTTGACATTCAGAAAGAATTTTTTCCAAATTCATATCTTCCTGTCTGTGATTAAAATATAACATTTATGTGCATGGCAAGTCAAAATAATTCGACTAATTATAGGCCTACTGAAATTGTAAAAATTCTACTAAAATTATGAAATCCTATAATTAAATAATCAGAAATAATATTCTTATGTTTAATTGAAATGTTCAAGATTAAATTTCATATTATCAGCAATTGAAAATATCATTTTCTAATGAATTTTCTAGTGAACGTCTCATAAAAGAGTCAGTTCAGACAGTCATATCACCATTGGTTCAGTTCCCAACAGCAGAACATTTTTCTGGTTTCGAGGGCAGAATTTCAGACTGCACCCCTTTACACCAAGTACCATAGAGTCTTCAGAGAAATCGCCACCATCTACCGTTCAAATACCGGCCTTCACACTTTAACATTGGCATGATCTACCTACTTCTTCACTTTGAATACAATGTTAAACGACATGCAGTAAATATTTTTGTGAATATCAGATGAAAACTACTGAAGCACTACATAAAAACTACTTCTCACGTAGTGAAGTAGGAGTTAGTGAAATAGAAGAGTATCTACTCTTGTGTACAGTAATGCTTTCTCTGTGGTAAAATGCTGCTCCTATAATATGTATTTATTGATCGTAATATATTTTTCTGTAACTAAAACAACATTGTTGATACTTATCAATAGTTAGTCTCGATACTAGAATGTGATTATTTATTTAATATATTGTAACGCTTATTGACTGATGAGTTTCCGTTATGAGCTCAACAAGTTGATATTTTTCGTAGATTTTACCTTGCTAAGCCATAATAGATTTTTATTCTGACAAAGAAATCTTAGCTCTCTTTAGATATTACAAGGATCTCTTCGAGTTTAACTTTAAGGTTTTAGGACACTAGTAAATTGAAGTTATCAGTTGAGTAATTAATTTTAGTTCGCATGATTTTAAGCTTCGTGAACATCTGTTTACAAGATATAAATTATTATCTATATCTTTTTAGTTACGTCAACCTTGTAATGCAATCATATTGATTGTTGAAGTTATCTGAATTTAAAGCTTGTTTTAACGATCTGTGAGTAGGTACGTTCAAGTTCGGTGGTTGTTCATTATATGGTGTTTCTCAGTTTATCTAGAGTGATAAATACATCTGATACTGTCAAACCTCTCATTACTGTTTGAGTGTTTCTTAGCTTACCTAGAATGATCAGTTTATAAGAACTGTACATTAGATACTGTCAAATCTCTCAGTATTGTTTAAAAAGTATTGTTTGACAGTTTTTCAATACCGTTCAATTCATCTAAATTGGAAAAAAATGGTGGAGGAGTCCTTTCTCACAAGGTGTCATGTTATCACTCTAGCGAGATGTACTGATAACTTCACAAATTTCGTTAGTACATTGAGTACATATATTTGATGTTATAGTATTGTTTTCTTTGATCTAATTACCGCTACTTACTTATTTAGCTTTTCAACCCCTCAACGATCAAACGTTTTTCTTTCTTATCACACCATCAATATCTCTTTCATTTTCTCTGTGTTCAAATTCTAGTTTCCCTTTCACTGTGCAGAGTACAGTAAACTCATTATTTTAGTGCCTTACTGAATTCATTCTTAGTACTTGTCTTAATATCTTCTTTCATAATATATTACAAATTCATTTTCCCCCTCGAGATTTTCAACAGTAACTTCTTAATTATCAATACTTTTAGGGGTATTTGCACTTAAATTCTCAGAATCTCTAATTGTTTTAGGTGTTTTCTCTATAATAATATTGTCTTTTCGATAATAGTGTTTCATGAACTGAGCTGATTAAATCGGCCATTTAATGAAATTTGTGATTCTATTCTTTGTATTGAATAAGTGATGGCACTTACAAATTCGAGTGTCATTTTAGGTGAATTAATCGATGATCGATAGTCCCTCCACCGCTCTATTCAGTTATCATATTATTACAATGAATCTCATTTTTCACATTCATCAAAGGAAATGTTGAATCTATGTCTACTTTCACCATTTTATTCACTTGTAATTGAAATTTCTCAACAGTAATATAGGCCTAAAAAATTTTAAAAACTTCATTCTGATAGCTGTGTGATATTGGTAATTTTATTTTTTGTAGAATTTGTCCCTATTTTTATCCCTTAGATGTAAAAAGAAAACTCACAAACACAATTGAATATTAATGCTCTCGAAAATCATTCTCTATTCTTATAGTTCTATTAATATTCATTGGATTAAACAAGAATACTCATGATTGGACATTGAACATCAGTTTATTCTTTTTTACCAAGCAAGAATTCTCACCAGCCCTTAGTTGATTCTCAATTCTCATTACAAATACCATTCTTTCTTCACATCATTGAATTTCATACTTATTTAATAAAAAAATATATTCACGATTGAATCTCATTGAAGATCATAACTTCTTTCATTTCTGTTGGTAAATATCTATTGGTTAATAGTTGTTAGGTATCTAGTTCTTTAAATTAGAGACAGGATTTAATTTACTTGAATTTTTCTAGTTTTGTTTTAATGTCTGATTAAAGTTATTAAATTGAATCGTTGCGGCCTCTGAAATTGTACAGTTAGGCTTCAACAATAGTTCCTTGTAGTTGTAGTTGTATATTTTATTTTATTGTGATTTTTTAATTTTTCTAGAGCGTAAGTGTAGTTTTTTCATTCAACAAAAATTACATTGTTGATAACAAGCCTGCATGTAAACAATAGATTTAGTGTACAAAGCACTATGTTGTGTAAACCTGTTTTTGTATGGATTTACACTATTTTATTAGATCTTATGTAAATAGTGTACAGTTAATATTAAAGATCGTATGTGCACAGGATATAAAATCAAATTTTTTCAAGAGCGAAAAACTCAGGAATCCACTGAATCAAATCTTTAATAATAGTTCTATTTTGTTTGAAAAAGTAACAGCGAAGTTGAAATTGTTTCATATCCAGAGGCTTCTGAACTTCAAGTTAATTAATCATTTTTCTACACTCTCCTGATATTTTAAGGGGAAATATCATTTGAATCCTTCAGAAATATTTTTGAATCCATTACCTGTTTTTTAATATTTCTAATTATTCATTCACATTATTGAAACTTTGTAAAACTTAATATAATCAATACAGTTCTAATAATAGTTTGTTATTAGTTCTCTTTAAATAATAATCGATCAACGTATTTTTCTTAATTTTAAATGTTCATAATAAATCATCACAGAGTTCCCTCAGAACTTCTCGATTCCATCACACCAAAGATAATTTTACTACTTAATAGTTTTTAAATAACTACTTTGTTAATAATATTGTCTTTGATCACACTGTCTCGGCTGAATTCAACGGATTGATATTATTTATTTCAAAAATAGATTACTATACCACCACCATCACAGCCTTCTTTATAAAACGGCTACAATGCAACTTATTACAAGATTTTTTTCCAAAACTGATGTTTTGTTCATTGAGTAGCTATTGAGTTTTAGAACGGATTCTAGTCTCAATGAATTATGAGAAACGTTTTGCCTATACTCCCCACCACATTTTATGAATGATCAGTGTTTTACATTGTTCAACTCATTTCCAACTAATGGTTTAGGAATCACCCCAAGTTCAATAACCTAATGGCAAATAACTGATAATAGAGAGTTTCATGCATGTAAATTACGGGAAGATCATTGCAAAATCTCATACTCGTTTCATTACTATCAATCTAGCGTATGACTTTAGTTGGTGGGGAGACCCGAAGGTTGTTCCACCTCGCCTTGTATAACCTAATTCCATTAGGTTGAAGTTCCATTTCACTTTGCAAAATGTTCACTAATTTTGAAAAAAGTTATTTTTTTATATAGTCTATGAATTTCTAAAAGTTTATAAAACAGTAACACATCACAAAAACACGAAATATTATTACTACAAATACATTTAACTACATTCTATGTAAAGTAAGAATACTAAATTGCCTGTTCATTAAAATAATTTATCATTGCTGTTTTTAAATTTTCACTTCGAATTTTCCGTTTTGAAATGTTATTAACATTTTCTTAATATTATCTTCCTAATGAAGAATAATTGGTTTGTACAAACCTCTTTATTATAATATTGTGCTAACTAGGTTCAAGAGTGTTAGAGCTAAGAACCTACTATTTATTTCATTTATGATACTATTGGAATATTTCATCTGTGCGATTTGTTTTTACAATCCATTTATAAAATCTGCAGTTTAGAATTACAGTCAAATAATATTTTTATGCAAATCTGAAATGTTATATAGGATTTTTAATGTCTCATAGCTCTGTAAAAGGTAAATAGCTTTCGTCTCATTTTATTGTATAGGTAATAGAAGTTTTGTCCTAATCGTTCAGATGAATCTGAAGAAATGGTTGAGATAGTAAGGAATAGTGTTTAATTTATTGTTTGAGATCTAGACTTGCTAAACTGAAAAGATACTTTGTAGTCCAATACACAAACTCTAACCATATTTTTAGAATAACTACTAGAAAATTGCGTAGTGATAATTTAGTTGTGCTTTATCAAATAAAGGTGAACAGTTATATTTGAAATAATGTAACTACCCATTCGAATCTAAAGATTATATTTTTGTAAGCTGATTAATAATGAAGAGGTTGGGGAATGTTGAATGGATTGTGAATTGAATATATATGCAGTTTGCTCAATTGCGTTTGTAAACTGCATGTTGAATGTTTGGCTTGTCGTCAAAACATAGAGCTGCTAGTTTATATATATATATTTTAGACTATTGATGAAATGAAATTTAGGTAGTGATTATACAGAATTTCATTAGCAGATACCGTTTGTATACAGCTAGAATATCTCTTTGTTTTTTTCTCAGATAAGAAAGGCACTGCTCATATTAATTGTAGAATTTTAGCTGATAAAACGCCTGATTCGTAGCTCTGACTGGAAACATTTATTCTATGTTATAGTATAAATTTATATTTTTAATGCGAATATGTATCGCATTTCTATTTACAGTACATTTATACCGTAATCAGAACTTTTTCAGCCTTACGTGCTACATGTGATGGTTTATAATTAAGATTATTGTAAACTATTTTTTCACCTCATCGCATAAATTAATGATGACTTCATTCTGCCCCATCAGTATCGTAGTCTATCATTTTGATTGTTAATTAATTTAGAGGTGTGTGTTACATGTTCAGAAGACTTGTTGCGCAAAAATAATGTGAATAGTTGAATTCTAGTGGTGTAGAATTGGGATAGCAACACTTCTTGCTCGAAGCTCAAAATTTCATCTTTCAAAAGAGAAGCATTATTTTGTCTGTCATTGCCGTTCTTATGAATTATTTCAAAATTACTATTTTCAGTTCGGTTTTAAATATTCCTAACCACACACTATTTCTGAGCAGAAAGTCATTTTCCATTTTCAATATTGGTGAGAAGTTCACTTTTTTCAAAAGCTTTTTTCTTACAGTTTACTATCTATCAAGTTAAAAGTTATACCATGCTGTAGCACTAACGGCTTCAAATAAAGTTCATCCTGAAACTTTTAATTGTATATTAAACTTCTCCGGTCTAATACTGATTTCAAAGTTACTGAATAAGGAGGTAATCAAATATTTATTATAAATCATGTAAATGGCGTAAGTAGTCTCATTCTCAACTGACATTATTTATTCAATGATAAATTCATAGAACAAGAGTATGGAAAACTATTTTCCACAGTGGTTGTAAATTTTCAATAGGGCTAGACTACTTTGAGATTGATTGATTGATTATTAACATCAAAATTGTAAAAAAGCTGTACATTTTCACAAATTCTAGAGTAACAATTTTTTATAAATTCACTAGAAATGGTTCTATATTGAATTATGGTATCGGTTGTTTTTAAGTGAAGATATGATCTAACTGGACTGGTAGGAATTGAAAAACTAATGAACCAATTGAGCTGATTAATAAATTTAATATGATAGCGCCTAATCTACTATTCGAGTAAGGAAATACTGAATTTTGTTTTTCTGTCTTCTCTCATCGGGTTGATCTTGAATTTTACCCTCTGCGGTATCTTCAAAAGCCTAAACATTTTGTTGTGTACGCTAACATCCATACATAGACTGATGTATCTACCCTTACATTATGCCTTCTTAAAGGAACTCCAATGCTATGAGGAGACAATTTAACAACTGTCAGTAATCCTCAACTTATTTCATCGGAATGTGATGTAAGAATATATTTTTCATATTTGATTTTCGTCTGCAGTAAAGAGAGCGAATTTGATTGATTGGGCATAATGTACGTCATAGGATATTGCCCACTATTTATATTCACATTAATGGCTGCCAATTATTTTAAATGAGTATGTTTCCTCGTCATCTTGGTTAGTGAAAATGTTTCGAATAGTTCTTCATTTTTCTACAAAATGCAAATGTTTTAGCTGATACAATATGGAGGAATTAATACTGTGATAGTCATATCTAGCATGATTGAATTGCTAGTCAATTTCTTATGTATGTCTACATTGTTCACTAGTCACATTGTGTTACCGTAGGATGTCAATCACTCAAGGATAATACAATCATTTTCATTGTTAGAAGAACATTTTCTAATTCAATTGTAATCATTAGTATGTTTTTGTTTAATTCGAGAAAGTGTAAGAGAGGTTCTATCATTTCTTCTTAGTTTTTAATTCACCATTAAAATCCTCAGCTTATTTTATGAACCTCATAAAAATTAGCTGTATTAGTTTCTCTTTCTTTTCATTAATACCTTGCATGAAAAATGTATCGATAGATGGGTGGAAATCAACTTTTGTCTTCCTATTTCAAGTGAATTGTCATTAATAAATAATTTTTCAATTATTTATTCCTTCAAATAGCATTTTTTTAATGATTTGAATTGAGTGATCATCCTCAGCTACCTAGCGGGTTTTCCTCATTTGATATTATGTTCGAGTGTTTTTAATTTATTTATTTATTATGAAGCTGAATTTTTTTATTTGTGTAATCAACTTTTTTGTTGTTTGGTCCTAAGAGACTGCGGATAATTGGCAGCCACTAATGAAATGTGATTTAGCTTTAGTAAGAGGGGAATAGTGAGGATCAAGGGCCTTACCTTTTCATATTAGTATTACTGTAATTTGCCATTAATTATATTGTCTTAGCATATTAAGCGGTTGATAGATTGATAAAATCAACTAGATTGTTATTAAAAATGATCAATGCTTTTTCACTATCAAATAATAATTTTCCAAGTTTGCTAGAATAGAATGTAACATTAATTGATTTATTCTGTGTTGATTTTATCTGGTAGAATAATATAATAGCCTAATATTTTTCAACTACATTCAGTTCGACTGCTTATAATAGTTTTGTATTGCGAACTGTATCTCTATCTCATGAACGTTTACACATTTTTAGATATTTTGGACACTACTTATAAAATAGGTTTACATGTTTTCATCTGTTATGCAATATTTTTACAAATCAATAAATTTGATTTTTATGAAATCTTTCTTCAATTTTCCTTCACCAATCTCCATGTTAATATTGTGTAGGTAGCGCAGCTTCTGCCGAGATTTAGAAAAAAAATTGTATCACCTTCCACCAGTCGAAGATGAGGTGTGGGCTGGGAGTTAATTTGCTTTCCACAGAGAAGGAAGTTGGATTGCAACTGTATTTAGGCGTAACAATGTCCCGTATGAATGTTACCTCTGTTCTTCCTTCTCTGTGCAGTGACTCAAAGCTAGCTCTCTCAAGAGAGATAGTTACTCTCTCCCGAACAGTGCCGACTTTAGCTGAAGCACAGATAACGTAAATTTTACGTTATCTGTGGCTGAAGCGACTCATCTTACTTTTGTTTGCAACAATCATAATATTCACTCATAAAACCGGCGTTCATGTTACTGTTTGACGTTATGTTTTTACAGTTTCGGTTTAATAATAAATTTAATAAATACTACTACAAATTACCAGTTTCTGAAGGCGATTTGCCTGTTCAGAACTTGGCGATTTAATATTAAACTGAAATGCACCGGCTGTCGTGACCAGCCCTCATAGAATTTCAACTAATTTATATTTATACTAAAATTATATCATTTCAATTGATATCGGAAAGTCATTCAATTTTACCTAAAACTTGTGTAAGTAATACTAGTAAACATCAACGGAAGGGACCTCATTTTCTCTGTTATATAGTAGTATTTTTAATTTAGCTTTCATTTAACGTTTCTATGGTAACACGACTTATGTTCTGTTGATTGATTTTTCAAATATATGTTCCATAGAACCGTAAAGTGAAAGTCATTCGCCAAATTGAAAAATAACACTATAAATGATCACCTTTGTTATAAATTATCTGTAAAATGGCTAATGGATTGCAACTGACCATACTTTCTTCTCATCAATGTGATTGTAATCCAAGAGTATAATATAATGTTGGTAATTCACTTGAACACCATGTGAATTATACCACCATATCCATATTGATACCACCATCAATATAATTATCATATTTCATCATTCAGTGAAAATAGTAAAACACTACTTACAACTCGAAAAACAATCATCTGTTTTTTAATGATGACTTTCAGACGAGTCTGGCTGGAACCGTCTCGTCTGGGCGTCATAATTTAAAAATATGTTTGTTGTTCGAATCGCCAAGTATCAGCGATTTAAGTATCCATGTGTGAGTAGTGCCTAAGTATAATTTAGATGTGTGATCATAATATCACCATTTTCCAATTAAGTAACACATGTTCAACTCTCCTATTGCTTTGTCACGGGTAAAAACTGGGACACCGTTTCAAACAATTTCCTACTTTATATACATGACCAATAAGAGGTTTCTCATGCCATGTAATTCTTTTATTTGTAGCTAATGCGAAATCTTGTGAATTGATATAATACAGATAGCAGACAGGCCGTGAACTAAATCTTTAATATACAATTTACAAGTACAATAAATTCAAATGAGGTTTTGTAAAAGGTGTGGATAGAAATTAATAGAATACAACATTTCTAAGAGTAAATTAGAAAATGTAACAGATTAAATAGAAAAATAGCATTAAATTAGAAAAAAAATCAAGATGACATTTTCATCCTCAGCTGGGTTAGTCATCATCAGCCTGGGTTAGGCTGTCTTCATCATCAGCTTGAGTGGTGTCTCCATTGTTAGTTGGGACAATGTCTTCATCTTTGTATTCTTTGTCTTTGTCTTCATTGTTGGTTGTGGCGGTGTCTTCATCTTCTCCAGCTTGGTAATCTGGAATGGTATCCTCATTGTAAGCTGGGGTTCCAGGAATGGTTTCTTCATTTTCAGCTGGAGCGGTGCTTTCATTGTCAGCTGAAGCGATGTCTTCATCCTCAGCTGGTGGGTTGTCTTCCACGTCTTCATTATAATCGTCGTCTTGAGCTTCGTCATGATCATCATCTGTATCATCATCATCGTCGTCCAAGTCCTGTAGCTGGAATTGATCTTGCAGATCTTCACCTGCCATCATCTGCATCTCCAGGAGCATCATATTCTCAGCTAATATGTCCATAGGATCCTCCTCCTGTGGCTGATTGCCCTCATCTGGGAAGGCTTCTTCTTCTCCTGCAAATTCATTCAACATGAGGCTGGGGCTATCCCCTGACGGGTTTTGGTGCCTCCGAACCTCCATGGCGTAGATATGTTGTAAAACCTCCTGTACAAATGGTGGTTGGACGTACTGCCCTTCAAGTGGGGGTGTGTATGGGTCCTGAGGAACTGGTTCAGGATGGTGGATTGCCCTAGGTCGCAAGCCTCGAGGGCGGGCAACACGTCTCAGTACGCGAGTCATGTCACTCATGTACCTGGCTTCGGCCCGGGCATATGCTCTTGCCATTAGACCGCTTGGTCTAATTGCGATACGGACCGCCCTCACTCTGTCCCGTCTGCCTAGCAGATTCCTTCCGCCTCGCCTGGCTCGAACAGCTCTTCTGGTTTGTTCTCGTATTCCTCGTATTATGTGTTGTCCTTCTGTCCCAACTCCATCCCTGCTACCTCCTGCTGATGGTCCTGGGGCTGGAACTGGTTCCATCACATGTTCAGGTTCTGGCTCTGCATTTTCAGGTACATGAGGAGGGGGTGGAGTTGGTGGACGAGCAGCTCCTTGGTCTTGTACATCTTGCCCTTCCATGACAACACTCTGCAATCAACACAATACATTACAGCAATAACACACATAAATTGTATTTAGAATTTACTCTTATGGGCAGAAGCCTGTAGAAGAGAGGAAAGAGTTCCTATTAGAAGACAAAGAAAAATACAAAGACCA
This sequence comes from Laodelphax striatellus, assembly GCA_017141395.1. Classification (NCBI taxonomy): domain Eukaryota; kingdom Metazoa; phylum Arthropoda; class Insecta; order Hemiptera; family Delphacidae; genus Laodelphax; species Laodelphax striatellus. Next base: position 8,396,125 of record CM029544.1, on the reverse strand, counting down.
TGTTCATTAAAAATAAAATCCATCAGCTGTTCATTAAAATAACATTCTCAAAAGTGGATTCATAATAATTAGAAACCATAATGAAAAACAAATGTACATAAGGGTATAGAGTGATACAAAAACAGAAAAATAATGCAACAAGCAATAACAGAGCCTGATTGTTTTGACATCATCCCAGAAGACAGATAATCTTTATAATTATAATAATAGTTTTGTCAAATAGCTAGCCACACCACATAAACACACGCACCCACACATTCAACCAACAAACCCATTTACACACAAATGAAACTTAATTGGAAGGATCACCGTGATGCATTTCTTGCGGTATTTTCATGCTCTTCAATTCAATCTGAATACATTGAGACTATGTAATTTTCAATCTCGTGCCTGTTTGTACCTGAAATCCAGCTATCAACTAAATTTGTATAATGGCCAATTCTGTTGTTTTGGGGATTCTTGATGTGCTCTGGTAATTTTGAGAATAGTGCCTATATGACTATATTGTGTGTAAAGAAAGTTCACTGCAATAATAACTCGATTACATAATATTTATTTAATTGGCCATCAAGAAGATTCACTATAGAGCAGGCTAGAAATACACTATTAATAGAAAAATTGTAGATATAAATTCAAGGTGAAAGTGTTCGTGTATTTTGGAATGCATAATTTATAAAAGGGGATTGATAATTCCCTTGGGTAAAAGCATTGTGTATTAATGCTATTCTAATGAAATTCATTGAAAAGATTTCAAGAAAAGAAAATACCACTAAGAGATTGCATCTCAACTACCTCTGATAGCTCATCAGTTTTAAAAATAGCATTTTGTTTTGAGATGTTATTTTGAAGTAGTGATAGACAAGGAATAATTATTGTATGGTGGAATTTCCCATCTTTAAGTCTGATAATACTACAGTCAATAAAATCAGACCATTCAGAATTTAGGAACAGATGATGGCATATTGTATTAATTCAAATTCTGCAACTAAAATACAAAAGCATAATATTGCTTAAAAATTGGCCAAAATTGATCCCAATCCATCTCAATAAAATAATTCATAGCAATTATTCATTACTTTTTACAAAATGATGCATTGGTCATTTATTTATTTTTGTTTTCTCTCTTGATTTGTGGAGATATATATTTGTAATGCATGCCTAATCTCATCTCATAACTATGCTATGTTGGGCTACTATACCTTATAATAATAATAATAATAATGGAACAGTAAATTCAGCTTCGTCCTTCCTTCATTGAACAGAAATTTTGTGATCCAAATCTAATTTTCAAATCTTAATCAGAGGTAATTCAGTAGTCCTCTCCTTTTCTATGCTACAATGCCATAATTGTTCATGTTTTGTGGAAACCTCAACGAAATACAATTTTGAAAAAATATTTGGAATATATAATATATATAGTGAAACGTTAATTATTCGGAATAAATAGTGTCAGATTTGAATTCAGCGGCCTAGAAATACAATAGAATGAGCTAGTGATTGTTATTCTAGTTAGCATTGCTCTTATTTGCATTATGCTCTTATGCTCTACGTTAGCATTCGAACTTATTTATTACTTCAATTTTATAGCACTGATATAGCTCATATCATTCTCAATAACTGATATGTGTTGAATGAGGGAAATGTTCTAGCCTATATACTGTAGTATTTATTAATATTTATTCAATGTAGTGATAATGAGTTCTTACTTCGTCTGATGATGAGTTTATCTATTTAATCCGCTGCAAAATCGTCTTCAGCTTCTCGTGTAGGCCTACTGTATAGCTCGTTCTTTCTGTAAAAAAAAGAATGGGATAATTTTTTGTAATCAACTCTTGAGATATCGATATCAATAGTCCTAAATAAATAAATAGCGTCACTAATAAATAACGTCACCTTTTATTTCTGGTAGCAGGGGGTGGAGGAGGTTTAAGGAAGGCAAGCAATGGACCAATATCCAGGATTATGTTGATCTTAATTTGTCTCGGGGGGGCTGTAGTATGTAACCTATTCACGTCAAGAAGTCAGCATTGCTTAGATGGGAGTTTGCTATCCTTGTTCAGCAAAAGGCAGTTGCTGATGTCTCTATCCTATTCGCACTGTGCATTGTTGTCGCACACATTCCCAACAAACACGTTTGGTGTAGTTTTCTCTTTCTCTCTCAATGAAACTTGGCATCAATGCTCCTCATATAAACAATGCTGACGTGAATCGGACTATAAATACTGAAATCCGAGAGAATTTTTTTCCTACTTGACAGTAGCCTAAGCAGAGTGAGAGATACGATGCTCTATCCTCTACTATGCTTTACCGCTACAACGCCATCAACATGATCGAGACATAATATAAATAGAAGACTATTAAAGTCATTAAAGTTACACTATTGTATAGTTATTGTAAAGTTATACTACAAAGTCTTCTATAATACAGACCACTCTGGCAACAAGGAGACTTTACAGTTCTTTTTTAAATGTCTTAATTCTGAAAGGATGAATGATAAATATTTTATAGGGCTTATGATTAATAATAAATTACATAACTTTTCATCTTTCTAGTATTAATTGTAAGATTCATTCAATTTGGTAGATGGCGAATAGATAGTTATTATTTTTTTGGCATCGGACTCTACGGTCATCAGCAACGTCAAGAAAACATACCTATCTATCTATTCGCCATCCGCCAAATTAAATGAATATTACTATACAATTATTTTAGAACTGCATACTACGGTACGGCAACCCACATGGATAAAATCACTATTTTTTTAACAATATTATTTCTTACTTTTATGTTTTGATAACAGCAAATAGCAGCTCGCTTCGTCTCTTCAGCAGCTCGGTCCGTCTGGAAGAAAATAATAGCAATATTAATTTGGGATAAATTATATTTTCAAACTATTCACATGATGCATTGAAACTTTTTTTGCTGAGGATGATGAGAGATGATGACTACTTTCCTGGTGGTCGAGAAGGGCCGTTTTGTGATCAAAGTCCATTCTGTCTACTGGGATTGATCCCGGAACCTTTGGATTATCAGAACGGCGCTTATCGCCCTCAGCCATGGACCACTCCGAACTCTTTCAATTCGAAGTATTTGGGACACGTGGGTGGTTCGGAAAAACATTTGGGTTAGAATTCATCAATTATTATAAATGAATAAACAGTTCTTTATTAGCCTGTCAATGAATTGAATAACAATTGAAATTTTATTTTATTCATAGAACAAAATCATAGGTATGAAGAAGTTCCTCTTTTGGGGGGAAGCCTGTGGAAGAGGAAAGAGTTTTTAGCAGAAGACAAAGAAAAAATACTAGAACCAAGTGGCGAGGTGGCTTATCGCCGGTCTGATAATACAAGGCTCCCGATTCGATTCCTGTTGACTACAACAGAATGATTTTGACCACAGACGGCCACTCCCGTCTTTCGGAGGAGATGTTAAGCCGTTGGAACCGGCTGCCTAGAAAGTATAGTCATTATCTCTAATCATCACTCCTCCCATTATCCACGCATTTCATTTAAAAACACATGTTTTTTATTCCAGTCGCAGAGTCGCCGAGATTCGAGTATCCAAGTGTGAGTAGTACCTAAGCTAGGAATAATATTTTATCAGTTGATGACTTTTAGGTGTGAGTTACAAGTTTTTAGTTTCAGAAATGTCCTTAAAATACGACAAAAGTCGTAGATTTCCCCTAGGTTTTTCATGTTTTCAATACTTTCTCCCAGCTTTTTCAAGAAAAAATCGATTGAAAATATTCGAGTTCAATAGCCTACACAGTTTCAGTTGAGGATGGGATAGAAATTTAATGTTTCATGATATCCTCAAAACTACGCCTTGAATCGATGTGATTAAATTGGGGGTTGACGTTCTCATGCTCTAACGGTTTGTCAAACTAAACAATGGTTAACACAGTATCAAACTAAACAATACTTAACGGGAGTTAGCCTAGTAGCCTACAGTCAGCAAGGGTTGGTAAACTATTAATAGGCCTACTGCTATAGGCCTATTCACCCCCATTGTGTAAATACCGATCAAGGATCTATATTTGACCAATCACAGAATAGCTACGTCGCTCCAACCACCCCTAGGCTAGCCCCACCATATTCTTTGTTACTGTTATACCTTGCTGCGATTGGATGATTTTATTTTCACCTGACCTGATTTTGAAGCTGACTGCCGGGGATTCGTAACGATTGGTTCAATAGATAACAATCCAGTACAGATAATATTTTGGCTTGAGCTATCATGTAGTTGTGTAATTGTAGTAAATGAATATGATAATGTATGATCAACCTGATGAGAGATTCTATGATCAAAAGTTTTATCATCGATTCCAATATTAGTCCGACCTAACCTAATTTGACTTGAGTCAATTGCCAGTAATCAAAACAATGGGCAATTGGGCATAACACGCATTTTAATAAGCAATTCTCAATACCATTCACCCTAGATCACTGAAACAAATAACTTGACTACTGGAAATATTAGCAACTTATTCTGCAATTGAGAATCTAATTCCTACTAGGCCTAACTGATTACGAGCATTACCTTACTTCTTGATTACAAAATAATAGTAATAGTTGAGATATCTCTTCCTCAGGTAAAAGGTATAAAGCTTCAACAAAATGTAACCCTGAACTATCAACATTCAGCATTCAAAACAAAATACAGTTGAAGGAAAAACACAATACGGTAGCATATTAGTCACGCTCATGCATCATCAAACAACAACAATGACCATCAATAAACGCCTAGTGGAAAATAAATTGTACCAATTTACAGGGGTTTTTCATAGTTATAACGTGTCCTGCAATAATTCGAATACATTAATAGGATTAGTACATTAGTAGTGCACATAATACGATTCATTTCAATACTAGGCTACTTACTTAGAATGAATAACTTTATGAACTCGATCATAAAATCGAAGCGTCTTCATAACAAACGGTTTCGCAGATTAATAAAACTAATAATCGGGAGGCAAAATCAATAGAAAAATCAATTATTAAACTTACAAATTCACTCCGAACAGATGAGTGACTTTCTCAGACACAAACATATACCAAACCCAAAATAAAAAATGGCGTCCAGAGGCATCATTTTTGGACTCCAAACATACCTAACCTAACCTTCCCTTTAAAGTTACCAATACTGTTTTAAGAATATTGTTTGTTATTATCAGGAAATTACGCAAAAAATTCAGGAAATTGAAATTTAATGAAGCCGATCTGATTCTAAAAATTAAAATACTGTAAGTGTGCATAAACTATTTCCATGCCTTACTGGCCAAAAATGGCATTCAACCAACACTGTTAGTAGAAATGTTAGTAGCAATAATAATTTGAAGTTTAGTGAATAACAAATGTCACTACGAAAAATTAGAGTCAAATCAGGATTATTTGACAACTAATAGATTCTTTAAATGTTATCTATTATTTTATACTCACAGAAATCTCAATGAAGCACAGACAGACAGACGTTGCAGAAAGAATTGTAGCACTCATATGAGGTATCATCGAATCATCCAGAAATGTGGGAGGGAGAAGCGGAAACATAGCTTTAGATAATGTTCTAGAACTCCAAAGAAGTTGGAAAAAATAAAAGTGGAATAATAAGGGAATAATGCAATGGATATTCCTATTTGATAAAATAGATACTAAATTAATATGTATTGTTGTTGTGGATTAAGGTTTATCTCTCATTAATACAATTGAGGGGCACATGAGCTGACGTCTAGAGAAATCCATCTCTAAAACTTATAAAAATAGATTAAGAAGATAAATCACGATATTTAAGAAATAAATGTATATAAAATCGTAATTACGATGGAATAATAGATTGAAAACTCAATTATTATAATTGCAATAATCCACAATTGATTGATTTCGATGAATGATCAAGTTGGCATTGAGAATTAAACCGTTAAATTTCAAATTATTTCCTCCAATAGAAAGCTTTCACATTCTACTCATAAGATGATGGCCTGAATAGTTTGTAGTTTCTAGAAGCTCCAAATAAGTTGGAAAAAAATAATATTGAAATAACAAGGAAATAATGCAATTGATATTCCTATTTGACAATAGATTCGTAATTAACTCACAGATAGATAAACATTCCTAGAATTTTTGCTGTACCGAAATTTTATTATCACTTTTATGTTTTTAATTGACGGTTAAAATGAGTGAAATTTGCTCAATGTTCATCGACTTATTCTCCCATTTTAAAGTTAATAATTAAATATTCAAGGTTGTACAACAATTCTACATATCTTTCTGATCACTTTGGTTCATGATTATCGGTTGGAAAATAGTGTCCGAAGGAGTAAACTCGTTTTGAGACCACTTCACCTACATATTGCAAAAATCATGTCGTTTGTATAAATTCAGTCAATGGTATGAAGGGATTTTAAAGTTGAATATTACCTCAATTACGTATTATTCCCGAATGCATTTTTGTTGCATCTACTATTCTGTTACGAAATTGAAGATTAATTTGAATTTTTAATGTCTGAATGTCAGGCTGGATTTCACGATTCCAGTAGACGTTCAGGTTACTGGAGGCAGGTTACCTGCCTGGCAGCCTGCCTCTGCTCTGGTCTCACGATAACCTGAATAAGCCAGTAACCTGTCTTACGGTTCAGTTTACCAGCTTCAGGTAACCTGCCTCCAGTAACCTGAACGTCTACTGGAATCGTGAAATCCAGCCATTAGGCTAAGCGGCTCAAGAAATATTAATATTATATTCATTAAAACAGCATTTTTAAGTCAATAATGAATCAGTAAATCAATAATAATATTGCTTACTAAGTTTAGTAAGTAGGAATTGAACCGCAAGCTCACCGCCCACCACCATCTATTATTTAAGGTGGGTTTTCTTTACTGCGACCGAGTGTCGCAACGGAGCCCGACCCAGCGTTGCCAGGCCAGATGCAATTGATGAAAAATCCCAACGCTGGGTCGGGCTCCGCTGCGGCACTCGGTCGCAGTAACGAAAACCCACCTTTACTAGGACATCCCAGGTCGCATAAAACTGCGCCTATTGAACTACATAAAATAGTTTTCAATCTTCTTCTCATTCTTCTTTTCCTTCATCACCTTCTTATCCTCCTTCTTCTCCTTTTTCCCCTTCTTCTTCTTCTCCTCATTCTTCACCTCCTTCTCCTCCTCCTTCTCCTTTTACTCTTTCTTCTAATTATTCTTCTCCTTTTTCTTTTATACTTCTTCTCCTTCTTCCTCTCCTTCTTCTTCTTCTCCTTCTTCCCCACCTTTTCCTTCTTCATCACCATCTTCTCGTTCTTTTTCTTCTTCTCCATCATCTTCTTGTTCTTCTTTCTCTTTATTCTTCTTTTTTTTCTTCTTCTCCATCTTCTTCTTCCTTTCCTTCTTCTTCTTCTCGTTCTCACTCTCTATCTTTCTCTCTCTGCACCCGTGGCGAAGCGTGATATACTTATTTGGTCATCCTATAGGAAATATACCCGGCAATGACCAAATAAGTATACCACGCTTCGCCACTACTCTGCACAAATGCCCCTACCGGTGCAATGAACAATGAAAATAAAACTTTTGTTTCAAAACAGCTGATCATTAAATCACAAGTTGAAATGTGAAAAATTTCGGCTCACCTATCCCCATGAAAAAAGCAAAGGAAAAAATTGAAACTTTGATAGTTCATTCCTCATCTCCAAGATGACTTTTTTCAAAATGTAAGACCTTATCAAACATCTACTCAATGAGATCTTTCAAATGAAACGTGAACGAACAAAATCGGTTGAGAAACCACGGAGAAGTTCTGATTAAAAAAAAACATGTTCGCCTATTTTATATAAAGATGATTGTAACGATTTTGGAATTATTCTTGTTGCAGGCGTTGCTTACCAACCTCTGTCAGCTCTAGTGATGAGTGGCTCCACGGCCCAACAGATGACAAACCACATCTACAACAACCACATCCAGGCAGCGGTGCGCGAGCCGTTACAGCCTCATCTGTCGCAAACGTACCAGAACATACAGTCTTTGAAAGCATGCGAGCATACAGCTGAGAGGAACACGGTAGCTAGTGCAGTTGCCCAAGAAAGAGCGCCAGTCGTGGCCTCTGCCCAAGTCACCAGGAAAACAACCATGACGACTGCCAGCTAGCAGGAAGAGACCGGTGTGGGTGAATCCACCTACGCCAATATCTAGACCTGTCCACTAGTTGATTCAAGTCAAAACTATTCCTAAAAATTGCGCAAAGCGTAGAGTGAAGTGTGAAAACATAACAATTATGTAAAGCAGTACAGATGTGCACACAACACCTTATACAAAGTAGCATGTGTGACATGCTACCAAAATCGACTTACAAATTAAGCCTTAGTCACACCAAGCTACTTTATTAGCTGCTAGCCAAACAGGTAACACTAAATACAGTAGCAAGTGTGACAGGGCAGTAGCTGCTATTGGATGCTACTTGGATACGTAGCCCATTTTTTTTAAATATTCAACACTAGTATCTAGGAAGTGTGACATAGGCAGTAGCTTCCAATAGCAGCTACTACTAGATATTGAACCGTTAGCGGCTACTACTAGAAGCTACTGCCCATGTCATACTTGCTATTTAGTGTTAGCTGTTTCGATAGCAGCTAAAAAAAATAGCTTGATGTGACTCAGGCTTGTCACTGCTGCTATGAGAAGCTACTACCTATGTAACACTTGCTATTTAGTGTCACCTGTTTCGCTAGCTAATAAAGTAGCTTGGTGTAACTCAGGCTCAATTTCTAAACTGTAAGTCGATTTCGGTAGTATGCGATTTTAGATAATCGATGATTTAAACTTGATGAAGAAATGGAGAGTGGTTGAAGAAGCGCAATCACTCAGATTGGGAGGGTGACTGCTTCTTGGCCAGCACCACTCACATTTAAAATCTATTCCCGGTGGCCCTCAAGCCACTTTCAATTGTTAGTTCATTCATTTTTCAGCACTATCACTGAGTACATCATGAAAATATACACTGTATTCAAAAAAAGGACAATGTAAAGGCCGGTCCAAACATCTAAACTTTGTACGATATTGCTAACGACTTTGGTCACACTATTAAGCCTGGTTTACGCCAAGGGCTTGAACATTTGACATTTGTTGTAATTTTGTCTCTTGTTCGCTTTTTTATCCCATGAAACTATGTAACATCCTTATAACCTTATAACCTTCCTGCCTATTTCAGCACCCCCAAAATCCTAGCTACGCCCTTGGTTTACGCGTTACCAGTCGAGTAATTCTAAGGGTTATTTTTTAAATTTTATGTACTTTTATTCAATCTCTACAAATAATTATTCATTTATTAATAATTTTTTTAAAAAATTAATCGATTGGCGACAGGCAATCGGCCAGATTCATTTCTGAATATTTATATTAAATTCAATTTCATTTATAAGTATAAATATCAACTGTGAACCGATGTCTTTTAATTATAATTTATAAAAATAAATAAGCGTTCCTATTTTTCCTATACCTGGAGTTTCAGAAATTACACTAAGATTAACAATACACTAAAGTTTAACAATAAAAATACAATAGCCGCCTGTAAAAGCGCAAACCAGGCTTTTCAAGTCGTAAGCAATAAATGTAAGAAAAACGTGGCGTTTAGATCAGGCTCAATACACATCAAATCAATAAAAATACTAATAAAATATTATCAAAATAAAAAAAAAGTCAAAAGAGGAGTCGAAGTCGGGAGCTGGTCACAGTACAATCGTGTTAACGATTGATAACGGTGATATTGTTGTAGGATAGGGTTTATCTGTGCGGGCTTGGGCCCATTTGGTGACCGCTCCCTCCGGACTCCCCAAAGGTTGAGACACTTGGAGCTCCTATATATATCGAGCTCAATTCAAAAAATTCCAACTGAAATCGAGAGGTATCAAACTTACAACAGTTTTAAATACAAACTAGCTGAATACCAGTGATTGCTTTTGAGCTCATATCGTTCCTCAACAATTTGATCGACGAAACGTATAGATAATTGTAGAAAATAATGTATTTTCAATAAAAAAAACTCATTTTAAAGTTGATTTCTGTGACAAGGGGACTGGGATTTGATGACTGGGTTCACAAGTTCCCCACTAGAAGGCAGCACCACCAAGGCCAAGGTCTCGGAAGTGGTGAGAAAATGATTGATTCTTGTTGCGTTATGTTGTTGTGTCTCTTGCCTTGCCTGAGCTTTTGATCAAAAACGTGAAATGTGTGTGAATGATGCTCAATAATTTGTTGAAAAATAGAGTCTAAATTGTAAAAATAAATCTTCGGATGAAATACAAGTGATAAGGTTTCCCAGAGATAAGGTCATGAAAAGATTGCCATCTCGACCGTACCACCCTAGATGTATGCCGCAGACAATTTGTATTCGTGGCGAACAAATTAGTCAATTTTCTTCCAAGTGAAGTATTAAATATTAAAACAAATTATAGTATGAGCAAAAATATGAATAAACAAATTTTGGAGTATAAACTTGCTGATAAACTTTTTCAATAATTTTACCAAACTTCAACTGCCGTTCTATGTCCAATTCCTCCTTTTTCTCTTACATTAGGCTACTTTAAATTTATTCTCATGTTTTCAAAATTTGATAGATTTTTATTTCATCTTTTTCAGTCCATCCTTTTTCCTTCATCATGTCTCATCTTTCCTCTTTCTTTTCTTCTAGTTTTTTCTCTTTTTTCTCTCATTTTATTAAATTCTTTGAATTTTTTAATACAGTACTTTTTATAAAATAATTTTAAAATAAAGTTTCCCAAAATTGTTATGTCTGTTGATTCTGTTAATTGAATGCGACTCATGCCTGCGCACAGGTTTCAAACCTATGCAGGTATTATTTTTTCTCATACTATAGTATTTACATGTTTTCATTAGTGTATATACCGGTAACAAACATTATTGTACATTGTTCTTTTCATGTTTTCTTTTCTTTCTCCTTTGTTTGTACTGTGTATTGTATTGTATTGTGTTTTTTTGGGAAATAAATTTCAATTTCAATTTCAGGCAAAGTGTGGTGAAGAGGTCTACTGTCAGTTCATCCTATACCTAATATACTTTATGAAAAAGTACAATAAAAAGTATACTTTTGGATTTAGTTGAAATACAGTAATATTTATTCAATTTGGCGGATGGCGAATAGATAGATAGGTATTATTTTTTTGCCATCGGTCATCAGCAACGTCAAGAAAACATTAATTTTTTGGAAAACATTCAATCAAAAGGTATGAGAGAATATATTACCTTTAATCTAAGTTTTTTGAAAAAATATTCATGTTGTCTTGACGTTGCTGATGACCAGAGAGTCCGATGGGAAAATAATATCTATCTAATGTCAAGCGTCAAATTAAATTAATCTGATTATGAATAAAAGTATTGTAACAAGGAGTCAGACTCACTACTTCACTACTTGGGAATCGGGAAACTGGTGAGGTGTCATCTTCCTCAAATAAGTTTGAAAAATTGTTTACATGAGTCATTTTTCTTTAAGTGAGTAGGTACTGCAGTGGCGTTTTCAAGAATACTAGGCTACACGTATGCTATGGTTCTTTCATTTCGAAATGATTCAACTTGTTCATCGCATAAAAATATTACCGAATTTTCCATTTGTTTGATGGTTAGAGACATTTTTCTACGTACTTATACAAGTTGACGAATATTTAAAAATTTCCATTATTTTCATAGTTAAGAGACATTTTTTTTACTTGCACAAGTTCACAGATATTTGAAAACTCATTAAAAACGTTCAAACCCCAATTATAATCTGAATAATATTGTTCAAAGTTCTAAAAAATAATCTGATTTCAAAAGGTTGATTCAAAAACGTTACAATCTATTTATTCATATAATTACAGTGAACATGAAATTGCTGTGTTTCCCACCTCCCTCCACCCTTGAACAACAAATTCCCTAAAGTCAATCATCACCTCCTTCCTCTCCTAGAACTGTCACTCCAAAAGCACAGATAAGGTAGTAATCTAGATTACTACCTTATCTGTGCCAAAAGCCATGAAAAACTTATTTCTTGAACCCCTCTTACCAAAAAATATTAATAACGTATAGCTGTGTTACTTATACTAAGGATTTTATATTGATTATTTACCCATTTGTTCACTTCATCATACTTGCTGGTTCATTTTGCTCAGGCTTCTATTGACAATGAATAACCTCATTACAGCTTTTTACAATGTTTTAAAGTGTGTAAAAATCCATCCACTATAGCCTGCTATTAGAAGCTACTGCCTTGCTACTTCGTTTCAGCTTGCGCAGGCTGCTAATGAAGTAGCTTGGTGTGACTCAGGCTTTATTGGTTGAAAAGAAAATCAATCTGCTTCGAAAATGTAGCATTTTACCAATCTTTTTTATTGCATTTATTATAAAAATATCCAATGTAAAATAAAACTCAAAATATCAACTCATTGTTGAATGTAATCAGCTGATTCATGTTTAATATTAAATAAGTTCTATTTACTCCTAAAATTCCGTTTTACGTGTTAGAGAGAATGTATATTTCATCATATATTATTATGAAACAGACCCCAGGAATGTACAGCATCATTACAGCTTTTAATATTATTTCATAGGTACTACAGGGCTATTCATCCTCTATGACTCAGTCATTATAATATTGTATAGTGGATGGAGTCGTATACACATTGAAAATTGTGAAAGGCTGCTATGACAAATAAATTCATTCTCAATCCAGGTGCCTCGGCGAAGTGAACCAGCTATACTAATGGGTAAACGCGGAATTATTTTTCTTGATATTTTGGGAAAGCATGTGCTGCTACCTATGGGCAGCCCCTTGAACCAATTCCCCTTACCCGAAGACTAGGAAATATTCTGTTTATTTCCATATATTAGTGTTGACTACTGTACGTGTATTACTTTTTTAACACAACTTTTCAAAATCCAAAGATTCTTTTGTAAAAGTGTAACAAAGTAGGCTACTCAAATTATTCTGTTTTGTTTATTACTTTTTTAATCTAGCTATGAAATTCCGATGATTCTTTTGTAGTAGTGCATCAATGTACATAAATTATACTGTTAGTTCATCCCAAGGAAATATTCTTCTTTTTTGGTATAATTAGAAAAAAACGTTTGCTTATAGAAGTTGAAAATTGACTGTATTCTATTCAGAAGACCATTAACTTAGGTCAATAGACTATTATAAATTGATTAGGCCCACTGTAAAATGTTATCTTTCTTTGTATAAGTAATACTTTATTTGTATTATATATTATAAACTAACTAGGCCTACTATAAAATGTTATCATTCAATGTTAGGAGTGGTCCGTAGCCGAGGGCGATAAGCGCCTGTCTGATAATCCAAAGGTTCCAAGATCGAATACAGTTGCCGGAACGGATTTTGGCAGAAACGGCCACTCCCGTCTTTCGGAGGAGACGAAAAGCCGTCGGTCCCGACTGCCTAAAACCAGTCGTCATCTCTCATCATCACCTCTCTCATTACCCACGCACAAGCCTAGAGCTCATGTGGGCATCACCCTAAAAAAAATGTTATTTGTATAAGTAATACTTTATTATGCACTCATCCATGAAATAATTTGGTTTACTTGCAATTGAAGGTTTACAAAAGAGTTTAATTGTGTATTCATACCCTCGTAGCACATAAGGCTCAAAGATTCGAGATCTCTGTATTATGAAAATGTATTCATCCTCACAAACCTCAATGTTATTGTGCTAATTTGGTATTTGTATATTATTCATAATCATTCCATATTCAGCTTTCATGTAATTGGAAATAATATTTTATCCATCTTTAATACACAACTGATAAGATATCGAGTCTAAGCAATGCCGCAGACTCGCAAAGTCCTTATAGTTGTGTACTAAAGAACTAATAGTCTCTTTATACAAGGTTATATTGTTAGATAAAAGCTATGAAACCCAGTCTCAGTACTCTAGAAACACGTTTGAAAGCTGAATACGAAATATTTGTGAGCAACAGGCAGCTTCCACTATTGCACAGTAAGATAGAGTGCGGTAGGCCCAATATTCATCAAGATAGATTGAATTGTCTACTTTTTTTGAAATTCTAATGATTTTCCATCATTCCAAACCCCAAATAGGCGAGATTTGGGCTGAGAATGTATTATTTGACATTCGATTGAATCATCTATAAAATGTGAGTGAAGTTTCAAAACTGTGTGTCGGCCGAAAACCCACACTGATATACAGAGATGGGTCACTATCGTTTGTACGACAAACCCCAACGGTAGGCCCAATATTCATCAAGACAGATTGAATTGTCTAATTTTGTTGAAATTCTAATGATTTTCAATCAGTCCAGTCCCCAAATAGGCTAGATTTGGGATGAGAATGTCTGATTTGACAGAAAACAACAAAATTAGATGAATAAAATCTTTATCAGAATTTCAAAATGCCTTGCAAAAGGTAATTTCAAATACCTGGATGAAATTAAGCTGATAAAACAAGAATTCGATTGAGAAAAATACTGCTATAATGAAAAATGCTATCTCAGACGATGGTAAGTACTAGGAAATTCAAGTATAGAAGATAATAATTCTTAAAAAATTAATAAATAGTTTCAGTAATCCAAACAACCCGCCAAATAACAGCTTATTCAATTTTGTGAATAAATTGGTGAGCGCCTTCATTAACTCCTGTATAGGCAACCAACAATACACGTTTGGATAAAATTTTTCGATTATCGACTTTGACTTCGATTTTTAATCCTTGGTCTCGAGCAAATCGGTCTAAAAAATAAAAGCTGTGTCCCGGGCTAATAGTTCTGTACACGAAAATTCTACCAGGCAACCAGGAGCATCGAAGAGATACACTGAACTCTGGCGATTCGCGGGCTGCCTAATTTCCAGATGTTGCAGTTGCCGGGAATTTCAAATGTATAGCAGGATACATTTAATTTGGCGGATGGCGATCAGTAAACAGCTGATGTTACGCAGCTTTGACACTATAATCAAAAAGTTCAAAGACCTTTTAAAGTCTTCAAAAGACCTTTCAGAGAATACTTTTTTAAAGTCTCTGAATCTGCAAGATTCTCAGTATTTGTAGGTCAAGTATTGTGTCAAAGCTGCGTAACATCAGCTGTTTACTGATCGCCAACGCGTTATCAGATTTTTCAGCGAGCGTCATTCTCGATCAGTTGACTGCTGTTTTGTTGCCGCGAAAAATTCAAATTTACAAGTGTGAATTATTTCAGCAATCGCCATTTCCAATTAGCTGACATTATTTTTCTCTATTCTGAAGGCGAAATTTTATTCTAAATTAATTTTTACCAATTCTCCAAATATTCTCCTTCGAAAAGCTTCTGGGTTGTGAACTTGGGAATTTTAAACTTTCCCAACATTTAATTCATTGAAACAGATTCTATCAGACTAACTGTTGATGAGCTCAAAATTTCTATCCCACACCAAGCATTTTATTCTTTCTATCACTAATTTTTTAAACTCTTACACCTTACCTGGGGTTCAAACATGAGATGAAGACAAAGAATAGCACTTCTCTCACATTTTTGCATTAAAAGCCTGCAAATTTCAAGTGACTGGAGGATTAATGTTCAATTAGTGATCAAATCACCCTATTCATTTGTGAACAGGAATTTAATATTTCTTTTCTTCAGTGATATTGAAGAAATATAAAACTAATTGTGTATTCATACCCTCGTAGCACATAAGGCTCAAAGATTCTAGATCTCTGTATTATGAAAATGTATTCATCCTCGTAAACCTTAATGTTATTGTGCTAAGTTGGTATGCGTATATTATTCATAATCATTCCATCTTCAGCTTTCATGTAATTGGGAATAATATTTTTTCGATCTTTAATACACAACTGATAAGATACCGAGTCTAAGCAAGGCCGCAGACTCACCAAATCCTTAGTTATGTTGTTTTATCAAAGCTATGAAACCCAGTCTCAGTACTATAGAAACATGTTTGAAAGCTGAATACGAAATATTTATGAGCAACAGACAACTTCCACTATTGCACAGTAAGATAGAGTGACGGTAGGCCCAATATTCATGAAGATAGAATTAGAAATTTTACAATAAATCGATTGAATTGTCTAATTTTGTTGAAATTCTAATGATTTTCAATAATTCCAGAGCCCAAATAGGCGAGATTTGGGCTGAGAATGTATGATTTGACAGAAGACAACAAAATTAGATGAATAAAATCTTTATCAGAATTTCAAAATGCCTTAGAAAAGGTAATTTCAAATACCAGGATGAAATTAAGCTGATAAAACAAGAATTAGATTGAGAAAATAGCTGCTATAACGAAAAAATTTAACACAAAATCATACATTTGTAAAAGCAGGTCTTTCATTGAAACAATTTGTATTTAATTCAACTTAAATTAATTTAATAATAATTTATATACAATATTATAATTTAATAATAATAATACAGTAATTAGCCCCAAAATTATATACTCTACTTTCTGAAAACATTAAACATATAACTCAATTTAAACAATTCAAAGCAATAGTACAAAATTGGTTAATTAGCAAAGGAAGACAGAGAATAGAAACAGTAATTTCAAACCATTTATAGTATCACATAACATAGAAATCATACATACGCAAGACTTCAATCACTTAACACTTACTAATTACTATCACTTAACTCTTATTTTCACACAACAATTCAAACCTACTCCAGGACATGGCTTGCCATAGCGGAGTAGGTCAATTTTCCTAACAACCACAATGTATTGTAACATTTTGCTTTTGATTTTTTTACTAACATATCTTTGTATAATTAACTGTAAATATTTTTGAATTTGTATTTGTAATAGATATAGGTATTTTGGAAAATAAATCATTATTTATTTAATGAGAGAGAGAGAGAGAATATTGAAATAAATAAAAATAAGGTATATAAAAATTGGAGAAATATAAAGAGGAATAATTAATTTAATTAAATTTAATATTTAAATCAATACAAATTTGATTTGTATTTAATTAACCTGAAATTTCGTGGTTAAGTGGACATCATTGTTCGCCACGACAGTAAAATACAGAAGTCATAAAGAAGTCAATTTTCAATTTTTCTAAAAACATTTTGAATGTGGTTGATATAGGTTTGGTATACAGGTCCAGTTTTACCAGCCAACTTAATTGGATAAAATATAATAAGTCATCTCTTTCGCGGCATTTTTTTAATCTTCTCAATTTTTTAAATTTTAGTCATTAACCGAACAAATGTGACAATCTCCTGATTTATCAGGGGCAAAACACTGAGATGGGTGGGGGCCCATAAACTTAAAGTTTATATACATTATTTTTAGGGCTTCCTTCATATAAATTCTTGAGGCCCCCCAATTTTCGGGGGCCCCATTATCTAACTAGACGGCAATATATATCTAATTAGAAACCAATATATAGCTACGCCCCAACGCCACTTTTTAATTAAATTTCACAAGAGACATCAGACTGACCCATAAATACATAATATAAATACAATAAATATAAATTCTTCTAAGGGCCCCCTTCATATAAATTCTTGGGGGCCCCAATGTTCAGGGGCCCGGTTGTCCCATTAATAATGCCTATAATGCCCCAACGCTACTTTTTATTAATTTCACAAGAGAAAACACATTGATCCCATGATTGAATCACTGGTTCAGCTCCTGCGTGACGGGACAATGCTTGCAGGCGCCATTGTGTGCTTCCTCACATCTGGGTCGGTTGCGTGGTTGTCGACAAATATCAATGGTGATGTGTGCAATTAACCGACAATGGTAGTTGGTAATAGTCAATATTGTTTTAGTTACATCATTGCTTCATCACATTCAATTAGATAAAATACAACTTAGATTTCAATGCTCAGGTTTCACATCTTGGAATTACTCATGATACCGTACATCTTGGTTTTACATCTTGGTATCACTCAATGATTGCCTACTTTTAGAGCTTGAGATTATGAAGAATACTAGATTTAAAAATTCAAACAACAAAAACTATTCTGTTATTGACTTGAATAAGTTAGATATGGAGTTGACAGTTGCAATCGAGCAGTAGAAGCTACAACACTACATATTTGACTATTTGTGCTTGGAAACATTGTAGAATTAAGAATGAATGAAGTCAACGCAACGTCTTTTCCGCCTTAATTACAATGTAAAATAAACGGTGCAGCCCCAACCCATTCGAAAAACAATTAGGTATGGGAACATATAATTTAATGACTACATTTTAGGCAGGGTCTCTATAATTGATACAATACCCGGAATGTTAAGAATAAATGGAAAAAGTATTGCTTCAAAAACAAGTAACATGCAGAATTACCTGGTTATCAATAATTAATAGTTCTTTTTCTATTTTTACAAATATCGCCGCAACGCACACTGCATTGCGGTTGTTCACAATGAGCTGTTAGGTGCAAGAACCCTGGGGGCCCCCAATGTTCAGGGGCCCGGTTGTCCCATTAATAATGCCTATAATGCCCCTACGCCACTTTTTATTAATTTCACAAGAGAAAACACATTGATCCCATGATTGAATCACTGGTTCAGCTCCTGCGTGACGGGACAATGCTTGCAGGCGCCATCGCACACTGCATTGCGGCTGTTCGCAATTGGCTGCTAGAACCCTGTAACAGATTGAGAACTGTTCATGCGGTAGGTCCCATACAAGGTTTGTAGAATGGAGTGGAGTGGCTTGCTGGAAAAGTCGAGATAATGACGTCACTACAGTCCTCTAGCCACTAGCTTTGCATTCGAGTTTGGGACTGCAGTCACGTCACTATCTTGTCTTTCCCAGCAAGCCGTTTTATCACAAGTCAATATACAGTAAATGAAAAGACAGCACAATGGAGTAGCCAAATAAAGAACAATTTGTGCGTGCTAAGGACTAGCTCCGAGAATACTTCAACAACAAGGTCATGACTGCAAGGTCAGACCTAGGCACGGAAACGAATGAACAAGTCATTTTAGTGTTTTCCTCTCTGCTCACCTATTTTTGTTACCTACTTGGGATACAGAGGTGTGTATAGAATGGGTCGGAGTGGAGCGGCTGAGTCGTCTTAACAAGAGATACTTTTGTATCCATGTAAGTAACGAAAATAGGTGAGCAGTGAGAAAATCACTATAATGACTTTCAATCACTTGCAATGATTACATCACAAGCACAAGCCAAACTTGCTAAAATCCTGATCAAACCCGAAAAACAGTCATCATCACCCCACTCAGTACCCTCGCACAAGCCTAGAGCTCATGTTGGCATCACCCTCAGAAAAAAATGAAATAGTTTTTGCTTATACAGACTTCAAGCATTTCCACAGTAGGCATTTTTACCGAAAGAAAATCTACCAAAGCTGAAAAGTAGACCTCAATACGGGTGCTTAGATCATTATTACAAGAAGAAGAAACTATGCTTGTTTAAGAATTTTTAACGAAGAAGAATCTACCAAAGCTGAAGAAGAAGACTCAAGAAGGGTGCTTAGATTAGAATTAGTTCTCATTGAAAACTATGAAGAACTTTAAACTGAATGAGGAGGAGATGAAGAAGAAGAAGAAGAAGAAGAAAGAAGAAGAAGAAGAAAAGAAGAAGAAAGAAGAAGAAGAAGAAGAAGAAGAAGAAGAAGAAGAAGAAGAAGAAGAAGAAGAAGAAGAAGAAGAAGAAGAAGAAGAAGAGAAGAAGGCGAAGAAGGAAGAAGAAGAGAAGGTTGAAGAAGAAGAAGAAGAAGGAGAAGAAGATGAAAAGTGGAAGAGGAGGAGAAGATAATGAAGAAGAAGAACAAGTGAAATAAGAGGCGTGTTACCTGCGCAGATTATTGTCGACCAGGCCCTGTCCACACAGGGAGACGCGCGAAGTGACACTGTGCACCAGTCGCGTCAAACAGTGCTCGGTGGCTGAGGCCGGACGAGCTGTTGCTGGTCGACGTGCCGTGCTGGCCGCCGAACTATTGCGGCCCATCCACGTGCCGCCACCCACCTCCCCCTCGCTACTCATAGGCTGCCAGGACCATTTTCCACTAGTCCACCGTTCCATTTTCCACCGTTTAAAGTAGTTTATCTGCACACTGCATTGCGGCTGTTCGCAATTTGCTGCTAGAACCCTGTAACAGATTGAGTAGTAGATACATGCAGATGTAGATATTGTAGTAGAAAAGAAAGATATTGATATCTGTGAAAAGCAAAGAAAAACGGTACTTGAGTATTAAACGGAGGCCACCATTACGAAAAATGGTACCATATAGAAGGTTAAATTGTTATAGATGTTGTAGTAGAACTATTCTAGTATTAGGTTAAGGTACGAAATATTTCAGTAGGTTAGGTGGCCTCCGTTTAATACTCAAGTACCGAAAAACCTTATTTGAAAAAAAAAAGAAAATTACAACCACAATCAAATCATTTTATCATTAAGAAATTGAATTAGTGTACTACACATAATGCGCACTAAGCAAAGCATGTGTCAATTTATAGCAATGGAAAAACTGATGAGAGTGCAACTAGCTTGCATTATTATAAACATGGTCATAAATGAGAAAAAACATTAGTTTTTTCTACATTTTTAGAATTGAAAAAATAATTAGTTTTTACGACCATCAATTGAAGATGGATTATTAAATTTATTGTTTATAAAATACTTTTATTTACAATAATTTTCAACAACGTGCTGCCTGCAACGACCAATCCTATCGTGATGGTTATAACGACAACGAACTGGTTATACAGTACTATGGTTTAGAAAATTAAACATTCAAATAATATTAAAGTTATAAGTTACGTTTCTCCTTACGTACGCCATGTGCAATCAGAATAGGGTTACCATTTAACCTGATTTCCCCACAGTATACTCTGTTTCAGGATTATTTTGTGCTAATTACAGAGTTATTAAGTAATGTTTTCACTTACCGCAACTCATCTAAGGAGTTCAGAATATCAATTTTTGAGAAACTTGGGATCCAATCCTCCGAGGATTCGAGATGCAACGATACCTCAATTTGAAATTTGTCTTTCAGATAGCTCTCAACATCTGCGATAGTAAAAATGTATGTTTAACTTGTATCATCCACATGATTGGGGGCCCCCCAATGTTCAGGGGCCCGGTTGTCCCATGCAATGGGACAACCCATGCAATGCTTGCACACTGCATTGCGGCTGTTCGCAATTGGCTGCTAGAACCCTGTAACAGATTGAGAACTGTTCATGCGGTAGGTCCCATACAAGGTTTGTAGAATGGAGTGGAGTGGCTTGCTGGAAAAGTCGAGATAATGACGTCACTACAGTCCTCTAGCCACTAGCTTTGCATTCGAGTTTGGGACTGCAGTCACGTCACTATCTTGTCTTTCCCAGCAAGCCGTTTTATCACAAGTCAATATACAGTAAATGAAAAGACAACACAATGGAGTAGCCAAATAAAGAACAATTTGTGCGTGCTAAGGACTAGCTCCGAGAATACTTCAACAACAAGGTCATGACTGCAAGGTCAGACCTGGGCACGGAAACGAATGAACAAGTCATTTTAGTGTTTTCCTCTCTGCTCACCTATTTTTGTTAAGGTACCTACTCGGGATACAGAGGTGTGTATAGAATGGGTCGGAGTGGAGCGGCTGAGTCGTCTTAACAAGAGATACTTTTGTATCCATGTAAGTAACGAAAATAGGTGAGCAGTGAGAAAATCATTTATTTCCTTGATAAGTGCTTTAGTAATTTTTGAATTAATTAGTTTTATCGGAATTTTGTTTGAAAATATATTGCAAAGATAGGTGAATTGGTGTCGACAAACTACTAGTTTTATTAAGTTGATATTGAAATTATTTAATGCTAATGAACGAGTTTGGTACGGTATATTTCTAATTTCTAGATTACTTCCATCCCTATTCAAGTGCAAAACAATCCTAGTTACATACATCTGTCTTAGTGTGGGAACGTTTAATTCTTCAAAACGTTTCTTGCTTGGGTATCGTCTTTGTTTACCCAGTGCTGCCCTTATAAGATGCTTTTGTAGTGTGAAGATTTTATTAAAGTGACAATCATATGCACCACCCCAAGCTTCAATCGCATATTGAAACAGCGAGTGGGCATACGCAAAATAAATTGATCTTTTTACATCCAGGTCTTTCAATTGATTTACTTTGTAGAAACTATAAATGAGAAATTTAAGCTTAGAAGATAGGTAATTCATATGAGAATCCCATTTCAAATATCTATCCACCATCACTCCCAAATATTTTATAGAATTAACTTTTTCAATTTGTTGGCACAAACAGTTCAACCCATCATTCAAGCAGTGAGGATCAGAGTGCATTTTCAAATGCAATGAGTCCTCAGGTTGACCTGCTAGTGTCGGAGAAAAGGTGATATACTTTGTTTTTTTCAAGTTAACAGTTAGAATATGATTATCCATCCAATTCTTCATAATTTTTGAACCCTCATTAGCAGATTGGTATACTTGGCGCCAGGATTCACCCGAAAAAACTAAGGCTGTATCATCAGCAAATGAAATTTGGGTACAATGTGGTATTTTTAATTTTAGAGCATCGTTCAAGTAGATCAAAAATAATACCGGGGACAGAACTGTACCCTGTGGTAGACCAAAACTAGCAAAAACTAGCATAATGCGCACTAATCAAAGCATGTGTCAATTTATAGCAATGGAAAAACTGATGAGAGTGCAACTAGCTTGCATTATTATGAACATTGTCATAAGTGAGAAAAAACATCAGTTTTTTCTACATTTCTAGAATTGAGGAAATAATTCGTTTATACGACCATCAATTGAAGATGGATTATTTATTGTTTATAAAATACTATTATTTACAATAATGTTCAACAACGTGCTGCCTGCAACGACCAATCCTGGTTATAACGACAACGAACTGGTTATACAGTACTATGGTTTAGAAAATTAAACATTCAACTAATATTGAAGTTAGGCTATAAATTATGTTTCTCCTTAGGTACGCCACGTGCAATCAGAATAGGGTTACCTTTTAACCGGATTTCCCCACAGTACACTCTGTTTCACCATTTCAGGATTATTTTATGCTAGTTACAGAGTTATTAAGTAATGTTTTCACTTACCGCAACTCATCTAAGGAGTTCAGAATATCAATTTTTGAGAAACTTGGGATCCAATCCTCCGAGGATTCGAGATGCAACGATACCTCAATTTGAAATTTGTCTTTCAGAAAGCTCTCAACATCTGCGATAGTTTAAAAATGTATGTTTAACATGTATCATCCACATGATTGGGGGCCCCCAATGTTCGGGGGCCCGGTTGTCCCATTAATAATGCCTAATTAATTCAGCTCCTGCGTGACGGGACAATGCTTGCAGGCGCCATTGTGTGCTTCTTCACATCTATGCGCATCGCACACTGCATTGCGGCTGTTCGCAATTGGCTGCTAGAACCCTGTAACAGATTGAGAACTGTTCATGCGGTAGGTCCCATACAAAGTTTGTAGAATGGAGTGGAGTGGCTTGCTGGAAAAGTCGAGATAATGACGTCACTACAGTCCTCCAGCCACTAGCTTTGCATTCGAGTTTGGGACTGCAGTGACGTCACTATCTTGTCTTTCCCAGCAAGCCGTTTTATCACAAGTCAATATACAGTAAATGAAAAGACAGCACAATGGAGTAGCCAAATAAAGAACAATTTGTGCGTGCTAAGGACTAGCTCCGAGAATACTTCAACAACAAGGTCATGACTGCAAGGTCAGATCTAGGCACGGAAACGAATGAACAAGTCATTTTAGTGTTTTCCTCTCTGCTCACCTATTTTTGTTACCTACTTGGGATACAGAGGTGTGTATAGAATGGGTCGGAGTGGAGCGGCTGAGTCGTCATAACAAGATACTTTTGTTTCCATGTAAGTAACGAAAATAGGTGAGCAGTGAGAAAATCACTATAATGACTTTCAATCACTTGCGATGATTACATCACACGCACAAGCCAAACTTGCTAAAATCCTGATCAAGCCCGAAAAACAGTCGTCATCTTTCATCATCACCCCACTCAGTACCCTCGCACAAGCCTAGAGCTCATGTTGGCATCACCCTCAGAAAAAAATGAAATAGTTTTTGCTTATACAGACTTCTGGATAAAATACTTTCTTGCTAAATTACTTCTGTCGTAGAAATAATTGCAGATTTCAAGCATTTCCACAGTAGGCATTTTCACCGAAAGAAAATCTACCAAAGCTGAAAAGTAGACCTCAATACGGGTGCTTAGATCATTATTATTATTCTCATTGAAAACTATGCTTATTTATTGTTTTCAATATTTTTAACGTAAGAAAATCTACCAAAGCTGAAAAGCAGACCTCAATACGGGTCATTATTATTATTCTCGTTGAAAACTATGCTTTAAAACTTTTAAACTGAATGAGGAGGAGATGAAAAGGGAGAAGAAGAAGAAAGAGAGGTTGAAGAACAAGGAAGAGAAGGAGAAAAATAAGAAGATGAAAAGTGGAATAGGGAGGAGGAGAAGATAATGAAGAAGAACAAGTGAAATAAGAGGCGTGTTACCTGCGCAGATAATTCTCGTCCAGGCCCTGTCCACACAGGGAGACGCGCGAAGTGACACCATTACATGCAGTCGGGTCAAACAGTGCTCGGTGGCTGAGGACGCGCAGTCTTAGCAGAGGCCGGACGAGCTGTTGCTAGTCGACGTGCCGTGCTCGCCGCCGAACTCTTTGCTGCCCATCCACGTGCCGCCACCCAACTCCCCCTCGCTACTCATAGGCTGCCAGTTCCATTTTCCATTTTTTTTATTTTCCAGTTCCATTTTTAGTTTTCATGCCGTGCGCGGCATAGTTTATCTGCACACTGCATTGCGGCTGTTCGCAATTTGCTGCTAGAACCCTGTAACAGATTGAGTAGTAGATACATGCAGATGCAGATATTGTAGTAGAAAAGAAAGATACTAATATCTGTGAAAAGCAAAGAAAAAACGGTACTTGAGTATTAAACGGAGGCCACCATTACGAAACGCGCCGCGGCACTTATAGAAGGTTAAATTGTTATAGATGTTGTAGTAGAACTATTCTAGTATTAGGTTAGGTTAGGTTAGGTACGAAATATTTCTGTAGGTTAGGTGGCCTCCGTTTAATACTCAAGTACCGAAAAAACCTTATTTGAAAAAAAAACAAGAAAATTACAACTACAATCAAATCATTTTATCATTAAGAAATTGAATTAGTGTACTACACATAATGCGCACTAAGCAAAGCATGTGTCAATTTATAGCAATGGAAAAACTGATGAGAGTGCAACTAGCTTGCATTATTATAATTATAAACATTGTCATAAATGAGAAAAAACTTTAGTTACAGTACTATAAATATAGTACAGTACTATATACAGTACTAGTACAGTACAGTAATATATACAGTACTATACTTTAGATTTTCTACATTTTTAGAATTGAGGAAATAATTAGTTTTTACGACCATCAATTGAAGATGGATTATTTATTGTTTATAAAATGCTTTTATTTACAATAATGTTCAACAACGTGCTGCCTGCAACGACCAATCCTATCGTGCTGGTTATAACGACAACGAACTGGTTATACAGTACTATGGTTTAGAAAATTAAACATTCAAATAATATTAAAGTTATAAGTTACGTTTCTCCTTACGTACGCCACGTGCAATCAGAATAGGGTTACCATTTAACCTGATTTCCCCACAGTACACTCTGTTTCACCATTTCAGAATTATTTTGTGCTAATTACAGAGTTATTAAGTAATGTTTTCACTTACCGCAACTCATCTAAGGAGTTCAGAATATCAATTTTTGAGAAACTTGGGATCCAAACCGCCGAGGATTCGAGATGCAACGATACCTCAATTTGAAATTTGTCTTTCAGATAGCTCTCAACATCTGCGATAGTAAAAATGTATGTTTAACTTGTATCATCCACATGATTGGGGGCCCCCCAATGTTCAGGGGCCCGGTTGTCCCATGCAATGGGACAACCCATGCAATGCTTGCACACTGCATTGCGGCTGTTCGCAATTGGCTGCTAGAACCCTGTAACAGATTGAGAACTGTTCATGCGGTAGGTCCCATACAAGGTTTGTAGAATGGAGTGGAGTGGCTTGCTGGAAAAGTCGAGATAATGACGTCACTACAGTCCTCTAGCCACTAGCTTTGCATTCGAGTTTGGGACTGCAGTGACGTCACTATCTTGTCTTTCCCAGCAAGCCGTTTTATCACAAGTCAATATACAGTAAATGAAAAGACAGCACAATGGAGTAGCCAAATAAAGAATAATTTGTGCGTGCTAAGGACTAGCTCCGAGAATACTTCAACAACAAGGTCATGACTGCAAGGTCAGACCTAGGCACGGAAACGAATGAACAAGTCATTTTAGTGTTTTCCTCTCTGCTCACCAATTTTTGTTACCTACTTGGGATACAGAGGTGTGCATGGAATGGGTCGGAGTGGAGCGGCTGAGTCGTCTTAACAAGAGATACTTTTGTTTCCATGTAAGTAACGAAAATAGGTGAGCAGTGAGAAAATCACTATAATGACTTTCAATCACTTGCGATGATTACATCACACGCACAAGCCAAACTTGCTAAAATCCCGATCAAACCCGAAAAACAGTCGTCATCTTTCATCATCACCCCACTCAGTACCCTCGCACAAGCCTAGAGCTCATGTTGGCATCACCCTCAGAAAAAAAGGGGAAAAATGAAATAGTTTTTTCTTATACAGACTTCTGAATGAATTACTTTCTTGCTAAATTACTTCTATGTCGTAGAAATTATTGCAGATTTCAAGCAATTCCACAGTGGGCCTATTGTTTTTAATATTTTTACCGAAAGAAAATCTACCGAAGCTGGAAAGTAGATCTCAATACGGGTGCTTAGATCATAATTATTATTCTCATTGAAAACTATGCTTACTTATTGTTTTTAATATTTTTAACGAAAGAAAATCTACCAAAGCTGAAAAGTAGACCTCAATACGGGTGCTTAGACCATAATTATTATTCTCATTGAAAACTATGCTTATTAATTGTTTTTAATATTTTTAACGAAAGAAAATCTACCAAAGCTGAAAAGTAGACCTCAATACGGGTGCTTAGATCATTATTATTATTCTCATTGAAAACTATGCTTTAAAACTTTTAAACTGAATGAGGAGGAGATGAAAAGGGAGAAGAAGAAGTAGTAGTAGGAGGAGGAAAAGAAGAAGAGAGGTTGAAGAAGAAAGAGAAGGAGAAAAAGAAGAAGATGAAAAGTTGAAGAGGGAGGAGGAGAAGATAATGAAGAAGAACAAGTGAAATAAGAGGCGTGTTACCTGCGCAGATAATTCTCGTCCAGGCCCTGTCCACACAGGGAGACGCGCGAAGTGACACCATTACATGCAGTCGGGTCAAACAGTGCTCGGTGGCTGAGGACGCGCAGTCTTAGCAGAGGCCGGACGAGCTGTTGCTAGTCGACGTGCCGTGCTCGCCGCCGAACTCTTTGCTGCCCATCCACGTGCCGCCACCCAACTCCTCGCTACTCATAGGCTGCCAGTTCCATTTTCCATTTTTTATTTTCCAGTTCCATTTTTAGTTTTCATGCCGTGCGCATAGTTTATCTGCACACTGCATTGCGGCTGTTCGCAATTTGCTGCTAGAACCCTGTAACAGATTGAGTAGTAGATACATGCAGATGCAGATATTGTAGTAGAAAAGAAAGATACTAATATCTGTGAAAGCAAAGAAAAAACCGGTACTTGAGTATTAAACGGAGGCCACCATTACGAAACGCGCCGCGGCACTTATAGAAGGTTAAATTGTTATAGATGTTGTAGTAGAACTATTCTAGTATTAGGTTATAGGTTAGGTACGAAATATTTCTGTAGGTTAGGTGGCCTCGTTTAATACTCAAGTACCGAAAAACCTTATTTGAAAAAAAAAAGAAAATTACAACCACAATCAAATCATTTTATCATTAAGAAATTGAATTAGTGTACTACACATAATGCGCACTAAGCAAAGCATGTGTCAATTTATAGCAATGGAAAAACTGATGAGAGTGCAACTAGCTTGCATTATTATAATTATAAACATTGTCATAAATGAGAAAAAACTTTAGTTACAGTACTATAAATATAGTACAGTACTATATACAGTACTAGTACAGTACAGTAATATATACAGTACTATACTTTAGATTTTCTACATTTTTAGAATTGAGGAAATAATTAGTTTTTACGACCATCAATTGAAGATGGATTATTTATTGTTTATAAAATGCTTTTATTTACAATAATGTTCAACAACGTGCTGCCTGCAACGACCAATCCTATCGTGCTGGTTATAACGACAACGAACTGGTTATACAGTACTATGGTTTAGAAAATTAAACATTCAAATAATATTAAAGTTATAAGTTACGTTTCTCCTTACGTACGCCATGTGCAATCAGAATAGGGTTACCATTTAACCTGATTTCCCCACAGTACACTCTGTTTCACCATTTCAGAATTATTTTGTGCTAATTACAGAGTTATTAAGTAATGTTTTCACTTACCGCAACTTATCTAAGGAGTTCAGAATATCAATTTTTGAGAAACTTGGGATCCAATCCTCCGAGGATTCGAGATGCAACGATACCTCAATTTGAAATTTGTCTTTCAGATAGCTCTCAACATCTGCGATAGTAAAAATGTATGTTTAACTTGTATCATCCACATGATTGGGGGCCCCCCAATGTTCAGGGGCCCGGTTGTCCATGCAATGGGACAACCCATGCAATGCTTGCACACTGCATTGCGGCTGTTCGCAATGGCTGCTAGAACCCTGTAACAGATTGAGAACTGTTCATGCGGTAGGTCCCATACAAGGTTTGTAGAATGGAGTGGAGTGGCTTGCTGGAAAAGTCGAGATAATGACGTCACTACAGTCCTCTAGCCACTAGCTTTGCATTCGAGTTTGGGACTGCAGTGACGTCACTATCTTGTCTTTCCCAGCAAGCCGTTTTATCACAAGTCAATGTACAGTAAATGAAAAGACATCACAATGGAGTAGCCAAATAAAGAATAATTTGTGCGTGCTAAGGACTAGCTCCGAGAATACTTCAACAACAAGGTCATGACTGCAAGGTCAGACCTAGGCACGGAAACGAATGAACAAGTCATTTTAGTGTTTTCCTCTCTGCTCACCTATTTTTGTTACCTACTTGGGATACAGAGGTGTGTATAGAATGGGTCGGAGTGGAGCGGCTGAGTCGTCTTAACAAGAGATACTTTTGTTTCAATGTAAGTAACGAAAATAGGTGAGCAGTGAGAAAATCACTATAATGACTTTCAATCACTTGCAATGATTACATCACAAGCACAAGCCAAACTTACTAAAATCCTCATCAAACCCGAAAAACAGTCGTCATCTTTCATCATCACCCCACTCAGTACCCTCGCACAAGCCTACAGCTCATGTTGGCATCACCCTCAGAAAAAAAGGGGGAAAATGAAATAGTTTTTGCTTATACAGACTTCTGGATAAATTACTTTCTTGCTAAATTACTTCTATGTCGTAGAATTTATTGCAGATTTCAAGCAATTCCACAGTAGGCATTTTTACCGAAAGAAAATCTACCAAAGCTGAAAAGTAGACCTCAATGCGGGTGCTTAGATCATTATTATTATTATTCTCATTGAAAACTATGCTTACTTATTGTTTTTAATATTTTTAACGAAAGAAAATCTACCAAAGCTGAAAAGTAGACCTCAATACGGGTGCTTAGACCATAATTATTATTCTCATTGAAAACTATGCTTATTTATTGTTTTTAATATTTTTACCGAAAGAAAATCTACCAAAGCTGAAAAGTAGACCTCAATACGGGTGCTTAGATCATTATTATTATTATTCTTATTGAAAACTATGCTTTAAAACTTTTAAACTGAATGAAGAAGAAGAAGAAGAAGAAGAAGAAGAAGAAGAAGAAGAAGAAGAAGAAGAAGAAGAAGAAGAAGAAGAAGAAGAAGTGAAATAAGAGGCGTGTTACCTGCGCAGACTATTCTCGACCAGGCCCTGTCCACACAGGGAGACGCGCGAAGTGACACCAGTACATGCAGTCGCGTCAAACAGTGCTCGGTGGCTGAGGACGCGCAGTCTTAGCAGAGGCCGGACGAGCTGTTGCTAGTCGACGTGCCGTGCTCGCCGCCGAACTATTGCGGCCCATCCACGTGCCGCCACCCAACTCCCCCTCGCTACTCATAGGCTGCCACTTCCATTTTCCATTTTTTTTATTTTCCAGTTCCATTTTTAGTTTTCATGCCGTGCGCGGCATAGTTTATCTGCACACTGCATTGCGGCTGTTCGCAATTTGCTGCTAGAACCCTGTAACAGATTGAGTAGTGGATACATGCAGATGCAGATATTGTAGTAGAAAAGAAAGATATTGATATCTGTGAAAAGCAAAGAAAAAACGGTACTTGAGTATTAAACGGAGGCCACCATTACGAAACGCGCCGCGGCACTTATAGAAGGTTAAATTGTTATAGATGTTGTAGTAGAACTATTCTAGTATTAGGTTAGGTTAGGTTAGGTACGAAATATTTCTGTAGGTTAGGTGGCCTCCGTTTAATACTCAAGTACCGAAAAAACCTTATTTGAAAAAAAAAACAAGAAAATTACAACTACAATCAAATTATTTTATCATAAAGAAATTGGATTAGTGAACTACACATAATGCGCACTAAGCAAAGCATGTGTCAATTTATAGCAATGGAAAAACTTATGAGAGTGCAACTAGCTTGCATTATTATAAACATCGTCATAAATGAGAAAAAACATTAGTTTTTTCTACTTTTTCAGAACTGAGAAAATAATTAGTTTTTACGACCATCAATAATTGAAGATGGATTATTTATTGTTTATAAAATACTTTTATTTACAATAATGTTCAACAACGTGCTGCCTGCAACGACCAATCCTGGTTATAACGACAACGAACTGGTTATACAGTACTATGGTTTAGAAAATTAAACATTCAAATAATATTAAAGTTATAAGTTACGTTTCTCCTTACGTACGCCATGTGCAATCAGAATAGGGTTACCATTTAACCTGATTTCCCCACAGTACACTCTGTTTCAGGATTATTTTGTGCTAATTACAGAGTTATTAAGTAATGTTTTCACTTACCGCAACTCATCTAAGGAGTTCAGAATATCAATTTTTGAGAAACTTGGGATCCAATCCTCCGAGGATTCGAGATGCAACGATACCTCAATTTGAAATTTGTCTTTCAGATAGCTCTCAACATCTGCGATAGTAAAAATGTATGTTCAACTTGTATCATCCACATGATTGGGGGCCCCCCAAAGTTCAGGGGCCCGGTTGTCCCATGCAATGGGACAACCCATGCAATGCTTGCACACTGCATTGCGGCTGTTCGCAATTGGCTGCTAGAACCCTGTAACAGATTGAGAACTGTTCATGCGGTAGGTCCCATACAAGGTTTGTAGAATGGAGTGGAGTGGCTTGCTGGAAAAGTCGAGATAATGACGTCACTACAGTCCTCTAGCCACTAGCTTTGCATTCGAGTTTGGGACTGCAGTGACGTCACTATCTTGTCTTTCCCAGCAAGCCGTTTTATCACAAGTTATTACAAGTCAATAACGACAACGAACTGGTTATACAGTACTATGGTTTAGAAAATTAAACATTCAAATAATATTAAAGTTATAAGTTACGTTTCTCCTTACGTACGCCATGTGCAATCAGAATAGGGTTACCATTTAACCTGATTTCCCCACAGTACACTCTGTTTCAGGATTATTTTGTGCTAATTACAGAGTTATTAAGTAATGTTTTCACTTACCGTAACTCATCTGAGGAGTTCAGAATATCAATTTTTGAGAAACTTGGGATCCAAACCTCCGAGGATTCGAGATGCAACGATACCTCAATTTGAAATTTGTCTTTCAGATAGCTCTCAACATCTGCGATAGTTTAAAAATGTATGTTTAACATGTATCATCCACATGAATGATACATTTATTCCTGAAATCTGTAAATAATTCACTAAGATTACACTATTTGTATGACCCATTCCTTTCCTGATTTCACATTCACAATAGCACGTGTTCGCCATCGCAAAGACTACAACCACAACGGTAATGATGCCGCATGCGGCATAAGTACCAACCTTACGAATTATCACATTGAGGTTATAGAAACTATGGAATACTATGCGGAAAATAATTCATTATATTATATATTTATCGATGATGATATAATAACGATTTATATTGCACGAAAAATAATTTTAGACTACAAAATTCATTTCAAATAGCGTCTGAGAAAAGTTTCATCAGAATCATGACAAAGAGGATCGACTCATTCTCAACGCTGACGACAGAGTGCGTCGATTTCTATTTAACGCTGACAACATAGTGACCCCAGTACCATGAAGAATAGCGTTGGCATTTATGCCTTCTCGATGCCGTACGTCATTCACAGTTCGAATATAATGTAGCTTTTACAATGGCGGTTGAATAGAGGGCTTCCCTCTCACTACGCTTCAGGCGCTATACAAACAATTCTAGTCTACTTACTTTTTTCATATAGGCCTATTTATCATTTAAACTATTCCAGGGGCGTCATTTGGGGAGGGCAGGGGGGGCATTAGCCCCCCCCTGATTCCTGGGTTACAGAAATATTCTGTACTAGCTATTGTACAAATGAGCATTTTATCCGGCAAACACCCCCCCCTCCCCCAAGGTTTTGGTGAAATGATGCTACTGAACTATTCTATTACTTCGACCATGAGGGGAGTTGTTACAGTGAAATTAATCAGTCAGATTAGTGTTGAGCTCAGAGCTCTTAAAATGGATAAGGGTCCATTTCAGTACCAGTTTAGCGCTATTTATTAGTTCGAAATCACTTTCCAGGAACCCACCTCAATCAGTTCATTTCACCTCTCATCATCCTTCTCATTTGAATGTACATGAATGTTAGTTTGAAGAATAATTTTTCCTCAAAAGAGCTAAGGCGGCTTCCTGACATTGAAGAGTTCTGGTTTGGGTAGAAGAGAATCGTTATATTTATTCAGATTACAACAGCTCAAGGTATGGCACACTTTTCTTGTGACAATCAGCCACTTCTATTCTCGCCTTCTCGACCGCCCTAGATTAGCAGAAATGTTACTCAAGAATCGTCGTATACATGTTAGTTGGAATAATTTTACCAACTGAAGATGAGAAAATTCTCAGAAGTTTTAAAAAAGAATTCACCTTCTATAAATTATGCTAAGGGGTTGAGGTATAGAAATTGAATACAATTGCATGAAAAATTGCTTTCATTTAGTGACAAAACACTGAGCATATCCATACAATGAAATTATATATATATATATATTTATATCAATCTGTGTGTGGTAGTGGGAGACCAACAACTGACACACAAATCCACACATACACTCATATGAGGTCATATGACGTGACTGACTTATTCAACATCAGAAGCGAAATAAAATTTATTACTATTTATATACTATATACACATGTATGCATGTATATTTACATGTATACATATATACATGTGCGACACAATATCAATTTATGTTCAATGAGTCAAGAGGATAATAATTAATTTGGGAATACTTCTGATACTCAGTAACAATACATTACTATTGTAACAGCAATTATTATAATATTGTGATGATTATTGATATAGTTTCGGATTTTGACACTTTATTAGAAATTGCAAGACACACAAGTCAACACTCTACAACTGAAGTTCCTGTCTCATTAAACAATTAATCCAGCAGCTATTTTCACTGAATGCGCCAATTATCGAATAGAACAGAAGGCATAGAAAGAGACTCAATCAATCGACTGCTTGGTCCTCGAAAAATGGTGACACACATATTCACATATACATCAATATTGATAACAAGTTACACAACGTGAACATGTAAGGAATTTAATTATTTATTAATAACGCTGACCATAGCTAGAGGTAGCACACACATACAGCTACTGCACTCTGCAGTATGGCGAATGTTACTACAAGTTTGTTCTGACAGGAAACATGCAATTTGGTGCACAAGGAAACATGGAAGACATTCAAAACCAGATACTATTAGTTTGTGAAATGAGAAACAACTAATTTTAAAAAGTTATTGGGATCTAGAAATATAATATGTAATAAAAATTATATTAGCTCGATAATTATTTATCTTCTTAAACCATTTACTATAATGAGTTAGCATTTGGAAAAATGGTCAGTTTACATCACCATGAACAGTCAATCAATTCATTTTCCTATCATATAATTTTTCCTAGTGTCTATTAGTAACATCCGTCATCGCTACATACATATTCAGTCATCCTATTCGATGTTACAGAAAAGAATTAACATATATATTATATATGTATATGAAATACAAAACATACTGTTACAAACATATATATTATTTACAATTCTGGATTTGTAGACATGATAGAACAGAAATAATACTAATGATAAATATTATTGCTACTACAATGTAGTAGAATTAATTTACAGCCATTACTATTATTTCTGTTACTCTAGTGAAAAACTGAACAGATGCAGTAATTTTGTACCACAAACTTGCTTAGATCTTCCAATTTCAAACTATGCCTAAAATAGATATAAAAAATTTTACAATGAAATTTACAGTTGAATTATTTAAATGAATATACTTTTAATTGGACAGGATGTTAAGCGGAATTCGATTTTAAGAAACATAAACAATAAATCTATAAATATCAATTCACGTTGCGAAAAAAAGTTGAGAGCCTGTTCTGCACATTAGATATTTCACACCATCTTTCATCACATTCCAAACTTCATTATAAAATTAGCATCTGATTACAACAATATTATTGTTATTTACAATTACATTATTCAGTTAAATTTCGAACTCAAAATTGTTGAGCTACACCAAAATACTTGACATATAATTGTATTGGAAATACATACATTCAATAGAGTATTTACCTACCAGCTAAAAACCAATAAATATGATCATGTAATTGATACGTACATTGAATTTTTGAAATATCTAAAAGGTATTATAAGGTCAATTATAATACACTTCAAGCATATTCATCCACATGCATAATATAATCAGTACCTGTATTAAACGCTATCTGATCAAACCAGTACTGCGTATAAATCAAAAGAAGTTAAAAATATTAAGACGCCTTATGCCTGAGATAA
The DNA here is from genome assembly GCA_017141395.1 of Laodelphax striatellus. Taxonomy (NCBI): domain Eukaryota; kingdom Metazoa; phylum Arthropoda; class Insecta; order Hemiptera; family Delphacidae; genus Laodelphax; species Laodelphax striatellus. The sequence continues at coordinate 8,360,973 of CM029544.1, read as the reverse complement.
CTTTTCATGAATGAATTGATTTGAAATGAGTATTTTGACGAATCTTGTTTAAAAATCGGCATTTTAAAACACTATTTAAAAGCGTTATCATAGTCGTAAATGTATTCAAAGTGATCAATTCTGTATTCAGAATTTACGAATACAGAATTAAAGAACGAATGTGCTCCTTAAAGAGTATAAATGAATAGATAATTCCATGTTGGGTTGCACCAACCGGGATCAACTAATTTGAATCAGCTGATCCCATTTGGTTAGCATTCTACTGATCCTGGATCAAAATTGATCTTGCTTGGTGCATCCCTACATTAGAGTATTGAAATAGGTTTGAGAAGGACGAATTAATTTCAGTGTTTACAATCAAAAACGATTTTGAACTAAGTACCGTAGCTTTCTCCTTCAAACCCATAATTAGTTGAGGAGATAAAGAAACGACATTTAGAAGTACCTTAAAAGTACGACATTTAGAGGGTGCTTACTGAACACGATGCATACTGTAATGGTTCAGTTTGTTTAATACATTAGATTTCAAAAATTCAAGATATTTATAAATTACATTCTTATAATTGATAGAGGTTACACACATTTATGTCTTCTATATTGATTCAACAGGAGGGATTAAAGTGACATCTTCATTTTATTTTTATGACGTGGCAAAGTTGGGACAGTGATGTCCAATCTACCACTCAACCACGGATTATTTGTTCAATTTCTTCAACAGTGGCATGAAAGCGTTAAATTTTCAAAGTAGGTGATGAAGCTTCAATAAAATCGAGATCTGTGATGTCAACCATGGAAAAAAGTTGGAAAATTACATAATTTACTAGTTCAGTATCTACAAAGTATTGTGTTTCATCATTCAAATGAATTGGCGGAACAAGAAATGCACTGCAGATTTAGACAGAAGAAATGAATATCAGTTCATATATTGTATGTATCATCACCATTATTATACACTGTATATCATTATTTTATATAAAAACACAGTCAGTCCTTATCGAACAATGTATATAAATCACAGTTAATACGTAATAAACACAGATGGCATGTGCAGGAGACACGTATATCAACAATAACTAATAAACACTAGATAGGACAAATAATATTTCTATTTTACACGTGTCTATACATATGTTTATTGTAACCTATTATCTGTTTGTAATCAAATTTCAGCTCTTATGTTATTTTGTACAGATCTTGAATTATCTAATTTGCAAATATAATCAAATTTATAATAATTCTTATGGATATGTACAACATTGGTTAGGTTATTGAGAAGCTGCTACTATACAAAATTAGAATCAGCTACCATTTTTAGAATTATTTTTAAAATGATTTTCAGACTGTAAGTTTTGAAGTCTTCACTTTGAATATAAAATTGTACGTGGAATGCACATCAGTGTCACACATTAATATTAAACAAATGAGTAAGGTGGAAATGATTGATAACATTATTAGCTGCTAAACCTGAGAATTGGAATTATCACAATCTATATTAATATCTCAATCGTGATGTACCAATTCAACATGATGACGCTCGAGTGCATCAATCATATTGATTGAACATTAAAACATCTAACAATACATTCCATATTTTGAACGATACATCAAATAATAAATATTTATATCACATCTTAATATCAAAATTATGTATTGCTTTGATAACAGCAACTAACTTCACCCACCAACATAAAAGCTGAGAAATGATCAAAAAAATTATTATACAATACGGCAGTTAAGTATTGAGAACTGGCAGACATTATTTTAAATGCATACTACACAAATATTCAATTCGTCTACACAGGACGCCAAAAAGGCTACACAATTAGTTGTGATGGTGTTTACAATTTTATAGAAAAATAATGGATCTAAGCTGGAACATCTAAAGCTTGAAAGTAGAGAGTTTGTTGAATATTCAGGAATTTAGGGGCTAAACACAAAGATGCAATACTTCGAACAACAATAACCTGATTTACAATTATCCTAAGAAAATACCCGTAAATTCTTAGAAACAACCAGGAACTGGCGTTCTTCTAAAATTTATGTTGTGGATGACCAGCTTCCACAAGTTCGTTGCCCTTCCATTATTTTAATACATTTATATCAACATTCAACACAAAGTGAATGACAAGCACAAGAACGCAGAAATAAGAAAAAAACTTTATTCGGCTAAACATCCATTAGATTATAACATTCAAGACATCACATAAAAGTAGAAAATTTATTACCTATATTTGTTTGGAGCTTAATAGTTAGCTCAATATTTAGGGAAGGATTAGACACATGTCTCACCAAAATTTGTAAAGTTTCAGTTCCAATGGACTGCTTGAAGTGGATCGAACCACACTAACGAGGCATTGGACAGGTCTAATATGACGACGACGACTACATGATGTAATGCAATACATTCGAGTCAGATCCCATCATTCAGAAGCTCGTTTGTGGTATAAACACTACACTGCTTACTTACATCGTTTAAGTACATATTTACAATAATAAGATTTAATATGATGACAATAATAACTAGACAATAAAAATATCAATAAACACTATTTTTTCTATAGATGAAAATATGAGGAACTCAAGTTTACACTTATATGGATATCTGAAAATTATGCATGGTCTTGGATGACTAACATTTTTAATTACAAGTTCTGGAGAAATAACAAATCTAGTAAAATATTTAATATTAATATTTTAAGGTAACAAAAAATTAATGGAACAAACGTAGACACATAGACCGCAAAGAATCTCTACAGAGATTACCGAATAATATTTTTAATAATTTGTCTTAAAAAGAAAAAAGAAACCCTTTTGAAAACAAATCAGGATACATCATAGATACATATTTAAACATAATAAATTTCTATGTTATAAAAATAATGTTCACTAAACAAATTATAAGTAATATTGACAAAATTTATAAAAATAAACCATATTTATAGACGAATATTGAACATCTTAATAAGAGGTGTTTATTTTGACGAATGATTTGAAGACTCAATGGAGTTGTTGAAGGCAGAAACAGAACCCGGTCGTAGATCGGGTAGATGATCTTTTAAAGGACACCGGAAAACATTGACTACAAAATAAACATAGAGACAATATTGATTAAAATCGGTTGTTGCGATGGAAAGCACCTACATGCTTAAGGAGACCACATTCACTTCAACTATTTCGAGGTTAATATGATGTTTGATTACTGTATCAGACAAGGATATAAAAACTTTCTGTGTCCGTCTGCATAAAAAATAAAGGGGCTTGTTTGGGCAGTGCAGAAAATCCTACAGCTAGATTTGACGAGTTGCCTGTTTGTTTGATCACTATATTAATACTTCAACGGTTAGGGTAAAACATCTCACAAAAATTTTGAGTAAACTAATCGATATCAATTAGGATTAAACAAAGGAGCTTTTGAATGACAATTGTACTTGATACATGGACATGACACAGAACATTTACAGGTGAAATGGATGATTCTAAAGATATACTTTTCATCGACAAAAACATCGATGCAAGATAATTAACTCTGTATTTTATATTGCAAACACCAAGATATTTTGATTCTGATGGACAGCTCAAGCACCAAACAACATCGAACGTGAGAAAACAATTAAGTACAATCATCAGAGACTTCTACAGCCACCCAAACACACCGGACATACATTTACATTACATCAATTAGAAATGCAACTGGAGGTATTTTTTTGTTTTGTTTTTTGAGTTTGTTCTTTCTTTAGTTTGATTTGTTACTTGCAGCAGTGTCCGAAGCTCTCTCGACCGTAATTAATCCTCTACCGGCAGCACAGCGTTTGAGACCACAACACACAGTACACACTACCGAGGCACTTCAGGGAAATATTCTCCTTGTCATGTTTTTCCATCACTTCACAAAACAACCATTGAGCAAAGAACGTTGAGTATCTATTTCTATTATGGATTGGACTCGGCCACCATTATGTTATGCACCTGCTCCAGCTTGTACGCTAATCGCTGCTTCTGTGAGAACTCGTCCTCCTCCAGGGTCACACTCAATTGTTCATTGTACTTCATTGCGTACGTGTACAGCTCGTGCAACGCACAGTTCGTGTTGAACTCGCTCGAATGCAGCTGCAACAATAACAGAATAAGTCAATACAGCAGCAACTAGCTGTAGATTTGGACATTTGAAGCATTCAAAGGTTGAGTTAAACACACTTGAACAGAAGAGAAATGTAATGGCAAAGAAGAAAGTTTTGCCCGATGTCATATCATACTGTGTTGAAACAGAAGAACGTTGATAACTAAGACGGCAAAAATCCGGATTTGAATACTATCAGAATTTATATGTTTTTAGTGTACACTGTACACATATTGTATTGGTGCCTAAACACGATTGTCAATGAGGCTAACTAGCTTCTGTTTCCTTTTCGTATTATATCTATAGTTTGTATTTTTTTATAAATGATATGTGAATAAATGAAATGAAATATTGCCGTGAATGAAATACGATACAGTGTTTGAAAATAATGTGTTTTTATCCACCTCTCTTTTATACACTACAGACCTACTGTACCTATATGAAATGTAACTACATACTATTTTGAAAACAACCAATTAATGCGGATTATTGACGTTCTATTGTACTTTTCTTCCACGCATGTGCACATGCAGAACATACATTGAACACAACTCATTACATGCATATTTATCTTCACATAACAGTCTCATTTCATGTTTTCAAAAAGTAAATATCTGATGATATTTAGTTTGGTTAGTTTCTATAAGTCGAAGCTTCATGTCGAAAAATAATCGATGGAAAGTTTCATAGTTACTTACCCTGGATTCTTCGGCTAGCATCGCCCCCATATCTTGATCAGATATGGCTGACATGCCTTTGATATCTGAATAATACCTCTCAACCCATTCTTTGTAAATTGGAATGTCTTTTGCATAGAGTAGCTTGGAACTAGGAGAATCCTTGCCTGAAAAGTTGGAAAATGTAATCAGTTATAAGTCAAGAACATTTTTTATTTCTATTTTTACAATGCTGCTACTCCTTCTGGCGAATAAGTATTATTTTTGCCAGCAGTTTTCGCTAAATTATAACGTTAGGAATATTGAAGGTAATATTGGAGGCAATAGTTCTGTTTGATTGAGAAATGAATTCATCTATTTATTCATTCCGTATCGTAAGAATATTTGAATTCTTCAATCTTCAGTGCATTTTGTTCATTTGTATTGTCATTTTGAGGCAAATCAACTTGAAATTTTTGAAGCGATTTAGATCAACATATAACTTTTATGAAATAAAATTATATTTACCAAGTCGATGATCAGAGGTAGAACATGAATCCATGAATGTTTGAGCTACCACTGACAGGCAAGAATCAACGATATTCGATTTATGTATATCGAATACAAAGTTTGGATTCTTTATCAAATTCACCCAGAATCGTAACGGTAAGCTGAAAATGAATAATAATTACATTATTAATTAAATTAATAGAACTAACAGGAGAAAAGCTATTCCTATGTTCAATTTGCATTTGAATATCATTCAAACTGTTAATGCAGAACTTAATTTTATCTCCCATCTCATGCAGATTTCTTGGGAGCATTAATTTTTAAACCATATTCATCCAAAATCTTAATTTAATATTCCATTTGTTATCCAGTTCAAACCTTAATTTCATGTTTACATCATATCAAAGAGCCAGTGTAAACTGAGTCCTCTGTAATCAGATTACACGGCCAGTTCAAATTAGATTACAAGACAAAGACAATTGTGTGGGAGATGAGGTGAATGTGGAATAAATGCCAGACGGAAACGGGAATCGAATCCGTGACCGGTGCAGCGATAGCAGACACTTGTGAAGGTGTGATGCTCCAGCCACAGCCCCACCTACATTAATCCTTATATATTAAAAAACTTTTGCAAAAACTCATGACAGCCACTGTGACCTTTATCTTGGGACAATTTAGATGTGGTTTGCGTCAAAAGAAAGGTTATTGGTCCTAGATGTGCAGGTTTTATTAGTATTTAGAAAGAGAATTCGTTTAAGGGGTTTAAAATGCAAAATAAACTCAGCGCTATCTCTCGGCAAATGGAGGAACTACTTGTGCACCGCAGTACTGAACTATATGGAGTATAGTTTGTTAGTCTGATAATAATAAATTCATTATGTATAATATTTGCAAATTATAACACGAGTATGGACTAAATATTCGTACCTGTTGCTCTTCCATGTGTGAACAACTTCAGGATCTGTGATACTATGTTGTAAAGCTTGATCATCTAAAAAGTCGAACATGTACTTGATGGCAATTGGCAGAGCGCTGCCTCTGTGTGCTGTACTAAAGATTGTCTCAAACAAATCATCGACGAATTTTTGCAAGGTACCCTGTAAAAGAGACAAGTTAATTAGTGTTTATTCTACTCATTTCATTCTAAAAATAACACACGTGTCATAGATTAAAAGTTTAAAGTAATACCACAGAGAATACAAAAAATTATATTTTTATATTGTAACTGTAGTTTTCAACTTGTTAATTGTGTACTGAAGGTGATAGTTCACATCAATTTAATACACACAAATTCTGTGAACAGAAGCTGAATTTTAATGCTTGGAACATATTCCTCCGATACTTTCTAAAAATTGAAAATAGCTGTTTTCGCAATTACCTTAGTTGCCAAGAGCCTTGTAAGGTAGATTTCAGAGACCATTTTGTTTCCTCTATCACCCTCCTTTTGGGCATCATTGTCATGATGCTTGACTAAGTGCCAGCACTTGATTCCACCGTCATGGTCGTGGTTGAGCGGTGAAGTGGCCCTGCTCAGTGGAGGACTCGCTGAACTAAACTTGGACAAGTTGAGAGTCTCATACTTGTGCGACTTATCAGTCTTTTCAGAAAGTATAGATAGGTTGTAGATGGATGACTGCTTCGAGACCAAATTTAGGCATCCTCCATCAGGTACCTGCGAATGAACAGAAATTGTGTGTAAAATTTGTGAAAACAATTATTGGCGCCAATCTTGACTCCAAAACTTCAATTGCTTTGCACATGATTATAATGCTGTAAATAATCTAAGGACACAAATATGCATGAAAAAAGTGTTTTATTATTCAATCCGATCATTCATCTTGAGAACTCCAACATCAGAGATTTTCATTCAATAGAATCAGATATTTTAAAAAATCTAGAATCAGATATTTCCAATAATTTATGATGAGAATTGAACTCTAGAATCAGAGATTTTCCCTATAGCACTCGGGTATCAATTTCCCAACTTCATAACGGATGCATGATGCGATAATAAGGAGTAAATTTGCTCAACATTGACAAGTAATTCTCTTGGTATCACCAAGACCTAAACAGTTATTGATTTTAATATGAAAAGTGATTGAATAATTATTGTAAAATATGAAGGATAGAAGGTATTGAAAGGCTGAAAACCTTTAAATTATCTTAGAATGAGTAGTCGATGTCCATTCATTAATAGAGATTTCTATTCATTTCTTTAGTCTTTCATTTCTTAATTTCTATATTAATTCATCATAATATATTATTATGTATTCATTCAATATCATAGCTATGATGGTATTGAAAAGTTTGTGATAGAAAACAGAAACCAAAATCTGGTAGACAAACTGAGACAACTTCAACTAATCAACAATATAAACAAGAACCCGTTGGAAATATCAATATTAACACAATCATGAAAATCTACATCCAGGCAAACTCTATTGTTCAACTCGCTTACAGCAACAACTTTTAAGAGGCAACACAAAATTTCTTCCATGAAATTATAGAATTTTCGAAATGGATTTCAAATTTTGCAAACTTACTCGATAATGATTCAACGTGTTTCTTTTTCTCCACTCCCCTTCAGTCTTAGTGGTAGAATCCTCATCATACAGTATTAGGCGGCCAGATGTACCGGTTCTCCATTCTAAAAATTAAATAAATATTTAATTTGCAGTTTGTAAAACATTTTGCAAAATAGATAATAAGATACCCAAAACAAGTTCTTGGCTTGAAAAGTTCATATCACTACTTCATAACAATAACTCGAAGTTGAAAATCACAAACACTAAGTATACTTATTTATTTCCCATCAGCGGTTCATTTTACGTAAGTCATAACCTCAGTTCAACTTTAAAGGTTGATCGATTTTCAATGTCAAATTATTTGCAATAAAATAACAGTACAAATAGATAAATTGCACTAGAAATAAAATTTGAATAGAATAGATGATATATCATAATTTCCCTAAGCATAAAATCAATGTCAAGTAGGTGGAGTTTGCTAAGTGTCAAACTTCATTACATCGATATTGTGGCTTGTACGCATGTGCGTTATTAGAATGGAATGCTTCAATAAGTGCTCTATATCAAGACAGGAGTTTACCGCATGAATAATGAGACTTGTGTATGGGAACTGATGTAAAGTATCATGTCAGGCGAAACGGGAATCTGAATCATGGGCGGCGCAGCAATAAATGATTAAAACCTATTTTTATTGAAAAGTATAATACATCAAACATTGGAAGAAAATTTCGTCATAAAATAACAGACATGTGACTTTTGCTGCCTATGATGTTCAATTAATTATGATGGTTAGATTACTGGCGTAGAGATATTTTAATGGTTTTCATAACTACTGGCAATATCTAAACTGCTTATATCAGCTGAATCATAAATAAACATGCAGCAAAATCCAATAAATTTTGACCAATTGATTTTGACGTCATTGCATTGACGTCAAATTCGTTCATAGGCTCTTGTTGCATTGGTTCCGTAAGATGACATCATTTTACAGCGCTTAAATTCATTGGATTGTCGTGCAATTGACCGAAAACGACTATTATGGAATAATGTCCAGAATGGATTAATTCATTTCAACAAGGGAATAAGTTTATACGAAAATTCTCTCAAACTCACCAACATCAAGATCGTCTTTACGAGGTCTTTGACTGTATGGAGTTGCTCTGTATATTGTATCCAACGCCTTCTCTTTCACTTGCGATATTGTATCGCAGTCCAAAACCTTGACTGGAACGTTGTCTGTGTTGGGATCAAGACCGGTTACAAATACTGTCTGTTGAGAAATTGAAACTAAAACAGTCTGTAAAAGAAAGTAGAACACAATTAGAGACGATTTGAATTTCATGATGATTAATCTCATGTTGAAGTCACCATAGTTGACTTAACAATAATTAAGAGAAGAACAATGATTCGAAGTTGAAAACTACAAGCACAAAAAGATTAATACATCAAATCAAATGATTTTCATAAATATGCAGAATACATTATAAAGGAGAAATACACAAGATATTTTTGAAAAGCGCTTTATATTTAGGCTTACCATATTTTTCTGACCCCAATCCCGGCAATTTTCCAGAGACTAGAGAAGGGTATTGAATAGTTGAACAAGCTTAACTAAATTTTACCTTACTTCATTATTGAACTTCACTACATAATATTAATGAATATTATTTCTCTGTATTTTATTTTTGAAAAATGTTAAAACAAAAATATTCATAAAACATCAAGTAAAAATGAAATGAGAAAAATGGAATAAAATCATCAAAATTCTAAAATCATCAAAGGAATAAAAATTGAACAAGGCTTTGATTAATATTGATGCAATTATTCAAATTTGGTTTGTCTTTGACATGAAAATGCTTTTTCTTCTTTCAATGAAAACTCTACCTTAAATACGTTTCTGAAGAGATCACTTTCCCCAAAAACGCTTTATCCCCTTTATTTTTTTTCAAAAAAGTCTACACATGAAAGTTTTGCATTTATTTTTATGTTGAGGAGCTCTCTTACAGCTTTTATCGCACAGAACAAACAACAAATAAAATTAATTCCTTTGCCTCAACGGCTCAACCAAGTTCTGAGTCTGCAGCAGTATAAATATTTCAATTTAGTAGACAAATTTTCCCTGTTTCTCCCTATATTTTAAAAATCCCGGAGACAAATCAATCCCGGAGATTTCCCCTGAGACACATACTAATCCCGGCATTACCGGGCTAATCCCGGAGAAATGGTAAGCCTATTTATATTACATGCTTGGTAAGTTTTTAATGATCAATGATTAGTATTATTTGCTGAGAGTATTTAATTTAGTATATGACCTCAAAATTCAATACAGTTATAATACTGTATCACAAAAAGACGAGGGAGTCTTTACATTAGAATGAGAACTTAAACAATTGAGTCGTATATAGTACTGTAAGGCAATTTTGCAGCTTATCCATGAAATTCGTTTATCCCTCGTATTCGGTATTCACTCGTCAATCCCGCGGATAATCGGAAGTTTACTGTACATTACCATGATAAAAAGTGAACTTACCATGGGTTTAAAATCGATTGATTGTCGAATTAACTTCTCTTCGCTAAGGGAGTACCGAGCTTCGGATGTTATAGAATCCACTGGTCCTTTATCTACTTGTTGTTTCATGGCACGGAATAACATATAAAGAGGTTCACCAGCGCACTCTCTCAGAAACTTATACAAAAGGAATGTAAACCAAGCCGAAAGCATCTTTTCAGCTACACTCTCAGTCCTGCAAAATAAAAACATATATGTAATGGAAGTGAACAATAAATTCATTTTTGCTTCTTTATTCAACATAACGCAATACAATTTTATGTATTACAATTACAATTTTAATATTCAATGTAAATTGAATAGCATATGATGCCAAATATTAGATAGTTCCTGTATAGTAACATTATAACAATTTAATTCAATTCACTTTATTGCCAAAAAATTGAAACACTTAGATTCAAAATTCACTCTTACATAATATATACATATACATATGTGAAAAATGAAAATAAAATGTACATAATATAGTACATGCATACATATACAAGAAAAAACAGAACCAATATCTAATTCTAGGCATCACCAGCAAAAAGATGACTCTTTGCCCGCTGGTGAGAGTTTCATAAAAAAAACCTTAAAACAATATGAAATTGAAACAAAAGGGTTTGTTAAACAAAGTCAAAAAGCTAGGTTTAAAGTGAAAAAATATTCATTTACAGATTTGGGGGAAAAGCCTGTTGTACCTTTTCGTTGAATATCGTTGAATAGATAAATGGAAAGTCGTGCCTCTTACTGAGCTAACACGAGAAGCTGTACCGAATTGAAAATCGTGGCTCAAGAACCCATATCATTCACATATGGGAAATAAGCTGTAATGAGAAGCTGTGTCAAAATTTCAAATCGCTAATCTTTCTTGGAAGATTGGAAATAGAAGAAAATACTTGTATTTTTTCATAAATCTATACAAAACTCGAAGATTCATGTAACAGAAACAGTACTCTTAAGGTTGAGTGAAAGGACTTTCTAGTCCTAACTCCGCCTAATAAAGAATATTTTATCGTTTTGCATAAACTCATTCCCGCACACAGGCTTTCTTGCCTATGCGGGTCTTATAAATTTATTTCAATGACTGTATTGAGTACCCATTGTTAATGTATATGTTTGTAAAAATTGAAATAAAGAACATTTGAAACTTTTCATAACTCACCTCCTCAACAATAGTTTCGGGTGACTCTTCCCCTCCATACACTTTTCTATCAATTCAGCTAACAAAGTTTTAAGAATATCAGTACAGTAGTCCATCTTGCTTTGCAGTGTGACCATTATAAGTGAGGCCACGTTCACACGATCCCTCATCGAGAAGTATCTATTGCTTTCCAGGGTACGAATAAAAAGCAGAAGGAATGTTTTGTTGAGAATCAGCTGGCCGAACAAACGTAGGCCTTTCTCCTTGCGCAGAAGTTCGGGTCGCTCCCACTGCAGTACGGCATGATCTTCCATGTTCGGGAACAGGATTTTCATGGCATAGGTACGGTAGTCTAGGAATGGTATTCCGCCTGATGTCAGATCGCCGGTCAAATCTGTCATTTCCGTCTGAAGTTCTGCGAACGCTGTAACATATTGAAAATGACATGATAAAAACCTGACAGACTATTACACAATTCATAGAAATAAGATGACTATGAATGTAATTAAGGTCCACAACACACAGGTATTATAAGTGGTAGACAAAATATATGAAAGAAAGATTAAGGGCGCGTAAGCAGTGGAAGCGGCAAAAGCATTGAATCATAATTAGTTTCAGCTCACGCCCATAGATGAAGTTGTCTAAGTTATTAAAACGTCTTATGAAAGTTATGAAGGTGTCTATTAAATTGTAACTACAACAGTTTGAAGAGTACAAATCAATTTTGATTTGCGTACAATAAAAATATCTCTGATAAAACTGCCTGCAGTTAGAACAGTGAGTAGATGGGGAATTCGATAGGCGGCTCGTTGGACTGTCAACTGTCGCAAGGTGCAAGATTAAATTGGGATGAATAAATGTATGAATCGTACCTTCTTTGCATTCAGCAGCCACCCTCAGTTCCAGAATATCCATTTGTTCTTGCATATTTTTCAGCACACGATTACTCTCGGTCGACTTTCTTCTGTAAGCGATGAGGAATGCAGCGAAAATCACGAACAGCATAACAGCACCCGCTATAACTGCGATGAGAGCTGGCTTCGACAGAGGACCGCTCAGTTCAGTTGGTGAAGCGTAGCTGAGTCTTCCTATCCTGTACCTGAGAGTTCCTCCAACAACCACCTGAGAATTAAACAAGATTTAGTAACCATTATTTGTTGGAAAATTGAAATAACATAGTTGAAAATCAGAGAAAGAGATTGCTCATTAGTCTTCTTAGACTACATCGCAATATTAGGTGAAGTGAATAAAGGGAACTACTCTTTTACTAAAATGTTTCACAGCATCTCAGTTTATCACCTATACTTATAAAATAGTATGTTTTCTACATGTTTTCTACATGTTTTCTACACTGCTACTTCGATTAGCGGTTGATCAGAACACTTTGGTGGCAGTTGCAGCGTCGGTATCGTTACTGAAAGCTGCAGCATTTTAATTAGTACAGTCAGTGCGGCAAGATGACACCGCAACCACAAACTAACCACATAAATTACTAAGTAACTATAAGGGCTGTAGTGCAGAGTATGGACTTCTCCTAAAGTTAAGTTTTTTAAAGTTCAGCTGTTTAGATTGAAGATTATAACTATAAGAGGAGCTCATATACTGCACTCTATTAGGAGTGCAGTATATGGACTTCTTTTAAACACTCCAGCTGTTTAGATTGTAGATTATAGTTATAACAGAAGTCCATATCCAATTTAAGTAGATATAAGTTACTAACCACAACTTCGGGCAAATTATTTGAAGCGCTGTACTGTTGTTCACTGTCCAATACCATGGGCTGAATGAAAGGCGGCCTGCACGTCAACTGCTGTCGAGACAATGACGTCACGTTGCAGTAACTATTGCCAATCTGCACAACAACATCCGACTCCTGGCAAGCTCGGTCCAAATGCTGACCCTAAAAATTATGAACGGATTGAAATAAATTGAGTAAAGTTTATTTAGAATGGAATTTATCGACATTTGAAAACAATAACAACAAACAATCTCCTACAAATGATTAAGAAGGTTACATATAACAGATACTGCAGAAGAAGGTATAGAAGAAGAAGATACAAAAGGTACAAAAGAAGATACTGCCTAAACTGCAGAAGAAGGCATAAGAGATACTGCCTAAACTGCAGAAGAAGGCATAAGTTAATTTAGAATGGAATTTATCGACATTTGAAAACAATAACGATAAACAATCTCCTACAAATGATTAAGAAAGTTACCTAAAATATAACAGATACTGCAGAAGAAGGTATAGAAGAAGAAGATACAAAAGGTACAGAAGAAGATACTGCGTAAACTGCAGAAGAAGGCTATAATAATATATTGATGATGTGAAATTAGTGATCCATAATGAACTGCGAAGTCAACACTATTGATTCAATACTGGAATTTACAACATGCAGTCAATATTTTACTTGTGAATACATATTCATTAGTAATAAATATGAGTCCAGTGAGTGATGAATATGTATTCTCAAGTAAAATATTGACTGCATATCATTAATTCTAGATATGATATAATAGCTATAATAATTATTTGTCATGCAACACCGCTTGTAACGTGTAGACCACTTTTTCGTAAATTAGAGGTTTAGACTATTCCATCTCTATAATTATGTATTTGCGTGTATGTACATAGAAATAACATTTTTTCACCAAAAGTAAAAATATGGTTTTAATGGTGATGTGCAGTATTATCCTACAGAACGTGAGAATTAATTCTAACCAATAAACAAGTTCTCAAAGAAATTGGCAGTAGGCCTACATGCTAAGTGTGGTAGTACAATTAAATTATAATTGAGCACTACTACAGTTCATATACCTATCCAAAGCGCTCGATTGCGAAAAATTTGTCAGATTCGCATTGAATTTAAATAAATAAGAAGAGGAAAATAACAATGAAGAAGGATTGAAGGAGAAGGAGGCGATAAGGGTGAAAAACAAAAACAAAGCAAAGGTGAAATAGGAATAAATCTAGTAACATAATAGAAGAAAAACGGAATACAAGTCAAGGATCACGAAAAATGGAGTTTGGGAGGTGGGTAAAACATAATAAGAAAACCTATCAAGATTTATGAACACTGTTTCACTTACATTGATGGTCAAGTAGTCGCTCTTGTAATACTTCACTTCTTCGTCAAACTTTTCGTAGATCGGATTCGGATACAGAAGGAAAGAAGTGAAATTCGGCTTGCTTGATAGATTCTGAACGCCAGCCACATTATCCATTTTGAATCCAAACTCGAGCTTCTCAGGGTGCTCAGCATCCAATTCGGTGTCGGCTGGTACATCAATTTTAGGCGATTCGCATGCCATATTCGAGTTACTTCTGATGACGCATTTCTGTTGAAAAAAAAGGAAAATTGTATTTAAAAATTATTTTGGAATAAATCACAGCACAAATAAATAAAGGCACTGGAAATAATCAATCAATCACACGATTTTCAATGCATTATTACAAAAATATACGTTCAAATAAAATATAAGAGTATATTATTACAATATACACGATTTCAAAAATACTGTAATACTGTTGTTGTAATTAATTTTGTTGGTTACTGTCATTCTACAAAGAACTTGAGCAATCATTCCATTTAGTTTCAATTTGATCAATAAATTTTTAAACAAAATTACTGAAGCTAGAGTGAAGTTACATTTTCTAGCTTTTCAATAATATTGCAAGGAAAGTAATTGTTGTTTTGAAGACGATTGTAATGATTTTTCGTTGTCAACCAATTCCATCAAGATTTGAGCTAAGTGTGGAGGGATATGTTTAGATTATTCAAATGGTAATGAAAAAGCCAAGTTTCAAATTATGATTACAAAGCATCTCTTGAAAATACAATTAATGGAAAAGAATGGATCTTCAAAACCTGCGCCCACTACGCAACTGCTATCTGATTTCAGTCGCAAACCCAGCGTTGCCAGATACCATTGGCTGTTTTTCGGGTGGCTACCATAGTCGCGACAAACGTTAGCCTCGACAGGTTAGTATCTGGCAACGCTGGGTTTGCGACTGCAGTCAGATAGCAGTTGCTCCGTGGGCGCTGGGCCTTGAAGATGAAATTAATTTTACAGTAGTAAATTTGCAATCCGATTTCCAACTTTAAAAGATTAAATGAATTTTATAGTAGTAGAGTTCCATCAAGCTTCATCCTCAATACATTATAATTTTAAGCGGAGTTAAGAAAAGCTCATGAAGGTTGTATGCTGAGAGTAACAGGAGAATCACAATAAAAATAAATAATATATATTTATTGAAAATGTGGAACTAATAGGAGTCATAGTACTTACATTCAAGTAGGTCTTGTTCTTGTAGTAGACGTAAATCTGAGGGTTTTGAATGTAAGCGAGATTCTTTCCTGAAACCGATATTTTGATTCCGCCAGCTGGAATTCCTTTGGGGATTTTCACCTGAAATATACAAATTCAAAGTTAAGAATTTTGAACATAAAATATTTCAATTGAAAGCTGTAGGCAAGTTGAGGCTAGAGAAAATGCATCAGAGCGAGACTAGCAACTGCCAACAACAAATAACACAGTATTAATCAAAATCTAATAATAATTATCACAGTTGATACAATTCCCTATTTTATACTTGATGTTTTTTCTTTTTTTCAGGAATAGAGAACCATGAATAAGAACAACGATGTTGACAATATTATACCAACTCTAATAATAAATTACAAATTATTAAAAATCTAGTCAAATCGATAACAAGTGAGTCTAACGAAGATTTACTGTACCTGAGATGCAACCCCTGATTCAGCCGATTCAATGGTAGGGTCTTCAACGTACTCGAAGTGTTCCTTTTCAAAATATCGATCACCTTTATCGAATTTCATTCTCAATTTTCCATGATGTCTGCGGTCTGAAGCACTGGTGATGCATGTCGCTTCATCAGGAGCAGTCCTAATGAAAAATAAAAAATACATTAATGGTTTTCATGAAAACAGACATTTATAATTTCCTCAAAGAATATACTACTGTATTCAATAAAAAGCTTCCATATTTCTTATGGACCTGATATTCAAGTTACTTGAAAAGTAAAATTATCACTAATCAGTAATTATCACAATCACTTGTCTATTCATTTATTTATTTACCAGCATTTTATACCCAGAGTTTTTAATAAATTTATTTCATAAAGAAATTTCATAAATTGAGTACTTTGTATGAGCCAGTACCTTCGGGCCGGAAATTGTTTTTATGAATCTGAGGATTTGCTACCAATCTAATGTTCATTTCATATTTGTATCATAACATCAATAATGCTCTTGAAATATATTTTGTATTTCGAGTAAATGAAATATTTGATTTGTATACTGTATTTCAAGTCAATGAAGTATTTGATTTGTATACTATCATTAGTATATTAGTCGTATTATTATCACTCACGTTTGTATATGGCAGGGTAGATCATTGATGAACGCCTCAATACGGCTGCCAGCATTCATGAACTGTCCCATTATCTTGATGAGTGTTCCTCCCGATCGCGGCCCGAACTTGGGCGTGATAGCCTCAATGGTCGGATCGACAAACTCATAACTTTGCTTGCTTTCGCCTCTGAAATCTTCCACCTTGACAATGACCGGTCCTTTGCGTGGTTTGGGTTCTCCGGGGCCATCTACTCTGCACACGATCTTTTTCGTTTTCTCGTAGAGATGCTCGTAAGGCTGACAGGAGAGTCCGGCCACACTCACGCCTCCGTAGATGTCTTTGAACGTTTTGCCGAGATTGATGCCTTCGATTGTGATGTTTGTGCCGCCCTCCCAGGGGCCGAGCTGTGGCATGAATGAAAGTACCTCGGGGTTTGGACAGGTGTGGTTGCGGTTGAGCCACACGCCTGTGCCTTGGTCGCACTGATCTTTCACCTCGCATCTGTCGGTGATCTGACACCAGCCGCAGCCGAACTTCTCGCCAAGTGCCAAGCACATGCCGCAGTTGTCCGCCATGTCTCTGCATCGGTAAATTACCACTGGAAAAAAGAAGTCGGCGATAAGATTCGTGGAAGTAATACATGGAAAAAGAAATATGTCAACCCCCGAGGAGATACATTTTATGCATGATGAAAGAGGTTGAAACATTTCAAGCCATGTATCTGCAACGGTGAATTACCATTGGAAAAGAGAAGTCGACGATAAGATTCGTGGAAGTAATACATGAAAAAAAAAATATGTCAACCCCCGAGGAAATACATTTCATGCATGATAAAAATTAATGTGTCAACATCAATTGATATTGAGAAATTAGGTTATTTGAGATGTCAGTTCACCAATAGTCATGACAACTTTCTGTTCTATTCATAATTATTCTAGTTGTAATCGGGACAAGATTCTATTTATCAAGATTAAGTAATCAATCAATCATTTGAAAAGGGAGAGTACAACAGGCTTATGCCTAAAACTGTTCATCTTCCAATTTAAAGTAACAGTCCGAATTCAGGTTATGTCATAGCATCTTACTAAATAACCATTACTATCTTATTGATGTATTATCATTAGTATTATCATTGAAGTATTATCATTATCTTATTGATTAATCATTATCTTATTAAGTATTCAAGTGATAGAGAGGAATCTCTATTCCCAACTCCGCCTGATAAAGGATATTTTCATTTTATTTAATTCTATGAAATTCAAAAGCAGCGCTCTTGAAGTTCAGATGTCGTCAAATTTATCAAAAGTATAAGAGTTTTATTAAAAGAACAATATTGAGAGCGTTAAAATTGTTTTACAAGAATTTAGATCGAGGAGTAAGATATTCAGAGCAAAGCTGAAGCGAAATCAATGCTCTCACTCATGTACTGCTATAGAGAAATCATTACACAAGTAAATAGTTCATGTCCATGTTAAAGAATGATGGCTGATTTTTGAACGATATATAGTGGTGACGTCTCCAAGTCCCTTCAGCCCTTCATTTGTGGTTCTCGTCTCGTCATAGCCGGATGCTACCCTCGTTTCAAGGTAATCGAATGTTTGTCAAATATTATTTTATCAAGTATAAATCTAATCGAAGTAAACCATTGGTCCTCCGTTGTAAAAACCTCGCTAAACCCCAAACACACACTTTGGGCGATAAATGTATAAAGAAACCGAAACAAGAGTGTCAACTGTTAATAAACTCACCATGAATATTGTCGGGATTATCAAGAGGTTTCGATCCACCCCAGATCACGGCGAATGTTGCAGTGATATTCGGAGCCCTTGATGTGTAGGAGAACTCCATGCTGTCGCAATAGATTGTATCTCCAAGCAGCTGAGCATTGACACTTGTTACTCTTCCTTCAATGTTGAATTGGCACACAAAACGTGTTTGGACGATAAATTGCTGCAAACAAAAGGAAACAAAATTAAAAACAGCACTTAAATACGCTATTCTTCAAAAAGTAGTTTCTAAATTAGTCTCGAGTAGTTAGTGGTGTTTCTGAGCAATGAAACAGAATACAAAAAATCTAATTTGAATAATTTTGTCGTTTCTCTGTAAACTGGCTCACTTGGAATAATGTTGATCGTCATTAAACACAACCCACTACTTGCTTGCAAGTGATGAGATAAGATAGCAGAGAATGTCCCAACTAACAGCTTGAATCAACGGGATAGCGATAGCTGTTAGTAAACATACCTAGTATCGTATCTATTCATTTTATACATTTAAGTAATTATATCTCTATACATTTATCTATACATTTTAAATGTATTGTTTTTATTTTGCTTTTATAGCCTACCCCATCTGGAGAATCAATGAATGAATTCAAATCAAATCTAGTTTATTGTAATTTTTTGCTGTGGTGATGCCCACATAAGCTATCAGCTTGTGCGTGGGTAATGGGACGGATGATGATGAGTGGACCTACAGCTTTAGGTGGGTTACGAACCACCGGGAAGCGATATAATATAACACTTTCGATACACAATTTTTCAAATTACTCACCCCAATAATATGCACTTTGACTCGCAGATGTTTCTTCAGCCCGGAAGCGACCAGTATTTCAGTGGATCCACCGGCAGTAGCGTTAATGGTGGGACAAAATCCAGGCCCACTGCGGAAACTCGGACCAATGCGACTAACACCGGTTACAAGAATATCATTGCGACAGTTTTCGGCCGTATCGTGTGTACAGCGATGTCCGTCCACACACCAATCGCATGGAAATGTGGACGAGACGCATTGAGTGCAAGAACTGTACGTGTTGCAGTCGAAGAATGTGAAATTAGTTGCTACAAAATCGGGTCCTGTTGTCATGCGAACTGACAAAATGGCAGTGAAATGATCTGTAACAGAAAATAAAAAGACATAAGAAACGACTCTACATTGCTACATTTGAAATAATATAATGAATCAACAGCACAGACAAGATATTGTATGACCATAGTAGGATACTCAAGGAAACGAAAGATGGAATAAATCATTTACAATAATTCTTCTCTTGTATATTGTGTAATATGGGAAATAATTTTTTTTCCAACAACCGCAGCTCGCAACTTAATAAAAAACAAATCAAACAAGACCCGGTATGTCTGAAGATTTATTCATTTATTGGCAAGATACATTACAATGTGGGAAGAATCAACAGACATTTGTCCAAAACTGCTTCTTTCCCAAATTTTGATAAATAGTCCAGAGGTTATGATGTTGATTCATCTTACTGAAATTGTGAGTCCAACAACAACAACAGGACGAAACGGTCGTTACAATAATGAGAGTTTGATTGTTGACTACTTTTTAAGTTTGTAATCAGTGTTATATGAGAAACGGTTTCACATTGCTTTGAAAAGCTGAAAAACTAATGATTTATTAATAAAACTTTATCTAATGTATTATATCATATCATCAGATTCATTTAATTTGACGTTTGGCATTAGATAGATAGATGGAGAGATATTATTTCTTGACGTTGTGGGCGAAGTTGAGGCAGAGTTGAGAGAAGAATGTGAGAAAGTGCCGACTGCACCCTAACTTCGCCCTCCTACGATAAACATAAAGGCAGTCATTCTATTCTAAATATCAATAGAATGAGAAGACTGAAAGTTGTCACAACCACATATCCATTTTGAAATAACGAGACATCGATGTTTGTTGTACCGTCATTATCTATCCGGGGTATCTAGTTGTTTTGATGAAGATGTGACAGTGACATCTTCTAGCCTTGTTATTCAATCTACCACAACTATCTATCTCCACTAATACATAGAAAAAACCAATAAAAACGGAACGACATTGTTTGAGAAAACACAAGTTTACTTAATAATGAACAGTCAATAGCTATCAGCTCATTGCTAAACAAATGTCACAAAAAATAGTTTCTTGAGTAACGAAAGCAATAAAATTATTGATCTGACGATGATGACTTGCTGACATACTGAAATTGTACTACATTAAATCGATAACCATTTATCAATACCGTAATTGACACTGCTTTACAAACAAAAATTCCATAAACAACATTGAATCAATAAGTACAACATTATTATTGCTACTGTCACGACAGCCTGTCTACTGTAATCATATAGTGTTTCTGTTTTGTCTCAAGTCTAGCTTGTACTTGATCGAATACCCATCAAATAAAAGAGTTTACAAAACTTCACAGTCTTGTCTTTTATTAAGACGCTCAAGCTTTCGTGCATAAAAGTGGTCTGGATGGACGAGCATAATAAGAGACGCCATTAAGTATACTAGAAAACTAGTAAACATATATCAGAACTACAATTTATGAAATAATAAGTTCAGTCACTTTAATCTACAAAAAGAAGAGAATTAAGCAAATGATATAGCCTAATAATTTCAGTTCCTCTTTATCGTATTACTGCTAAACTGAAGGTTAGATTACATTGAGAAGAAATGGGAAGAGAATGACTTCGAATACGTATCGAAGTCAAGTATGATATGGGATCTATTAATATATTTACAAGTTTCAGATAGAAGAAAATTGTAATTCATTGAAAGATTGCAATGCATCTTCCCTATGATTTCAATTGAGATCAATGAGATTAAATCCACTTCACTTACGCTGGCCTTGAGGTATTGATGGCAGTAGATCGGTGCGAGGAGTGGTACAATTGATTCCAAACGGTTTACGAGTGGCATTTGTGATCAGAGTTTTATCCAATGCTGTAAATGCGCATTGGAACTGACCAGGCAGTGTAGGCAGGTTATCAATCGTCAACTCCAACTGTAAAACAAAGAGAATTGTAGAGAAATTAAAGGAAATCCACAAATCAGAATATTAAAGTATTTGAGGTTATGTTTTTACCTTGCAGATATCTTTGTGAGGTGAAAATTATGAGGGAATCAATCCTTGGAACGACATATTGATAGTCACACAATTCGGGAAAAATAGCTTAACCTATAGCCTTTGGGTGGCTTACCAATTACCGAACTGTCATTTAGTCATATTGATCACCTTCAGTGCCTGATATACTACACCTCAGGAACTTTAAGTTAGGCTACTAGTAATATTATGATTATCAGTTTCATCAGAGAGAAAATCAAATTACAGTATGACATCAAATGATTCATTACATATTATATAATTTGATCATTTGTCCTCATTTCCAGTTCAACAATTATTGATAACTTATTATTTACTTGGTTATTTTGACAACTTGTTTTATCGCATTTCAAAGTTCTATACCTCTAAACATCCGCCCTTTATTTGACTACTAAGTAAGTTTCACTTATTTTCAGGCTACTTATTTTTAATGCTGATTTGTCCTGATAATTATATAATCTCTATTTACAATATCATGGGAGTGAAAATTAGAGTAGATAACAGATATGTTCAAAGTGCCAAATGCGATACAATCAGCTTTCATTCTTAGCTTTTTACGAAATCGTGTAAATACAAATTAGATTACAGTAGATGGAGGTTCTTCAAGGAATCCAATAAAAGCTTCAGAAGAGTAATGAAATTGAAATTGATGGATTCTTACTAAGTAGATGGAGGAGTTTCAAAGAATCTGATAAAAGTTTCAAGGAATCTGATAAAAGTTTTAGAAGAGTACTGAAATTGATAAATTCATACCGTTCTAGCTGTCGTTCGCTGTAGTTGGTTTGGGGTGACTTGGGTAATGGTGGTACATCGACCACTCTTGTACGAAATCCAATAGAGAGCATCCTTAGCTGCATCTTGACAATCGCTTCTCAAGCTGCACCTGAAATTTTAATTCAAATATTATAACCATACATCAACTAACCAGTGTGATTCATAGATGATGACAAGAGCTTTGGTCCAAGTGCAAATATCCAAAGTCTAGTCACCAAATTCAAAGATTTCAATAATAGAGAGAAGAGATGAATGCTTTGGAGAGTCGGAAATACTTGAGAATAAAATAGTTTTCAGATTACAAAGATATGAAGATGAAGGTAGAAGACTCGAGAGACAGAAATATGTATTGAAGGAGTAAATGTTTCATGTAAACAGAGAATAGTATTGTAGATGAAAATTGGAGTTGTTCCATCAAATGAATGAAGAAATTTTGTCAATAACTAATAAGAAGTACATTATTTTGAAAATAAATATGATATTGAATTAATTGAAGATAATAAGATGGTTAGAATGTTGAGGTTGGGAATTTTATGGGGAAGTGAAATAACGAAGAATAAAAATAAATATTGACAAGACAAAAAACATTAAAAAAGTGTAAAAAAGCTTGATTAGTGATCAGAGAAGGGCGTTGCATTTAGATTAGATAGTGGAATGAAATACTGATGAATTGGACAAAACAGTTTGATATCCAATTACAATAAAATGGAAATTTGAAAGAACGATAATGTAAATATCGTGTAATGTTAGTATGCAAGTCATTGAAAGGAAAAATATCGACCAACTAGATAATATAATTATTTTTATGTGGAATGTGGTATTATATAACTGTGAGTTTGGTTAGAACAATACTTACTTATTCTCCAGTGAACACCAACCACAATACGGATCTTTGGCACCCAAGCAATCCAGACAATTCTTATAAACGTTGCATTCTTGTACTTTCACTTTGGATACCTGGAAGTGGCAAAAAACGTTTCTTGGGTTAAAAAGCTTAGAAATTCAAAGTAAAAATAATATTTTTTTCATTTCAATAAATGATATCAAACATTGTTCTCATAAGAATGAGAAATTTCATTTCAATATCTAGCTAGTAATGAACCTATCACACCACTTCCATTCAATTGTCCTTTCAATTCACTTGTATTTCTATTCAATTGTACTAATCACACACTTCAAATACTTCATAGTACAACTAGATCTAGTACAGATCTAGATCTTGGTCTAGTACTACATCTAGTACAACTAGATAATATAAGTACAATTGATATTTATTATTGATTTTATTTTTATTGATAAAGGAGTACAATTGATTTTTTTCAGATTGGTCTTTACTTATTTCGCAGATTTGACGCCTAGTGAAATCGGACTCCCAGAATCCGAGAATTAATTAATAATCTGAGAATAATATATGTAAACTTTGTTTTATTTAGTAAGAAAATGAAAATCAAAGTTCTTCTACTTATTGCAGACCATTATTTCTACCCTAGCCTCAGACGAGAGATATAACTGCAAGATATAATTATATTCAAATATAACTCGAGATTTATCTTCGGGTTGCAAAATTCATGGCTATAAAACAATCAACTGCCTGAGTCTAAGCTCCGTGTCCCCGGGAGGAATGCAATACCTCATCGAAAACCGGGCAGTACAAATAATTTACTGCTTCAAATAATATTCTGGATATGAAACAGTTTCATTCTAAATCGATCATAAAAGTTGACGGTGAACTCTTTCTTTTTTGTAAACGGCAAATTTATATTGTATTGTTTTATGAGAAATAAATTTCAATTTCAACTTGACCACAAATCAGTTTCAGATTAGTTTTATGGTACATACCCGTTTCTCAGTCATTACATAAAGGTGCATCAGTTGACTGTCAAAATGCAGATCTGGATTGACTGGTGAGTTCTCATTTACCAACAGATCTCCATACTCAGTGGCTGTATTCGAATTTTCCACCACAACCTACGAAAAATATTCACTATATTACTCACACAATTTCACAAAATATTCAAACCTATAATATAATATCTATCGAACTACGATTCTAATTCTACTTGCATTGAAAATTTTGAGGATAGATCACATCACAAATATGTTGAGTAGAAATTATATTATAATTTACATGATTTTTGACTACATCAAGTTTTGTTCAGAATCGGGTGGATTCTTCAAAAAATTCAATCACTTTAAAGTACAGCATCATGATCGACATAACAATTAAACACTATTAATATATTTATTATTTATATCAATATATTACACTATTATAAATTAGGAAAGGGAAAGTAAATATTTGAAAGAAAATAAATTTGATTTATTTTAAATTAGGAATTTGTTATCAAGATAAAGATGGCGGATTTGTTATAAAATGATCCATTTACCCTAGACTAAACCCAGTCCGGATTGTTGAAAAGATTACCTATCGTTTCCTAGCTTGACTTCTAAATAATTATAATATGAATTTCGATACATGACATCATTCTTCTGTAGTTAGTACTACAGAAGGTGTAAAAAACTATTCAGATTCATCTTTTATTAAATATCAAAATTTTATTCTGATATTATCAAAGGTTCAAGAAGTTATGTCGCGTTAGAAGTTATATCGAAGTTTACATCGGGCCTACAGTAATGAGAAGCTAGTACTTTGGGAATCAGAAGAAATCCATTCCTATTTTTATGAAAATTAGAATCCAAAATTTATTCAAACCCTATTCTTAATCGATAAATTAAATATCTATTAAAATTCCATTCTAATTCCAAAAAATTAATCCCATCTCTGCTCTATTCTATAATTCTATTAATTATTCAAAAAATATTATTATAATGATTCAAAAAATAAATCCCATCTATGATCTATTCTATAATTCTATTAATATTATTCAAAAAAATATTATTAGAATGATTCAAAAAATTAATCCAATCTCTGTTCTATTCTATTGTACAGCTGTTAATTCTCTGTACAAATTCAATTCTACACCAATAAATATCGTTAGACCCATATCATGAACACCGATAATTCTTCTGTACCTTTTTCAAGTGACCAGTGCTAGTGCCCAAGAAGACAACAGTGTAATCTCCAGTGGAAGTAGCGGCCACGGCAGTCAAATGATGATTGAATGTCAGAACAGGTGTGACAGACATCGGGGTTTCTCCTCCAAGTGGCGTATTCACATCCAGTCCACAGAAATCTTCTCCAATGGTTTGCAGTTTCTGTAACAAAAAATAAATAAAAATTATAAGTTGAGAAAACAATGTGAGAATATTCATTGAAAGCTGTCAACTTTTCTTTAATATTTCATAAAATAAATAGAAATAAATAAA
This sequence comes from Laodelphax striatellus, assembly GCA_017141395.1. Classification (NCBI taxonomy): domain Eukaryota; kingdom Metazoa; phylum Arthropoda; class Insecta; order Hemiptera; family Delphacidae; genus Laodelphax; species Laodelphax striatellus. Next base: position 8,335,102 of record CM029544.1, on the reverse strand, counting down.
AATTATAAGTTGAGAAAACAATGTGAGGATATTGATATAAAGCTAGCAACTTTTCTTAAATATTTCATAAAATTGTCCATCTACTGTGATTACAATATTGATTACTACATTCTCATTTAGCCGAGACCATTAATTTCGTCTCATGGGAAGTTTTGGTGATAGAATCGCAATAAATCTACACACTATCAATGCATTTACAGCTTTATATTTTATAGCGGTCGACTATTTAATACAATTTTCCATCTACAGTAATTACAATATTGATTATCACATTTTTTATTAAGCTGAAAACATCAATATCTTCTCATGAGAGGTTTTTGGAATAAATCAGTACACTATCAATTGATTCACAGCTTTGCATTTAATGTTCGTCTATTTCATGAAAAATTTTCAACTGAAGTAGATGCAATATATTGATTATCACATTTTTATTTAATTTTGTCTCATGGGAGGTTTTGGGATCGAATCACAATAAATTTACACGAGAGGTTTTGGGGATCGAATCACAATAAACCTACACACTATCAATTTATTCACAGCTTTGTATTTAATGTTCGTTTATTAATTTCTTTTCATGAGAGGTTTTGGTGATCGAATCACAATAAACCTACACACTATCTATTTATTCACAGCTTCGCATTTAATGTTCGTCTATTTTATAAAATTTTCCAACTAAAGCAGATGCAATATATTGATTATCACATTTTTATTTATCTGAGAGCATTAATTTTGTCTCATGGGAGGTTTTGGGGATCGAATCACAATAAACCTACACACTATCAATGCATTTGCAGCTTTCTATTTGATACTAGTGGGTTAATTTGAAGCATTCGACATAATATTCTTATCACCAGAGCTATTCATTTCTTATTTACTTAGTTTGGTGTTGAGATAAAGAACAGTATGTTACAAAAACAGTTTTAGTGCCTGGTAATAATGATCTATCAAGCGGATGAAGAACGTTCATAACGTCAGTATTTCTGATGCAAAGATTTGATTGTACAAGTGGAACAAGTTCAATAAATTGAATTACTGAACTAGTTTAATAAAATAAATTCCTGTTTGTACAATATATTTATCTCCATGACAACGTGAACATCATTAAGTCTTTATGACTCGTTCAAAAATAAATTCTTATCTGGAAATGTCAGTTTTTTGAATATTTAATAAAACCAAGTTTGAAAGGGGGCAAGCAGTGTGTAGGCTACACTTAGCACTGTTGGCCAGTGACTGCTCAATTCGTAAATGACGTATATACTAGACCTTAAATAATGACTGATTGGTGGAAACTTGATGCATTTTATAAAATGATTTTCTCTAGTGGATAAGAAAAACGAAAGCATATTTTTCCACCAACAGACAGCAATCGAAATGAGAAGACTTAAAAATGCAATCACATAACCTCTGATGTTGGGGTACCACATAATCACCCTTGACCAATTCCTTCATTAATTTCTTTACTAAAGTAACTAATACTGTACTAAAACAATGAACTTCATTTAGAACATTGTTAAGCAATTGATTTAATTGAATAAAGTAATGAATAACATGGAAGTAATACATAGACATAGTGATCTTATTTATACAATCTTGGAAAAAAGACAACAGATGTTAAACCAAAACTTATGTTCCATAACTTTGTCAAATGTTTAATCCAAAATTATTTCATCTATAGTGTGATTCATTTAATTTGGCACTTGGCGATCAGTAAACAGCTGATGTTACGCAGCTTTGACACAATAATCCAAAGACTTTTGACACTCTTAAAGACCTTTTAAGTCTTTAAAATACCTTTTTTAAAATACTTTTTGAAAGTCTTTGCAATAATCTGCGAGATTCAGCATTTGTAGCTACTGATCGCCAAGCGCAAAATTATATGAATCACACTATACACTGTTCTTGTTCACATCAACGATTACACTCGAATAAAGACCAAAAATAAAATAATGTATTTTGAATTTGGAGTGAATAAAGGAGCTGAAAAACTCCAAACGATTCAACACGTTTGAGAATATTATTTAGATCAACTTGAAGATTAACACCTATGCACTATCACCAACTACAGCTGTTACTATGTGATTACTTAAACTTAGTATTGTTCGTTTAATCCTTAGTTTTATTGTATTATAACTTTTGTACTGTGTAATTTTGTCAATAAAATTTCTTATTTCTGATCTCTGATTTAGTAATTACTCAACTCAAACTTAAAACTCAACTTAGTATTATTGCTACCAAATTCATGAATAAATAAATGATGATGCAACTCGATTGTGATTCACTTATAATTTTCATTGATAACCATAATTCAAAATGATGTCTAAATTCAGTAAATTATCTCCTTTTCCCAACTACATAGTGTGAACATTGCAGCGATCGTCTATCTTTTCCACTAAACACAATCCATGGCCAATTTCCTCGCTGCTGTGGGCACCTAAATTCTCTTTTCGTTCAATTTGCTACTAGCGAGAATAACTGGGAAGTTCCTTAATCCTTAGTTTTCCCACAATACTGAACTAGTCAGTCTTTTAGTTCACTTGCTGTTGAACGTTTTCTACATTCCTCATGGTTAGCAAATTTTGCAACTATCATGATTTCCTGCCTCTCCTGCCGTCCCTCACTACTACCATTAAATATATATATATCCTTTATATAGGGATAGATATCCTTTATATATCCGAATAGAGGGTATATATTCAATGCTACTACCTTATTTACATCATTCTTGCATTCACCTCATTATACCTTGTATCAAACAATAACATTCGTTATGCAGATTTTTTGTGAAGGTGATGCCCAAATGAGCTCTAGGCTTGTGCGTGTGTGATGGGAGGGAGATAACTACTTCTTAGGCAGCCTGGACCGACGGCTCAATGTCTCCCCTGAAATACCTTTCCTCCGACAACTTTTCTCTTTTCATAATAACGTCTCCTCTCTTTCAATAATACGATTTTATTCTACTTGTTTCTTCTATTTCACTTACTATCCGGCGCTACAGTCCATCATGAACTTTGGCCTCCAACACCAAGCCTCTCCACCAATCTCTGTCTGCCACTCTTGCTCTCCATTCTCTCTTTCTTTATTTTTGTTATTATTTCACTTGAACAGTTGCTTAATTTTGTTATCTTTTTATTCAGTATCATTTGTTGTATTCATGCTTAGTATTGTATTGGAGGGTTAAGTGTAAGAGAGGGCCGACTGCGCCCTAACTTCGCCCTCCCAGGTTAAAATAAAGGCAGTCATTCTATTCCATTCTATTCTTCTATTTTATTTGTAAGAAATTTTATTACATTTGTTTGTAAAAACAGTTTGTTTTTATACTTAGTTTATTTAAAATAAGTGTTAACAGATTTTCTTTTTCTTTCATTCTCTGCTGTTTTTTTCATAATTTTCATTTTTACTCTACATAGGAATAATCCGTTTGCAAGTAGTGTAGTTTGGCATGGCGGGCGTACATTACTGTCCGTTTGACGGCAGTCGTCACTAGCGGATCCGCCCCGCCGTGGCCGCGTTTTGATTGCGGCGACTCCTCATAACAAAACCGCATCGCATTACTATTTTCTTTTGTTTGCAAAAAGCTTTTCTTTACAGCCAGCTCGGTCGGTGAAACATTCAGGACTGTACTGTTCGGTCGCCAGATGCATCAAAAACCTCATCTATTATTCAGACCCCGGCTGCATAGCCCACTCACCCCTCCCCTTTGATCTGAATTAAGAGAGAAAGAGAGACTCTCTCTCCAGCTCGGGGCCCTTTTGCGTTTTTAAAGGCGACATCTCGACTGCAGCGCTTTCGCCTCATCTATTTGTCAGAGTCTTCTGCCAGGCGACACTTTGCGTTGCGTTTCCATTCGATCGAAACGCAGCGCAACGCAAATTACATCTCTGCTTGTTGCCTCTCTGTCATGGTGAGGTGACAACCCACCTCGCATCACACATACACATCCTGTCAACTGTGTCATGCTTGCCTTTTTCACTTCTGAAACTAGTGAACCGTCATCACTTCTCGACTACTGAAGTATTTTCACGATTTTCCAACAACTGCACACGAGTTTTAGTTTAGAAATGATTGTGATCAACTTCATAATTTTACAGCCTGACAACCATACGAATCACTCACTCATCGTAATGATGACTTCTCAACTATTTATTTTCTGAAGTTTTTCCACGATTTTCCAACAACTGCACACGAGTTTTGGTTTAGAAATGATTGTGATCAACTTCATAATTTTACAGCCTGACAACCATATGATTCACTCATCGTCATGATGACTTCTCAACTATTTATTTTCTGAAGTTTTTTCACGAATTTCCAACAACTGCACACGAGTTTTGGTTTAGAAATGATTGTGATCAACTTCATAATTTTACAGCCTGACAACCATATGATTCACTCATCGTCATGATGACTTCTCAACTATTTATTTATTATTTACTGAAGATTTTTTCACGAATTTCCAACAACTGCACACGAGTTTTGGTTTAGAAATTATTGAGTTTCATGTAGTATATGATCAACTTCATAATTCATAACATGACAACCATATGATTCAATCATTGACATTCTCAACTAAGTTCTTTTCACGTTTTCCCAACAACTGCACACGAGTTTTGGTTTAGAAATGATTGTGCTTCATGTAGTAGGTGATCAACTTCATGATTTACAGCCTGACAACCATATGATTCAATCATTGACATGACTTCTCAACTACTGAAGTTTTTCTTCACATTTTTCCTCCAATGACACATGAGTTTTGTTTACAAACAAAAGTATACTACGTATTTTATTTTATTAACGGCATTTTTCATTTTCAGACTCAAATCAGAAATTTGTATACCCTGCAAGTGTTCAAAGTTAATCTCAACATTGTAGTTGATAATAAGAGTAGTGATATCACTTCAATTGAAAATTGTTAGTTTTTCAAATACCGTAGTTGATAATAAGAGTAGTGATATCACTTCAATTGAAAATTGTTAGTTTTTCAAATTATTAATTGTTCAAGGTTTGAACAACACATGTTTTCCACCATTCCTCACCCTGAGTTTTCACGCAAGCTTTTCACTCACACCCATTCTGAAGTCAAGTCAAGATGAATTGTGCAACCAGAGTTCCAAGTTTTCGCGAAAAGTTGATTGTAATGAAATAAAAAAACGAAGAAAGATTGTCAAACACTCTAAAAGATTTCACAGATCCAGGATTGAGGAAGCGGAGAAGATGAAGGTGTACGCGCAACAGTGAAGCAATTCAATAAACGAGTTCGTCGTCGCAATGGCTGTACGGTGTCTTGCCGAAACATTATTTACTTTTTTGTGTGACTGAACGTTCTAGACGGTTCCTTCCATCTCGTTGCTGCTTGGAAGCAACGACCACATCCAATTGTTCACGAAGACGGCGATGTAGGTGTAACCTTCTATTATCTCATATCCGATAGGCTGTCATCAACTTCTAGTGTGGAGCCTTCAAGTTGAGTCGTATTCTTAGCGTGTCACTATTATTTGTTAAAGCACTTGTACCCAACGGCAACTTTCTGTCGCTGAAAGTATGTTGAAAGATGTTTTGGCTTTGCACAATACTTGATTCGATACTTCAAATAACCTACTGCAAACTTGGATTTGTACGTGAGATTTCTGAAGCAATGCTCCTGCTTCTTTATTATGATGATTGATAAAGATAATTGAATTGAATTGTTGCCTTTATTTTTCCTTTGAGGGCGAAGTTGAGGCGCAGCCTCAACCCTAATATAATAATATGACTTTATTCACGTATATAACAAAATATTTCTGAATAGATTCTAGTTGACGATAGTTGCTAATATAAGTAATTATTCTGTAAACTTTACAAATTATGAACTTAATGTTTACCACCTATTCAACGATATGAATATTACAGTTCGAATAAAACTAGTTGTCCCTTGGCCTGGTGCCCAAGAACCACTCACTAGAAACGTTTTTGTCAGAAAGTCTGATGTCCGAACAGCTGACCATTTGATTCAATGTTAGCATCATTTGATGATGCATCAAAGGAATTCCTATCATTCAACAGTACCGTTAACAAATAAACACAGCCTGTTCTTTAATATAATATACCAATAATGAAGATTTACATCTACATATAATATTTTTAGACTAGCCGGTGTTCTATAGGAAAAGTATAATCATTTACCAGGAATGAACTTATCTTCTCATAACATTACTCAAAGCAAAGTAAATGAGGTACTACATTCAGTATTCAGGATTTGAGAGGAAATAATCATTCATTGTGATTGCTGATGTGTTTTAGACGAAAATTATAATAATTAAGTATTTAGAGGATATTATAACATTACTTGAAGATGAGATACTTCATTCAGTATGAAATATTCGAGAAAAAATCATATTCAGGCAGATAAATACTTCATTATAAACCTTCAGGATAAATATTTCATTTCTAGTAACTTCCATTACAAACCATTATGATCGATTACAAACATTTCTTTTCATTATAAACCAATACTATTTCATTTCTAGTAACTCCCTTGAAAGAGGAGAATTCCATACGAACATAAAGTCACAAGCTAAAAAATCGTCAAAAATATTAGTTAAAGCAGATAAATACTTCATTATAAACCGATACTATTTCATTTCTAGTAACTTTCATTATAATCCTTTATGATCGGTATATTATAAACATTTCTTTTCAATACTATTTCATTTCTAGTAACTTACTCCCTTGAAAAAGGAGAATTCCATACGAACATAAGTCACAAGCTACCCATTCCCTTCCGAGCCTGAAACAGCGTTTTTCAATTTGGAACTACTAGATTACTTTTACCAAGTCGTTCGGAAATAACTCGACCGAATAAACTCTTGAAAAATGATAAGCCATTATTTTTCGAGGAAAATAGATTATTCGAATACGAAATTTCTCTCGTTTTTCCCATGCATGCGGACTTCGATTCTGAGAGAGATAAAAATTAGTCCGGCTCGAAGGGGATTCGGGAGAATAAGTGAGGGAAAATACCACTTTCCTCCTTTTCCAATACGTTTTTCGCGTTCGATCCACCTGAACCATTCTCTATGGGAGAGCTTTGAGAGCTCAAGTAGTGCTCATAAAAGAAATCGGAAATATCCTTCGAAAATTGGAAATACCCACAGTAATCGGCTTACACATATACGTTGAATGAAATAGTCCCAGAAGAGTAATTTTTAGATTGAAGCAAATCAGAGTTTTATTTCAGAGGAGGACTAGCGCCCACAGATGCGATAGATCCTTTCTAACCATTGGTTCTCTTCCATTGATTAAGCCCTAATTATAATCTTTTTGTTCTTTTGAACACCAGTCGTAACTTGGGGATTGTGAGCATGAAACCATAGAAAAATGGATTATATTATGGTGAGTACAATTCTATCTTAATGAAAATATTCTCATTGTGAAAGTACTGAGGAAGGTTTTTTATTGTTTGATCAAGGAACAGAATGTTGAATGTTCAACGAGATATGATAACAGATAGGAGGTTGGACATCGATGATAGATATTATATTAATATTACGCTTATGTGGATGATAGATATTATTAATATTACGCTTATAATCCATTTGTTTTTGGGATCTTGCATTGCAATAAATAGATGAACATGAACTAAAACGGATACCAGGGCTTTACATTCTAGATATTTAGATATGATATTTACATTCTATATACAATCTAGATATGTAGTTAGATATGTAGAAAGCCACCAACTCCAGTAAAAATAAAAAATAAAAATATCCACGAAACAAATAAAACGAGGAAATATTTGAACCGAAGAACAATGAAAACCGATGGCGTGGACCTTCAGCAAATTCATCTACTTTTAAATTCAACAATTGGAGAAATTTACAGTTTACATTCGCTCAACAACGTTAGGTAGTATCAAGTTAGAGGAAGCCTGCCAACCTGAATAATTCTACCAGAATTTATTACCCACTTACGGCAAAAGCTATTTGCTTTGAATGATACCTGAAAATTGGAGTATTTGAAGAGAGTAAGTAATTTGAGAAAATTAAATTGCGTGAATCGCATTGTCGCTTTCATATCTGGAAGCTCGTTTCAGTACCTTGGGCAAATAACAAAATTGCCTCTAAAGAACATGTTTATTGCATCCTTGGTTACTTTGTGTACATTTTTATCTGTATACCACCTTCACAGTTTCTCTACTCACTCTTTCTCAATTTTGTCGTTATTCCCTATTACGCACTCATATCAGCCTTTTCAGATCAAGTATTTTTAATCTGCGATTTTTTATTCTTGAAGTACAGTATTCAAGAATAAATTGTTTCATTTTTTTCATTTTTCAATAATACACTTCACATTCACAACATTCATTTACAGACGAATGAAATTCTATTCAGAATATTCTTATATCCACAATACCGTAATCATTGTGGCTATGAAAAAATCGAAGCTAACACGTAATTTCATAGATATCATACAATATCAATTAAAAGCTGTTGTTTCTCTTCTGTAATGATTTTTTAATCAATAAAATAATATGAATAAGATATCAATAAGATATGTACAGGAAACAAAAATACTTTAAATGAGCAGAATAACTGTATTCGATCCAGGAACCTTTGGATTATCAGACCGGCGCTTATATAGTCCTCGGCTACGGACCACTCAATAACGTCTCAAAGGCTTTTTAGTATTGTTGCAAGAGACATAGGAAGTTATGGAAGTTGATCAAAATTCAAAGCTTAATTGGGATTTCTATCATCTATCTATTCTTACTGAATCTCACTCACGGCCAGTTGCAGGAAAGCCAATTGAATTTAACCGCTGTAAAATGATGTCATCAATGCAATGAAATCACTATTAAGCTCCACAGAATGACGTCTTTTAACAGCGACTGAATTCAAATAGCTTTACGTGATCTTATATCACGAAGATCTATCTTCGTATTAAAACTCTTATAGACTCTTAATACGAAGATAGATCACATAAACGAAGAGCTGAATAATAATACTAAATAATAGTCTTCACATCTAAAAGAGCTGCGTAAAGAGAAAAATATAATGTATTCATATTCATTACTACTTTTGCCATAAACATAGACACAGTTTCCCAGTCAACTTTTTTATCATAAAAAAACTACGACGTTCTTCATCAACACTTTTGCAGGTTAGTGAATTATCAGATAGATCAATTTGTTGTTTATAGCTCTATTCATCAACATGTTAGCGATTTATGTACCTGATAGATCGAAGTGTATTTGTGGTTTGTGGCAATGTTTTACAACGGCTTACAAACAGAGAGCGAAACATCGTTTCTGAAGTGGCATGAATAAATTTGCGGCAACTGACGACAGTATCTAAGTGGACATAATGAATGAAATAGCACCGCAAATCGAAAGTCAGATCAAAGTCGAGCCACCCGCCCTAATCAGCACTCTGACCGTTGCGTGTTGCCAAGAAAAACAAAACCTGCGCACATGATACACCTCACTCTCATTTGCTGCACTCTCCCTCTCAGTTTCTCTTAAGCACAATCACCTCCCTCCCTCCCTCCGGAAAAACACACCCCACCCCAATGACCACCCTCACGTGTTCAGGCACTTGTCAAATTATTCCTTTTCGATTTCGAATTTTCTCCAACACCACCACAACACAGCTAATCAACTAAGCCCCTTCCCCTTACCCAGGTAGTACACCTTCCCATAAAAGTATGGGGTGAAGTGGGTCATGCAAATCTCAAGAATCTTTCGATTACGCAAAAATATAGCACTCACTAGAGGGATCAAATTTTTTCCGTGACGAGAACGCACGAAGTTTTCATCATTAATAATGCTGAAAGACTACAATCATTCGAAATTAAATTCGAAATCTAACTATCATACATATTTGCTGAATGCTGAATAGTTTGATAAATATTATATCTATGATAACATTATATTTATCAATATTATAACTTTAGTATGCTCCAAGTTGTCTAATCTCAATCATTTCTAATCAATTTGTTGATTACTTTTAGCTTTAAGTTTAGATACTAGAATGCTAGAATACTTTACTTTTAGATACTATAATAATAATTGCATAGGACGGTTTATACTTTACTTTTAGATACTAAAATTATAATTGCATAGGAGGGTTTATACTTTACTTTTAGATACTAAAATTATAATTGCATAGGAGGGTTTATACTTTACTTTTAGATACTACAATTATAATTGCATCGGAGGGGTAAGTGTAAGAGAGGGCCGGCTGTGTCCTAACTTCGCCCTCCTAGGAAATAAATAAAGGCAGCCAATCAGACAATCATTCTATGCTCGCAAGTACAATTATTCACTAATTCACTTACTGTATTTCCTAGATGATACTTCATAGATGAAACATTAGGGTTTTCTATCAATGATAATGGGATACACAAGCTTTGTCGAGAATATTTACAGCGATTAGTAAGGTGTTAATGATGTATTAAATTCATTTATTTCTACATTGCATTACCTACAGCGAGTTAACAAGAGTGTGAAATATCCTTACAAACAGACTTCATGTCGAAAGAATTTCATGCTACAGAAGAATGGGTCATAAACATTATGCCTACACACTTTTATAACATTTTTTTAAGGAGCACCTAATGTAAAGCGGCTTATACGAGCTTGGTCTACACAGCCCACCTGCTTACATTCTCACATGTCAAAGGAAAGTTCTTTCTCACATGTCAAAGGAAAGTTCTTTCTAACCCGATTCTTCAGCTAACAATGGAAGAGGATCAAGATAGATATCTAATCACATTCAAAACAACTAAATCATGTAAAAAATAACTTGAGATTTCAATAATAATTGACATTTTTCGTTGGTTGAGAGATGGAAAGTTATATTTCGATGTTCACTCATTTTCTCATGTTCTAAAGATCGATTTGATATTCTTGTTAATTTTTTAGTGATGTTGCAAGAAGAGTAAATAATAATAGTTCAATTCCTACAGCTTCGATATTAAATTTCCAGATATGAATCGAGACAGATACTCCAATATCATAAATTAATAGATTAGGACTTATGAACGCGTATCATCCAAGCCGAAATTTGTACTTATTGCCAAGCGTCAAATTAAAATGAATCTGACTGTAAAACTACTTCATTTTCTGATGCATATCCACTAAAATTTTTCCGGAATTATCGTTAATCCGGCCTTACTACTCCCCATAAAGGGCTGGATTAACGAGATCCTACTGTACACTACTACATTACATTGATAGAAATATAACATAAAAAATGTCTGATGGTCTTCTCTATTTCCCTACCCTGATCGAGTTGTAGAGTGTTCTTTTCCTTATAGACTCCTCGTGAATATCTAAAAATGCGATTTTTTTGGTCAATATAAGTGATTCGGTTGAATCATTATGGAAGCTGGAGACGACATGATTTAATATTTCAAGGATAAATCCTTCCACATCCACAACTATCGATTCAATTCGAAACGCTAGAGAATTTATGATAATCCATTATATAATAAAACGGGGAAAGAGAAGAAAACCCTGTGGACCATGTCGACATTGTTTCGGTACAGATTGAAACGAGCCTTTCCGATACTGAACGAATCGGCTGAACTAACTAGAAAAATACAAAAGAAGTACACAGAGTAAAGAACGAATAGTTGTCAGAAAAAAGGTTACCAGCCGTTTGCACAGACAGAAAATTAGGATGAAGAGGGGGTGGAGTGAAAAAAGAGACGATAGAGTTCGGGTAAGTTGGAGAAGACAAATTCCAGCGCGGAAAATTCTCCAGAAAAGAGTTTCAGACAACTAGAAAAGATCTCCATCACACCGTCGCACGCGGCAGAAGAGAGGATGAATATTTATTAAAGAACTCTGAACGAATAAGCCTTTGAAAATACAACAGTGTCAGCCAAGTAAATTTCCGGACTCGGATCGTATCGACGTTGGACTCGATTCAATGGCAGCCAGATGAAAATCCTCAATTACATTCATTCGACTGCAAAACACGCTGCTCCAACACCACTGATCGCTTTTTCTTCTCTCAAGCCACAAGAATATCTCCCCGGCTTTCAAAAGACCTCCATCATACGAAAGTTATTTTTTAAATTCTATTTAGTCGAAGATGGCAATTGGACGAGGGCTGCCAATTCGTTTCATAATTATTTCAATTCCAAACACGAGCTTCTCGTTAAGAAATGAGAAAGGCCAATTTTTTCATTGAAACGAGAAAGGCCAATTTTATTGATTGAAAGTTACCTAATTGGAAGCTTTAGGTGTATCAAATAAGTTGTACCAAATCTTTTCTCGAGTGCCAATGATTCCCGAATGAGGTTGAGACTTGTACGTGGGCGATGATGGGGGAAACCGCTACATGAAAGCAGTCAAGATATCACGATCATTAAAAATATTTATAATTGAAATTAGAAAGGAGTATCATTTTTAAGTTAATTTAATTATATATTAATAATAATTATATTATATAGTATTAATCGTTTACTTGATTGGTAATTCAATTATAATCAATAATCTAATCATGAATTGAGTGCTCAAGTAGGTAAAAAGATTGATTGATTTTGATTCACGCCAGATCTTAGAAGACCTATTGTATTTCGCAATACATAAAAAATATCAGACTACTAGAGTGAAAATATTGAGAATTTAAAAATATTATAGACTACTATTTATTCAAAATATTATATTATAATTTTAAACTATGAAAATATTATTGAGAAGAGTATAGAACGTGATATCATTATCAAATTGAGTTAAGTTAGTGATTGCAGTTTTGCAATTATTAATGAGAAGGGCGTATAACGTAATATCATTATAAAATTGAGTCAAAAAGGTAATGGAGGTCAGTAATCATAGTATTCAAGACCTATGACAATCAATTTTGAAGCAGAATGTCAATTAAAAGAAAACACTGTTTGAACAGAATTTCTACAAATAAAAATTAGAATGTAATTTCTCAGATTACTAAAGATAATCAAACGTCAATTATAGCTAGGTTAGTTTGTAACGGTTTTGGGTTACCTTATATTTTACAAGAATGAAAACCAATAAAAGGTTGAAGAAGATAACGGTTTTTTTATTCAGCCTAGATGCCACATTGACTCCAATTCATCAATAGATACAATGAAGTTATTTTTCAATGAAAATTGAAAAACCCAATGATCATAGAAATTTCAATGAAATTGAAAATCCCAGTGAAACGTTTTTGAAAATCGAACTACGATTCTCGTATATACGAATCCCATCAGATCACTTTGAAACCGTTTTTGGAAATTGAACTACATGTTGGAGCGAAAATGTCTTACGCTAATAAATCTATCTATTGTATTTCGAAAGTCAGTTCAACAAACTAGGAATAAAAACTGAAGTATCATGTTCCATTGACATTCCTTGCAAATCGTGAATGTCATTATGAGTTGGCTATAGAGATTTGAAAAATAGGTATACAATATAAGAGCACTGATTGGAACGAAGTTAGCGGCCTAAAGTTATTATTAACTGACGAGGGCAGTTTGCAGTTTACATGGCAGGATCAGACTGGCTGAATATTGAACAGGGGGCGGGCAGGGTTGAACAAGATCGGATGAAGTGATGCTCCATCCACCACTCTCTTGTAGCTCTCAACCCTCGTGTATTTATAGATCATCATGGATCGAATCCTGTATGTGTATTTCAGTACCAGCGAATGACAGAAACATGGTCTGTCAATTTAAGCTCGCTACTCACCGAATAGAGAATCACATACACTGATGTAATCATCCCACCATAGGCCAAATAATAGAGAATTCCAATACACAAATATTCTGCTCAAACCATTCACAGATATTTGAAACGTTCAATCAAATAGAGTACTGAACTAAATAAACTGCACTAAAACTTACATTTGTGATAGATTTAAGCTTGGACATGTCAAACGTATGTTAGAATAAGCTACATTAACACGACTTGACCTGCTATACATTTAGACTACTTACATTGAAATGTGCTTCAAGCTTGAGAACCAGGTGACATGTGATGGAATCAAGTTCTATGAGAATACTGAAATTTGGACTAAAATGGAACTTTAAAGGAATAATAGATGACGCACAAGCTATGTGAATTAATTTCAAATGTCATCTCTCTCAGAATAGAAACAGTTTTAGTAAACACTGTTATTGAATGCCTGCTAAACACCTGGATGAAACGATAAATTAAGACTCCTTTTATCTGCCCTTTTGCCTTGTATCCAGCTCTTTCAGAATTGTATTTTTCGAAACATGTATCTTGAGAACCCAAATTGTTGGTAAAACGTTATCCCGAGAATAGTTTGGGGGAACTTCTTTACAATAAGGATTAAAATAAGATGAACGTGTTGAAATGTGGGTAGAAATTTACATCTTTGGACATTCATAATGTCCAAATTCTAACAACATACAAGACGATTCCAACAAAAATGTAGATCAATTCCACTAGGATTAGTTGATTAAGTAATTATTCTCATTTGACAACTCTCGAACATTTATTATTAACATTTACAAATGTACATTATTATTTATCAAACATCTATTCTCAAATATACAAATTGGGAGTGCTGCATTATGTAGTGTACGATTCTCGAACTGTAAATATTCATTTACAAAACTTCTTTTCTCGACTAAACAAATTGGGAGTGGAAATGTTAGGCGTATTACGTACTGTAAATTTCGAAGAGCGGCTTATTAAAAAAACCATAGCATCTTTCGGAAAATGCCCATAACAGAACATTATGGAAACCACCTCCACATCGTAAACAATAAAAGAAATAGAGCAACAACACCTAATGACTTGAAATTAGAGGAAGAAACATCTTGGAGTGAAGAGAAGTAAGAGGTCAGAATCCATTCCTAATGTAGGACTCATCAGCTGATGAGCTTTCTCGTCTGCACATTACATTGTACAGTACGGTACCACCAATATCGTGAGTACAATTCAAATGGAGCAATTCTCGAGGCACACCGTTCTAGGTTTCTCACGTTTTAGATTAGTTTAAAATAATTGAAACGCGAGATTTAGTTAAATTGTTGCGATTGCCGAGTTTGTCAAACGAGAGACCATCATCAAACAAACCACATTGATGTACGAGCATTTAAAATCAACCACATTTTCAAACCGCAATTTCTGGTTGTCGGTCACCGACTGTATTGAAGCCATCATTAATAATTCTAAGATAACTTGATATTATTTTGTGAATGGGATAGCCGCACACATCCGCATCTCAGTTCATTCATGTCCCATCAGTTTTTAGCAGAATTGTTGTGATTTTCGGTGTTCACTTTAATGACAGTTGGAGAAACAGATTTGGAAAATTGGGATTTCCAGCTGCAGGAATAAAATTTGGGATTTGGCGAGAATGGGGATTGCAGTTGAAGAAACAAATTTTGGATTTTCATCTGGAGAAACAAATTAGAGATTAGATTAGAACTGGAAAAAGAATTATTACTTGGACTAGACAACAAAATATATATAAATACCTGACCATTGCCATTTCCCAAATGATTAACTGCTCTCATTTGTTCCACTCTCCATCTCTCTAATTACTTACATCCTTCTTCACCTAGAAAATCTGTATCAACTCTCAAAATGTGAGAGTCCATTGTAAGGCCAGCACAACTCAAACACTTCACTCAACACTGTCTCGCAACAAACAATGTCTGAGCATTAAAATATGGTGTGATCTTTTATTCATGGATGACATTTTTCATGTACTTGACATCTTCCCTTCCTCATTTTATCCAACTCGAACTCAATCACCAAACTAGAAACTAAATCTGAGGAAAACACTGACTAAATCAAAGGAAAATATTGAGTGGGGAGATGAATTAGGGAGAGAAAAAGAAAACTGTTCAAAAAATAAACATTTATATAAAATCTATGTACATGAAAACCCATGTCGTCATGTTACAGAGTGGTCGACAGATTGGGGGAGGGGGTAAGTTGTAAAAAATGTTGTTGATAATATTTATGTATTGTAATGTTTAATGTAACGACTAATGTATTGTAACAACCCTTGACGTTGTCATTAACACTTGTGAAACTGTGTTCTACGACAATAAAGTATTTATTTATTTAATTGTTACTTACGAGACTAGACAACAAAATATATATAATAATAATATCAGAATGAAAAGTTGGTGGGCAAAAAAAAGAACACCTCAAAGTCCCATAAATGAATCATTTTCACTCAGCGTCTTCCAATTAGGGAGCTCTACGACAAATAATAATAATAATAATAATAATAATAATAATAATATCAGAATAATTGCTCGTACATGCATGAACTAAATTCTGTTGAAAAAGATCATACCTAGCATATTCTTGCCAAATAATTATGAGAATGAATTATCTCCGGCTATAGATAAATGTAATAATGAAAACATGTTCGTTAAGAATAGAATACTATGATACTTAAACATTATGAACTTCTACTATTGATTCAAACCAATTGAAAACACAAGAGTTTTGCCACAAAACACCACAAAATTCCCGGGGAGCGAGGATTGGAAATATCTGGAAATTCGATATCCACAGTTCACATAAATTCGCAGTTATTTCAAGCATTTGCGGTCCAGCGAGGTACTAGATTTCCAACTGAATTTATCTCGTTCACCCTTTCCACTGTTCAACTACAATAGCATGTGACCCAGCAGCATTCGAGGGTTTACTGTATCAGGATTGAAACACCTGAATGATTGTTGACTCTGATAACGGTAGTGAGTTCTCCCAATGCATTCCACAAGTAATCCTCCTGTATTATTACATTTAGTAATCGAATTTTGAATTCTCTTCAAATCACAATGCGATTTTGAGCCACTAATGCGATCGAAATTCTGGGGATAATTTACAATTTGCCTCTGCCAACTCATCATCCGTGTTGTGTAATATTATTTAGCGTTCAACGGGGTGGTATGGAAGATCTGTAATGGAATTAGCGTTTTGATAGATTACACTTGGACAGCTGCACAGCAGCCCACTCCAAAAACACTCTGGCAAAACTTACAATACTTACAGCCGGAGGCAATTAAACGAGCAGCACTCGACACAAGAGCCGAATTCACTGAGCAAGTTTCAATCTAATTTAGATCTTTTGTTTATGGCTCCTTCGTCGACTTTCCGTTCATCGGGTTTCCAGTGAATAGGCAATGGGATGAGAAGACTTCTTCACTGTCCGAATCAATACGCCCACCTTTTCACAAGTTTCACTCCTTTACAAATTAACTGAAACAACAGAATCTCTTACTTTGCCAATACCCAACAATTCTTTGTAAACTTCTACCGCTCCGTCAATTATTACATTCATTATGAAACTTTTCATGAATGGATGGATGGTCGGTTGAACAGTGGCGTGAAGCGCGCACGAGAGAGAGAGAGAGACCGCAAAGCCAACCGAGAGGAAAATCCGTATCAGGGGAAAAAGAAGATCAATCGCGCTGATGGGAGTGGATTAAATTGGGAATTTCATGGCTTCCTATTCCTACTCCGAGAATACATGCTGAAAAAAGCGACGCAGAGATTATAACGGCGCTAATATTGTAAAGCTAGTCATAAAAATACTGTAACAATGAATAGAGAGGATACTATACACCCACCTACTTCTATTCTGAGTGTCGATATAACTAAGTAACACAATTCATTTTTATTGGAAAAAGATTTTCTACCAACAAAGCAAGAGAGAGAAAAAGAATCTCTACTACTTTATAATATGAAATACAGTATTATAATTATATATATTATTGTGCCAAATCACAATAAAAATCCTCTATATTACAGGAAGTGCTAGAATATTGGATATTTCAAAATAAAATGCATATTGTCTCAAATAAGGAAAACATATCAGATAATAAAACAATAGAATGAGGAAAATGTGGGGCCAGAGCCTGATGATATAAGGTGGAACGATAAAAGGTGGGGTCTGATGATATAATGGATGAGAAATGACGCAAATGATATTGTTTAGATGAAAAAGTTGATTGTAATTAGCGGGATATTTTAGAATACAATTTACCTCTTTTCGAATTCCCAGTAGGTTTTTCAAGTCATTATTATTGTACCTTCCCAGAGGAATCATAGTGGGATTTCGAATCAATACCTATGTAAACTGAACCAGCAATCTATTCTTTCTCAACTCAATTAGGAACCGTTCCATAAAACCTTTAGAGTTATCAGAATTCTAAACCGTACTCTTATTTGGAAGCTATCACATTTCGAACGAGAATTCGAAATCAAAGATGTAGTTGAAACGCACCCTCAGGAAAAAGATATCGGATTCCTGTAGTTTAAAACATAATTTGAGTCTTTCATTCATAAATAGCCTACTGCACAAAAAGTAGGCAGGCTGAACTCATACCGATCTATGCAACATGATTTTTATTCTGATGAAAAAAGCAAATGAACATTGCAATCGCAATTTTCGTTCAGGTCTACAATTGAAAACCGCATTTGTTAGGATGTAATTTCAGACAGCTTTAAATGCATGTCAGTTTGAAATGCTAGATAGCAGCCTGTTATCTTTTACACGGTCAGTTCAAGGTGGTTTCAAGTGAATACTACAAAATAATTGAAATTACTTGATAAATACTTTTTTTGTATGAAAGAATATTTATTTTTTAAACATTTTCTTGAAATTTCAGTAAGACTCACAGTTTAAAGCAAAATAGTGAAGTACTCGGTTGAATATTGATAATGTAATCCTTAGAACTATTCAGTTGAAGATAATCAAAATTCAACACACTTGCTATCACGTTATAATATTCTCATCTCAACCTATCCAACTACCTTTAGTATCCAACTTTAGTTAGTATTATTGAGCATCAATCTTTCATCAGACAATTTCAACTGTTCAATTACTATATATAACAATAAATCAATAAATATATCCATACAATTACAATGAACATATTTACTACAATGATAAATATGTTTGCAATATCAAGCCCATATAGAATAATAGCAAATATCCTTCTTTTTGAAGTTACCACTGTATATTTGGTACTTTTCTTGCTGTGTTGATGACAACATAAGCATATACTTATTTGACGACTCTCATGCGAATTTCAATGTATTTTTTTTTTGCTGGGGATGACGCCCACATAAGGTCTAGGCTTGTGCGTGGGTAATGGGAAGAATGATGATGAAAGATGAAAGGACCTACAGTTTTAGATGGGTTCCGAACCACCAGGAAGCGATTTTGAGGCTCATAAATTGTATTTAGAGGAGCCGGTGACCGTTACAACAGGAGTGGTAGGCGCAGTCTTTTATCTACCCGCCTGTTACCACTGGGACAACCGCTTCCCCAAATATCCAGTTTACAGAAATACAGTTTACAAAAATTAGAACAGAAATAATTCATAACATGATGAGAAATGAAACATAATAATCACATGATAATCATAAACATATCACATAATAATCCGTATTGGGAGGCTTTATTTTGTAATGAACTATCGAAAATTTAAGTATTTCATGCACACATAGATACAATCAACATTACTAATGCAGTTGGCAGTTATTATTGATAAATATGATGAAAAACCAATGAAAACTAATAATAATTAGTGAAACTAAAATCCGAAAAAAACTATATTAATACTTATGAAGACTTCTGCAACAGCAAACATTGACAACAGTACGAAATAGCAAGAAGAGATTCGATGAATGCCACTGTACAAAATCATCACAAATATTATTCTCATTAGAATGTTATATTTTTGGTCACATTCATCAATACATTCTTATTAAGATGTTTTATTTCTTGTAAAATTTACAATAATTACTGTATAGTACATTGGTGATGTTGATTGAAACTACATATTTGCATGAAATACTAGACTAGTTTGTGTAGCACTACCCTTATTTCACAAAGTACCAACGAGTGAATCCGATGAAGTTAGATGATGGAATATCAAACAAAATTAAACAACGGGCCAGATGACCGTATATAAACAAACATATATTATAGCAAACATATTAAGCAAGTATATCAAACAATATTAAGCAACGGACCATATTACCAATATCATAAATAACAGATATACTGACAAAAGAGCACTCTAAAAATTGGCCAACAACAGTAATAATTGGTGGAGTGAAATTTGTGAGGTGTCCCACCACCTACCTATGAAATCGAGTCATACAATATTGGATGCAGGTAAAAAGTAGCAGCCAGCCTGATACAATTTCAGTCCGCTAATGAACAAAAAGGAATACCGAAACTCGTATAATGATTCATTTTAATGGTGTGTATTCCGAAATCATGAACAGGGAGGCTTTGATGTACTCTGGTACAATCAAGCAATGGAATACGTTTAATGCACACTCAAAACGGAGAGAGGGAGAGAGAGAGCGCGAGAGAGAGTGAGAGAAAGAGCATGGGAGTGAGAGCAAGAGAGAGAGCAAAGAGAGAGGGAGAGGAAGGGAGTGAGAGAAAGAGAGGGTGAGAGGGAGCAAGAGAGAGAGAGGAAGCGGGAGAGGAAGAGGAAGAAAGAAAGAGTGTGGAAGAGTGAGAAGAAGAGGAAGAGAGAGAGATAGAGTAGGAGAGTGATAGAGGAACAGAGAGAGATATAGATTAGATTAGATTAGATTAGATTATTTACTTTATTCATGTAGAATACAACATAATGTCAGCTTAAATTCTACATCAAGATACAGTAGTTATTTCATTGATCGTTCTTTAGTGTAATAAAAGTAATTACCGTATTAATTAAGTAGAAAAGATAAGTTAAAGGAGCTTACTAATAAAATGATAATATACAATGAACGTCATTTAGGATAAAAGTAATTACAGTATTCATTAAGTACAAAAGATAATTTAAGGGAGCTTATTAAATAAAATTCTATTTATACTAGTAAATTTAATTTAGAGCTCACTAATAAAATGATAATATCCAGGTACATCTATTCAGTTTGGCGGACCGCGAGCAACTTCCACTCAACTGAATTTCTGTATGTACTGTATAATTATATCGAGCAAAATAACTGTTATTCGCCATCCGCCAGACTAAACGAACACCATATATTCAATATTCGATTCAACTAAAGAAAAAATAAACTATGAAAATTTATTCGATGATATGGATTAACAGTTATAAGATTCAATATTCTAACGGTATTATGATAGTTTTGTATCTACATGAAACGGCGGAGTTTGGACATATAAATGTCCATTCTTGGAGAAGGATGTACAAGGACATCCTTCCCATTAACACTCAACCGCAGGCCTTTATTTTTCTGATAAATTCGACTAGAACTAATATTAAGAATTTAATACTATTAAATATTATAATGTAGGTATAAGATGAATAATTACGTAATTCTAACATAATGATGGGATGTAAAAGATAAGAGTATGAAATGTTGATGTAGTCAATATGGAATAATACTGTACACTAAATAAATGAAAATAAGAATAAAAAAAAAGAAGATAATTGGAATATTAATACTGTATTTCATAATATTAAATTATTTAGAGTTGGAATATAAAAGTATTTTAGAATAGAATCATTCATATAACTACGAAGAGGATGAATGAAGGATGAATAGAGAGAGAGAGTGATAGAGGAACAGGGAGAGAGAGAGAAATTATGCAGGATCACCGTGGGATGTGATGGTTGTTGAGTTTTTGTTGATACTTTTGAAAAAAGCAGACGAATGAATGTAGCGCGGGGGTGAGAAGGCGTCACAAGAGAAGGAATAGAATCGCGCGGTTCGCGGCGATCAGTCCATCAGTTAATGGTTAATGGTGTGGAAACGGGGTCGAACGGTCAAGTCCAATGCCAGAGTTTGGAGTTAATCGACTAAACGAGCACTAATCGAGTGCAGAGAGACGTCCTGCATGGAACTCCGATTATTGTTTAATGGAAATGCTGGCATTTTACACATTAGCCTATGAAGGGTAAGACAAGCCGTGGAACCGCCACAAAAACATTCTTTCGAGTGGTTGCCAAAATGGATTCGAATCGCTGGCGAATCAAGTTGCATGATTCACGCGGCACTCCAGGCTACAATATGCTTACTATGCTGATTATCCGAATATTTTAGTATTAATGAAACCAAAATTTTGGTTCTTCTCTGATCTCGAACGCTTTAGGAATGCATGCACCATCTTAGTTTAAACTAAGTTCAACGAAACTATAGATTAATTAAACCGATTATTTCTGACATATAAGCTGTGTTTCCGAATGTGAAACCACAAATTACCACACTTTTGGATCTTCATTGATTTCTAAACCTCTACGAACACATGCACCTTCTTAGTTTAAATTAAGTTCAACGAAACTATACGTTAATTGAATTTAATATTTATGATATAGCTGATCGTCCAAATATTTTTGTATCAAACCACAAATCATCACACTTATGGTTCTTTGATTTTGAAATTGTTTGGAATGCATGCACAATCTTCGTTTGAACGAATTTCAACTGAAATATAGATTAAACTTGTATTACCTTGGTTTGAACTATGGATATACAGCTAAAACAAAGTTTAGTTAAACTCAGTTTGAAGAAAGATTATTCAATAAAACTACAAAACGATAAACAGCATTGTATCAAAAAACTACTTATAAACTGAAACTGAAACTGCGTAAAAAACTAAATACTGAGAATGACTCATCACTCAAATTCATAATGATAATATCAAATTGATTTCATTCTAATTAGCTCTCCACACAAATTGAAAACTGATATCGAATTAATCTCATCCTAATCAGCTCTCCATTCAAATTGAAATTATAATTTTAAATCAATTTCTTCCCAATTCGTGTTAATAATATGAGAGTTAACTCTAGTTTTTAATATAAAATAATAAAGGTAGAATTGTCTTTGATAATAATTAACAAGATGTTCACTTCAACGGATTCAGTCACTAGAGAGGAGAACATTCTAATAAGAGTGGCACTGCAGGATAATAGGAACACGTAATCTTGTTAGAATTTGAGACAGAAGTTTACATCTTCAGAACTTCCTACGTCAACATCGATAGTCGGATGATGCTATTCTGAGATCTGAGCACCATCTAATCCGTTTAGATAACTAAGCTTTTCCAAGCACTCGAAGGGATTGTGTCCTTAGAGCTTTGCGGGTAGTAAGAAATATGCAAGAAGTTTCAACCTGTGTACAAGGGGTTATCCGACCTAATTGGACACGCAAAAACACTAGCCAATGCCACTGTAGCCAGTCCTGTCACGCACCGCTGTCAGACCCGTGGAAAAACCCCACAGTATACGGCCTGTTAATGATAATTGTCGCTTGTGGTGGTATCACCGACTGGCTGTTTGCTACGTGCCAATAAAATGTGATGCGATTCAGCACAGACGAAAAGCTCGCCTATGTTAATGCACAACCAAACGCGAAAAATCCATTCACCTAGTTGGAAACCACTATTTTTATGTACCCCAAATCGCCTTTCTCACAGAGACCCCAACAATTAATGAAAGCCAGGTATGAAAGGGTTCAAACTTCTCTTCAAAGCAATGGAAATAGTATACTACCTAGTTCCACTTATTGATGTAATGATGGTTATTATGTACTTCAGTTAATAACAAGAAATTTCTAGTTTTAGTAGTTTTCAGTAGACGCTCTCACTAAACAACATTGTCCAACCGCTATAGAGTGAGAGTGGGTGTAAAGAGACATTAAAAAAGAGTAGGTCGCAGTTGCAAAAAGGCACGTAAAGCTTAATCTCCAATTATGAATGTTAATTTTTATAAATAACCAAAGATTAAATTTAATCCTAGATATTGAAACCTAGAGATTAAACCTAGATATATGTATCAGCTGACAACAAAAAACCCATACGATATTATATACTTTAATCCTTTTTGTACAAAAAAATATTGGACAAGAATATTAAAACTGTAAACTCTGGGCGGGCATCACCCTCAAAGGATTATAAACTGATTGATAAATATTCTATAATTTTCGAAAATAGATGTTTACCACGAGCTAAATGCAGTTATAAAGAAGATTTTGCAGAATAATTTTCATAATTGAGTTGCAAAAGTTGGAATAATTTTCACTCGGTTCCAGCAAAAAAATCCAGAAAAACCTATACTTTATCAAGAGAGCAATAGTCGGAGAAGTCGGGACAAAACAAGGGGAGGGAGGATCTAGGGAGGACCCAAGGGACTGAGGGGTCCCCTCGTACAGGCGAGAAAGCAAAAAGCTGTTGAAATAAAAACTCCAACAAAAGTAATTATTTAGCGCAAGCTTTGAACATATCTCTTGCTTTCTCAACTACTTCAAGAACGAAATTCATACTCCTGTGCTCTCAAATATATCATACTTTCATCGCTTGGATAATACACTAATCTCTGAGCTGGCTCTTCCCACACTCTGCTAATTCCTTTATGATTCATTTCCAATATTTTTCATTCAGAGTAATTACAACTAATTGTATTTTTGAGAGAGTGCCACTGAACAATCGAATTATCTGGAAAAATAGTACATTACTTTCTCAAAAACTTCATAACAAACACTTTGAATGAGGATCTTATTCGATCACATTTTTTGTCTATTATTCTATCCCTCTCATTTTCACACTGATATATATTATGATATAATGACAAAGTATAATATAATATAATAATGATAATTATATGGATATAATAATATATTGAAAAGATCAAAATGCTGTTTATTGACATTTACCAACAGTTTATCCCTTTCATTTTTAAACTAATGTGATGTTACGAAGTATTTAACCGAACGAAATGCTAGACTAATACTGTATTAATATTTGAAATTTATTGTTCACAAAACATAATACACATAATTATTCATTCATACAATTCAATTGTCCTTCAATAATAAAATTATGTTTTTATAGTTGAAAATCTATTCAATTCAATTCTATTCAATTCACTTTATTGCCAAAAAAGGAAAACAAAAATTTCACTCCTTCATATATACACATGCTTTTAGAGTTGAGCGAATGGAGTTTTGGCGTTGGAGTTTGTTGAATGCCTGCTAATTATCCTGCCACATTGCCAATGACTGAATGAATTTCTAAATAGAGTGAGAACCGCACCAAAAATCAAGTACTGAACCATTACAATTTATACTCCAGATTTTCGTGACTAGGGCAGAGGAAATGTAAAAGAACGACGAGCGAGCATTGGAAGATGACCTGAACTGTTGTGTAGTGTGAGTTTGGTCGGAATACAACGAGGCAGTGACAGAGAGCAGATAGGCCTTTTGAACCCACAGCATCCTGAGTCGTGAGGCTATTGTCTAGTCAAAAGTGGATCCAGTCCTTCTCCTCCACCTCCTCAACCACCCCCTCCTTCTCATCCTCCTCCACCAGACCGGACGAGGTACACAAATAATAGAGGAATGAAATTATCAATGGCCAGCCACAGGAATAGAGGCTGGCTCACACAAACGGAAAACCGACTTCCATTCAGCGTCTAAAAATTGGTCCATTCGGTTTTCAGATTATTTATTAAAACTTTCCAATCGAGTCGATCCATCTTTGACAAAATATCGTTTACGATAACAGTGGCAAATACAAGAGACGGTTCGACATAATTGGGTAATTTGAGTTATCGAATTTGAATCCTACCTTTTCCCAGAATTTTTATGGAGTAAGAAAAGATAGTATAAAAGTAGTAAGAAGAAAGATGAAGTAGAAAAATGAGGAAGAAAAAAAGTAGATGAAGTAGGTAAATAATAAGTAGAAAAGATGAAGTAAAATAATATAACGAGAAAAAAATTACAAAAAATTTCCGATTGAATCGATTTATTTATCATTGACCAAATAACTATACCACGCTTCGCCACTAATTAAAACCTAAAATGAGATCGGGCAGTTTTACAAAATTAGGTAAAGAATATTATCGAAATAGAATTCAAACTTTCCCACAATGTCCATGAAGTATAACAAAAAAGATAGATGGATTATTAATTTGAACTCAAATTCCTTCTTCAACTACATGTAGTGTGACAGATGAGAATATTGATAAATGCAGAGCTTGAATTGAGATAAGAATTACTACATCAAAGTTTGTTTCAAATAGTATTTCATGCACTGCGATACAGACATGTTAATCCTCTCCAATTCTATTGGTGGGTACCGATTTCAAGGTCAACTGAGGAATCCATCAAGACACATAATATCGACCAATCACGTGCGAGTACGCTACAAGTCCACGCCCACAACCCGTTCTCATTGGCTGATGTGGCTCTATAAAGACTGGGTACGCGCACTAATCCACCATTTTGTTTTCATATTATTTAACCCAGCTTTAACCTCTAAACTGATCTAAATAATGATCTAATCTAAATAATCTGGCAGTACTCACTCACCTAACTAAGGCTATTTCATGAACAGCTGTCTGAAGTCTGACCCAAAATGGCGGACGATGCATGTAACTGGTGTTTATAGAACCCTAGCTAATGCCATTACGTCATCATCAAGACCCCATTTTGTTGAACAATAACATACGAGATATTTGAAGCAGACCAGGCTGGTCAATAGTAGGTGATGAGGAACACTGAATAAAGAATAGATCAATGAAACAAGTCTAGAAGTGTATGAAGATACAGTTTTCACTGTACTTTATTGGTTCATTATGTTAATCAAGTGTTTGAAATCAATGGAAATACTTTTTTTGAAATATTGATTTCATACCTCATATCTAATATATTAATCGCATCTCTTGAATACCGTAACAATCTAAAATTTAGTATATATAATTATAGAAAATAATAGTTGTGATTTATTTGAATCGAGTAAAACAAAGGAATTATGATTTTCAAAAACTACTTGATGTTGTGATATTTATAAAAAGGGGCCCTCAAACAAATACTATGACAAATTCAAATTCATGATAATATGTCAAGTAGCCTAATTCTTATAAACATTATATTTATTAAATACTAATTTAATAGTACATTTAGTCAACAGACTCATTAAGTTTATATTTAGTTTAATAGTACATCTGTCAACTATATTATAAACATTTATTATATACATTAGAATGGAACAATTTCATACGTTATGAGAAGCACATACTTCAGTAACTGAGCGATGTTCTATATGAATTAATCGGCAGAAAAAAGAACAGTTCAATGGAACACATATTTAGTATGCACCCTGTGTCATACAAAACATCATCATTGAGTGTTGTAGAAATTTATTGGGAATTCCAAACGAAAAAGCAGGTTGAATGAGGGGAAGTCACCACTCTTCATTATATGTACACTATGAAACATCTGTACAGCAAACAGTAATCCATGAGCAGCCCCCTAATAACGAAATTATATTTTATTTGACTGCGGGTACGAGTCATGCTACCAGATGCCACCAGACGAAAGGCACAGGCAGTGGTTCATCAAAATAATAATGGAGCTTGGAAATGGTCCATTCAATAGCAATCAACCGACCACTCAGCCATAAAAAGCCACTCACGTCTGTGTTTCCTCTTTAAAAAATGAGCAATTCTCTAAAATAGATCGTTTAAGAACAGTGTGCATCGAAGGAAACAAGGCAGTTAGAAGGGGAGTAATGTAGCAAAATGTCTAAAAAAAGGCGCAGAACTGAAACACATCAAGTAAAATTTAGACTTAGAGTTAAAGTCTAAAAAAAGAAGCAGCACAGAGGGACATGAACTATTGACTGACTGTTTAAATATGTATCATTTGATGAGTCAGGGGAATGGCCATCTGCAAACTGTCATTGATAAATTTCACAATATGTAGACTGCAAAAAATTTAGAAATAAATCTATCTGCTCTCGTAACTAACAGCAGAATATTACCGTATTTACCACATACTCTTTATTGAAAAATGCAACAATAAAGGAGGAAAGGGCATAGAATATAGCTCGTAAATCATTATAAATAACTTTTTCATTTTGTATTGGTTTTCTTCAGGAAAATCGTACTAAGCTTCTGTGGCCACAAACTTCATTCATTTTAAAATCTATTGCCCAATGTAATTGTCTATTTCTTTTATTTGTTCTCAATTACTCTGTATAATTTTCCTATTGTGTTATTGTATTTTTTGAGCAAGTAAAATAAAAAATATTCTATTTTACTATACTTGCCGAATACAACGTTTTTGGGAAATGGCGAGGAAAAATGATGGCAATTCATTGATGATGAATTATTTGGTGCTATCACGAAAGGTTCAGGTTTGGCAAGGTAACTTACCAATTTCCAACGTTTTTGAGAAACGATGACAATTCATGGTGATGATTAATCGAGTTGGTGCTATTTCGATTTCGTATACGGTACAGAAGGATTATATTATGATGACGTACCTATAAAAACTCAATTACTGCTGCTACTGTAACCACAGTATTATGAAAACTTTGGATATCTGTGAGTATCATAAATCAATGGACTACTATCATCAAATAATAACTATTATTCCAAGGAGGATAAAACATTTAAGATACAGTGGAACCCCGATTCAACGTATTTATTTCAAATCCCCTTGAAACGTACAAAATACTCAATGTAGTGTAGCCTATATTGCAACCCCGTTTTCACGAATAACCCGAGTTTTTTTCTCAGCCCCTTAAGCTACGTAAAACCGGGGTTCCACTGTACATTTCCAAGGAAGATAAAACATTATCGGATCAACTTCAAACAAATAAAAATAGGTTGAAATTGAAAATAAAATGTTCAATCTGAGAGAAAATAAAGGCGAAAAGGGGAAATGAAATTCTCAAAACATGGTTGACTGTCAACAAGAGATGTTAGTTCTTTCCAATTAGTTATTGAGCGAGCAGCGAGCATTGGTAAAGTTTCTTCTACAGCTTCAGTAGCCTTTCAAAATCCTTTTCATCTCTTCCCCAACCACTTTCCTCCCATCAATCCTTTTTTGCTCTTTGTACCAATATTTTCAATCCTACCCTTTGACCCAATCCCTTCTTCTAACCAATCGTTCTCTTCTTTGGAACGCCACTAAATTTCGACGAGTCCATTGTTATTCGTGGCATAAATATTGACGAAACAACAATTCCGGATTAGATTCACACTTTCGTCCTTTTCTATGGAAACTAGAACGATTTATTCATGGCAGTAATCCGTTTTAGCGCCAAGATAGAATCCACCAGCTGCATTCACAAAGTTTAATTCAGACGATGGCGATACAGTATTTCGATGCTTCATTATTCTATTTCGCTAAGCTCACTACTACACAGAGTTGTAGAGAAGACAAAGGACATAAATTAAATGCGACAATGTGGAACGGAAGAAATAAATCAGATGGGATTGGACCTTCCTGAAATAATGTCGAACAGACATATCAGGAAGGTTTCTCCAGAGCTTGGAGGGATGATGATAATCGAGTAGGATTGGGAGGATGATAAGGAGTAGTAGAGAAGGAAGAGAAAGACGAAGAATGGGAATGAGAAGGAGGAGGAAGAAGAGAATTATGATTGGGAAATCTCACACTTGATGCACTAAAAGCATTACCAGCGAATTCGCATCACCAACTGTACTGAAACAGAAGTACAGAACGACAGAGTTTGTACGTCGGAAATCTATTCAACCAACATCCTTACACTATTCCCACTGATTACTCCGAGATCTTGCTCAAATTCGATAATTCGATGGACTGAAGCACATAAAGTTCTATGAAACCCAATAAAACTAAAGAAAGCTGGAACATATAATTTATTTTTAATAAAGATTGCATAAGTAGGAAAAAGGAAAGTTGTGTACAAATATAAAAATGTGAAATGCTAGGAAACTTATTTCATGAAATGGAAGGTACTGTGATGATCCTATGGAATTAATTAATATTCTTTAAAAGCTTTCGAAAGAAATATTGTATCCAAGTTGTAAAAATGGGGAAAAGTAGCAATATTATTCCATGATATGTACTTTGATGATCATATGGAATTAATTAATTCTTTAAAAGCTTTCGAAGAAAATATTGTATTGTACTGAAAGGTAATTCCTCCTACTGTGGAATAAATTAATTTTCTCTATAGGTTTTACAAGAAAAATTGTATAAATCTTCCAACATGAGTTTTTTATATGTTCATGTTGAGAAGATTATCCAAGTTGAAAAGTTATTAAGGTAATTTTCTCTCCATAAATGAGACTTGTTGAATGATATCCGAACTTTAATAATAAAAACATACTGTAAATTGTTAATAAAATTTATATCCCAAGTATGACATGGATAGAAAGTAATTGATTCAAAATGGCTGAATAGTAAATAAAAAGAGGCGACAAAAATATTATTTCCTCAAAGCTACTAGTATTTCCTCAAAACTTTAGTATGGTACTTGCATACCACACCACTGTATTCATCAAATATTGATTCAATTCTTTGCAATATGACAACCCCATATCCAAATTTGTAAAGGCATGGTAAAAACGTTTTAATGATAAATGGCAACAATATCAACATAACCATTTTCTGGATGAATGTTAAATTTGTATTTGAGCGAATACCCGTTGTTGATTCACTTGTTTGAATAAATGAATAATATGGTATATAGAACCGATATTATACAGGGATCTATGTTTATTATAAATACTTTAACAATTATCAAGAAACATAAGTGATAAGTGAAACGTTTTGTAGAAATTTTAATTTAAGAGACAATGTAGTTTGGATAGTTGCCGATCTATCAATTGCTTATTCTTCCAGTTAAATAGCTTTCCCCATGAATCCTCCAGTGATATCATACTTCGCTAACGAATTCTTTCGTAAGCTACACAAAAATTTTACTACCCACGTAGGAAATCGACCGAATAAATAGTTCAGCCCGATAATATCTCAATGGGACCACAATTGAGCAACCGAGCTGACGCTAATTGTAACACGATAGTCGTGTTTTTTGAAATCGAAACAGAGTCACGCATCCAATAAGATGGATAGATAGATAGCAGCACCGACTTTCGATCTGCTTCTGTTAAAATGGCAGCCAATGGGGTGATCTGTTACAAAACAGACAACAATATTCTATTCTTCTTCGAAGGGATAACAAATGTTTATTAGGTAAATCATCAACCACGGAAATCGACACTCCCATCAGATCTGAGCTAATTTCATCCGTATCCGTCGGTCCAATCTCTACTAAATGAACGCAGTTTGTCATCCTGAACTAAAGCCATTTTCAACTGTTTTAATCGATTGTCGGTTTCAGAAATATTATACTGAAAGTTCAAAAACAATTTTGATGTAATTTCCTCCTCCTTCAGCTCCTTCTCCTTTTTCTCCTCATCCTTCTCTAATCACGAATTTTTCTCTTTTCTTGGACATTTTCGTGTTGGAAAAATCTAGTAAATTCGAATCTCTATTATAAACTAGATTTGATTCATACATTATAATATTAAATATGAAAAGCAGTTCTCTATTATAAATTTTCTATTCCCTTTTGTCTCGGTCAGGTTTGGGATATCGAGAATTTTGAGTTTCTACAACTGGAGCTATACCTTAAATTTTCAATTCTCTTTTGTACTGATCATACAGATTTTGAACTTCAACATCAACTTCAACAACATCTGATAGAAGATAGGTTAATGGGGTGTAACCATTTCATTATGATAACAATTCAAACATATTTCAGAAACGGTGATTCAATCATTTATTGTGTTTTTCAAGACAAATCTTTTCTATTTATTTATTCAGCAATAAAAATACTTGAACAATGCTTGACTGTGTCTAAAATTCTTCCATGAATCGTAGCCTAATTTGTAAATCATGTAGCCTCCAAACTCCGCCTACTGATAAGCCAGAAATAAATGACTCAGCTAGTTCTGAATTCGACCGGTAGATGGCTGCAGTTACTGGGTGATTTACAGCTTCAATCTTTACAGACACGCCTCCAAGCTCCGCCTCTCTCCCCTGATTGGTCGGCAATGCACAACGCAGCTAGTTCTGAATTCTGTCGTAAGATGGCAGCAGTTACTGGGTCATTCAAATTACAACTTCATTATTCAGCCGTCTAGATGTCAGAGGTGTTCTACCCTACTTTAATCTACCGAAAGTAGATTAAATTACTTCATCCTAGCTACCATTTTCAAAATGTACTCATTCATCCACAATTCATTGCTATTATTGGATTGATTCAACTTCTGCCAATGTTTAATGAATTGGCATAAATTTCTATATGAGCTTCTTCTGGATACAGTTTTATAGGGAGGAAAACTTGTAATTACAAGAAGTTATCTTTTTTCTATTAATATTTCTGAATCTCTATAATGATAGATAACAGATTAGATCTCCTATCTCTTCTCTATGCTATAATTCGCCAATATCAATTCGCTACAATCCTTCCATCACTGTTTATGTTCGTAAAATATGATAGTACCGAGTCTTTCTCTATTACATTCTATCATTCTCTATTATCTTCCCTCACTAGAATCTCTTTCTCTTTTTATAACAGTAGAATAATAATAGTTTCTATAATTATCCAATACAAATTTTATATTTTCCTTTTAAATAGTTCATACTAGTAAAATAAAACATTACTGAGTCTACAATTATATCTATTATAAGAATTCTATTCTCCTTGTCCACCATTCATATTACTAAAACATAATACTGTAGTTCTGAGTCTTTATAATACTCTAAAGTTGACAGTATCCTTTCCCATGCTAGACAAATTGAGTCTCTATAATCAACTTCAGTATCAAGTCAAGCATAAAATACAATAGTGTTATTGAGAATTTTTAGGGTTTGATTTTATTTCAGAGCGCTGTCACTGCACTGTATATAGTCACCCCTTTTACCAACCCTTAGTAGCACGCCCCTGGGTGATGGTGGGGCAGTGTACACATGTGCGAACTAGTAAAGGGAGTGAATAATAAGGGGAGACAATGAAAATATTTCATGTAAACATTGGTGAGTTTGAGCAACAGTGTATTGGATAACCTCATAGAATTACATGATGAATCGAAAGATTTAGGTATTGAAATTACAAAAAAACATAGGATGTTAACTTTCAGTTTTGAACTAGTTTGATTTAAATCAACGAAAAATCTTTGACTGGCATGTTTAACTTCTGTCTGGTGAGATGTTGTGATATTTAAACATAATTAAAACACTAGATGTTGTCAAATAACACTTGATTTATTTTTGTTGGTCGTAGATAAAATGGTGTATGCAATGGTTGTATTTTAGCCTTTGAATTACTCTTGAGATACCTTAAAATAACTCGCGGCGTTGCCGCTCGTATTTTAACCTCGGTATCTCACTCGTCATTTAAAGACACTCATAATACAACCATTGCATAAACTACTATACTGCTTACTTTTACAATATAGCTTGAAATGCATACTATATAGTATGTGAATGCATGCTTTAACATACTTTGAGTGCATACTATATATAGTATATGGTATGTGAATGGATACTGTACTATACATTGCATACTATATAGATTGCCAACATAGTATGGTTGTTGGCTAATTTTATCAATAATGCGGCGTTGACTAGCACACAGATGGTGGGGGGGGGGGGGAGGGGGTGCATAGTGCCACCCACAAAGGCCGTGTTTTTGACAGGCACTAGGCTGAATGACCGTACAGCCCGCGGCCAAAACACTGTGTCAAGAGCTAGCGACAGAAATTTGAATTCAAAATCCGGAATCGGTGTGTGCGCTTCAAAGGTCTGATGAGATTATCGAACGACTAACCAGCCATGTCGCCCCAAGTAGGCCTCTTCCTATAGTAGTAATTATCATCTCAACCATCAGGGTATTAACTCGTGTATGGAGCACCAAAGCCACGCTAGCTGTCCTCAAATAAGTAACAGCCCTGCACTGCTACATCCCTAATCCCTCTCAGCATGTAACCGGCTACCGTAAACTTATATGCAAAAATAATATTGATGGGATACTGCAGCAAGATTCAACACTGTTCTTGAGTTTTATACTGTACATGTTTTCTCTCTAGTTTCTACAAAAATTCTGAAACTTCTTTGTACGTCTATAAATGTATTGATAAAATAATTCGTTGTAGGTAAGAATGAAAAACAATTTTGTCTATTCCACATTAATAAATTTATTTTAAAACGAACTCAAGCAAAACCGATTAGGCTCTTAGGAGCCTAGTTTAGGCTCAATCCAACCCTGAAGATGATGCAATGAGCATCGAAACTTGAGTTAGTTTTCAAATAAATTTAATTATGTGGAATAGACAATTCTCCAGGGTTTTTTGTTTTTTTTTTGTCCGATGAACAAATAATAAATAACGGTCAAAAACGAGGACATAAGATTATATTTGAGACATTTAATTCAAAACAGAGTGCTTTCGACTAGTACTCTGGCTTGCCTAATTAGACTTGTCAAGGGTGCAAAAGAATTCACTTAAATGGCAAGAAACTAATGATTGGTCTATGAAATTTCACTATCGCAATTAATACTTAAATTTTAATAAGATATACTTGATTACGTTAAATACTCTAGTAAGTATTCATAAGCTAAATGTCGATGGTTACAATATTAAAAAAAAGTTTCAGAGAAATTTAGACGTCCTCTAAACGAGTCCAGGAGACAAGTAAGTCTGGGTGTCCTATGTCAGATCTTTCCAATACAGTGTAGCACAATTGTAGCAGAATTCCAAGGGCAATAAGTGACTCCTTTTGGGTTATTGAGAAGATAAGTTTGAATTGGGTTGGTGTGTTTTTCTGGAGCGGACTTACTAACAGCTGGGAACTTGAGAATGAAGAATAGAGTACCGTGATGAAGATAAGTCGACAAAAAAGTTGCAAGAACTAAAGAAGTAAGGGTGAGAATCATAAGAGGCTGCAGTGGATAGCGTTTTGGGGTATGGGGTAATGGAATGGGCATCATGTACTTGAGAGGGGGATGGGGCGGAAAAATCAATATTTTAGAAGAGTATAAAAACGATAGATCGAGAAATAATAATATTTAGCACATTTTGAAAATTGTTGGTTACATCTGCTTAATGATCTTTTCATTCCAAAATTGAACTGAGTTTACAACTGTACCTTGTAAATGAATTTTTTTACTTAATAAAAAGTTACTTGTTACCGAATTTTTTCTGGTTTCGGATGAATTGCTGGTTAGAATGATTTTGGCTCTACTCACACTTGGAAACTGAAATCGCGGAAACTCAGCGACTCGGATTACAAACATGTGTTTTCAAATGATGACGTTCAGACAGTACGGTTGCAGGATCGTCTGAGTGACATAATTTGAAAGTTTATAATTTGTAAACTCGACTTGAGTTTTCAAGTGTGAGTAGAGCCTTCTCTCTTGTTTGTAATACCGTACAAAATGGTGAGTTGAATAATTATCTAATTATCTATTAATAAATGACCATCTCTAATTTCACATAATTAATTATTGAACACATGAGGCAACAGTTGGTTATGATGAACAAATCAACTCAAATATTTCCCCACATTCCAAAATTGACTTGGTACATGAATTTGTAACCCTGGTTAGAATGATTGGTTGACCACTTGTTAGTACTACTGGAATAATGTATCGTGAAATGAGCTAATTGTTATAAATTATTGATCTCGACTAAAATAATAATGACTACTCTAATTCTCCCTTCAAAAGTAATTTAAATTTATGTATTTCTCTTGAAAGAAAAGATTTTCATATACCAAATACTGTGGTGGAATAAGAAAAATAATACTACTTAATGAGTAACAGAAAAGACAGTGAGAAGAAAAGTATAGATATAATGTGTTATAGTAAATGAAAGATAGTAAATACCTCGCAGCAAGTTAGAAAAGTCACGTACCTGGAACAAAAGAGAAAAATTATTTCGTAAAAATATTTATGGTTCACTAATGATATCTATATCTTCTGATTCATTGGGAAACATGAATTTAATGATAATATAAATGATTTATGAAACGTACTAATTTTCTAGTCTCCTGCTGTTCCTGTCACAAATAACTCATGATTTTACAATATTATCAATAAAAATTCTAAATAAGTTACAGATTCTCTGGTACATTCTTAATTTAGGTACATACGAACCTAAGAAAACAATGAGATGAAGATTAACTATTGGGAAGAGATACATTACCATAGAGACATGAAATACAGAATGACGCAAGAAAAATTGAGATTATCCGTTTTGATCATTGTCCAAGAAAAGTGAGCTAAATTTAATAATAATTTTTTAAATGTATCAGCATTTTTCCCCAGCCAAATCTCAAGTGCAAAGCCCAAGTTCTGTATTACATGAAGAGAGAGTGAAGGAGATATAGCTTTTGATCAAGAAGAATGAAATCTTTTTTTGAACATGGAGTGAGCTAGATTTCTAAATAATTTTTTGAATTGATCGACACTCTACCCGACAAAAAGTGTACAGCCCAAGTTTTGTTTTACATGAAGAGAGAAAAAAGAGATATTGTTACTGATCACTTTTCAAGAAGGATAACCTTTTTTAAAAGTGTGGAGTGAACTAGATTTTAAAGTTTTTTTTAAATTCAACTATTTTTTCCAGAACAACACAAGTGCACAGTTCAAGTTTTATGTTACCTAGTTATAATAAGGCAAGTATCACCTTAGTAAAGATAGAAAGGTAAAGTTTTATGATAACCTTTTTTTAAAGTGAGCTAGATTTTATAAATGTATCGACATTTTCCCAGCAAGAACACGAGAGATCGGCCCAAGTTTTATGTTACATGAAGAGAGAAAAAAGGAAATTGGAAGAAAATTTCATCAAGTGAACTTTTTTCCAGAGTCGGAGAGGACTGGTAATGTAGTAGTGGAGCTATTGGCAGAGGCTGGCTACATTTCGCCAGGCTGTTGAAAGCGTTTTAGGTATTGCTGTTTGGACCAAGAGAACGAGCACATAAGCCCAGAGACCAGGCGTAATTCACCAACAGCATAAAACGTAATTCTCGGGGGATGCGAGAAAGAGAGAGGGTGGAGTGCGAGAGAGTCGGCAAGGGGCGAACGCCCTAATAGAATCATCTTTTGGGGTCCCCTGACGAGGGCAGGAGACGCATCTTACACACCTTTAGCGCTCCTTTATGGCTGCGAGACGAATTTCGCGCCCGTTTTCGAGGCTCGAATCTGCGGTTGCCCATTATCGACCCACAACAACAAACTTCCCCCATTATCGATCAAAACAACAACAAGTACTGACCAAATGATAGCACCCGCAAGTCACTTATCGGACCAAACCTCGGCTCCAACTTGAAAACTGACGACCATTGAAAGCTCGCACCAAACTGACATCGAAAACTTCACGTCCTAACCTACCATCACTTGTATTACAAATTGATACGTGTATGAACATAAATGAAAATATGTTCTCCTCTAAATATAAATAATGAGCTTGAACCGGTGGTTCGGAACTTAACAGAAACTGTAGGATTTATAGAGATTGGATTAGAGATAGAGATTAGGTTTTATCATAGACAAAGAATAAGAGGAGTAGACGATTCATCACCATGTTAAACGGTGAACGATGGGAAAACGACGTGATGGTAGCGATATCTCTGAGTACTACTCGGTACTTCAAACACTAGCTGTGTTAATCAAGTGGGCGATAGGCGAAACCTCTGAACTCGCCTGACACGAACTATTTTCGCCGTACAGTAAAAATGTTATCAATCGTTCCTATCTGATGAGTCATCTACTCCTATCCTTTGTGTATGGTTTTATAGAGTTATAGATAGTCGTTTTTGAGAAATTCATCACTCTCTCTCATCATCATAATCATCATGTTCTCCATTACCCACGCACAAAGAAGCTAATGTGGGCATCAACCTCAACATTCATTTTCAATTTAATTTGCCTAGAGCTGTTATTTGCACGTAAAAATCTATTCTTATGAATGATGTGTGTAGTGCGTTGATATTTGTATCAATAAATGCTATAATAATAACAACACACAAATGCGTTGATAAATTATACAAATATTGAATTGGACTATGATTATTTCACAAGAAATTGATCAAGAATGAAGAATCATACGCATGATTCACAACAACTTGATAGCATAATGCATGATGTGAATGGATGAAAATTGAATCCTACTTGTTGATATTGAGTTCTTATTGGGGAAACGTACTTTACTTTATAAGGTAAATCGGAATTCAGGACTTTTATGGAATTACTTTTATAAATAGCAATGCTAATAGAAAAAGTGAAAAGGATTCAAGAATTGGCGAGCGAAAGTAAAGAGTGATTAAATTGATCAAGTTATAAGTCACAAATACTGACGTGCAATTTGGAAATTTCATGGAATTTGGAAATTAAGCGAACCGTATCAAATATGCAGTAATGACTATTGGTGTTTCCCAGAATCAAATGTAATGAATAAGCGTCAAGATTGAATATTAGAATTTAATGGTATTAAGCAATATTAAGCTAATTATGGTAAGCTCCTTAACAATCAATGCTCCGACGAGCTGATAACTTAGCGACCTGATCTGTAGATGCTTATCAGAGCGTGCTTTACTAGGAAAACCCATCGTCGGCATCACTGTTCGAATACATTTTCCGATAAATCGCGTCAAACTTGAATTTCTTTGCAATGAATAAAAGCGTTGAAAACGAGTTTCATTACATACAGTTTGAAATACTGCACAAAAATGATAAAACTTGTTTATAATCAACAAGAAAACTGAAACTCATTCAGCAAAATACCAAGAACAAGATGGTTATTCCAATTAGTTACTGAGCTATTGAGATGGAAAATGGCCCGAGACAGCCAGTTTACCTTTGACCTACAATCAGATACTGTTGATAGTGATCCTGCAATTATGAAGCTGGAGTATTGGATATCCCAAACTAGCTGAAATGTGATCGGGTTCTAAAAGCTCACCGAGGAAAACAATCCACCTATTATCTCAATACTCGGTCGCAGGATGAGCAAACGCTCTCCACACTAACGAGCGAGGGTCTCAGATATTCAAAATTAGCTCATCGTGTAACATCAATATCCAAAGTATCAAATGCAAAGTGGATAATTGGATGAGAGATGAGAATATCGGATCCGAATTCGATTCCCGGTAATAACACAGGTAACATCTCAATTTTACATTAATCCACTTCATAAAAAATGAGTTCAAAATTCCTTTTGGAAGGGAATACTTTAATGGAAATACTTCAAATATAATGATGTATGTTTTATAACATATAAGAGACTGGATTAAACTTAGTATAAGTACACTCATTATATTCAGTAAATTTACTGAGTTGAAAACCTCCAAACTCTGAAATGAAGAATTTGAAATGGATACGTTAAATCGGGGTATTTGTTGAATCGGGATTCGTAAAATCGAGATTCCACTGTATCAATTTAAAACATCTCAATGATGATGGCTATTTGCTAAAATACCAGAAATTGAATTAAAATCAATTAATATTGATAAAACTGTCTGAGAGAGTTGACAGGTCACCAATATAGCATTATGTTGAACAGTCTGAACAGAAAGTTGCTGCGCATGATAACCAGCGGGTAGTTTCCCCTCAACATAATGAACTAATTTCCTCTTAATTAAATTCCAGCTTAAATGGTGAAGGCAAAGGCTAATTAGTCAATATTGAAAGAGCTGATTTATTGATTTAAGACACTGTGAATCAAACAAAGAGAAACCAACTTTAAAGGATCAGTTTGATTAACGGTGTGGAATAAGGACGGAGATAGTTCATTTCTCAATATTACAGTATGAAATAAAACAGGGAGCTAATTGTGAAAAAATAATGGAAAATAGCTGAAGGGTATTTGCACTTTTTTGGAATCATTTCTGCTGTTCGGTTCAAGCCATACTTCAATCCCGCCAAATCCATCATAAAAAAGAATCGTACTGGAGGCAAAAATCCTAATAAGCTGAACACTTCTTTTGATTACATTCAAACGATGCCATACAATAAGGGTTAATTGGAGAAATCGAGATAGCTGTAAATTAGGCTTTTGGAAAGGGTTGACTCTCGAAATAATTACCACTGTAAAGGAGCTACAGCATCATCGACGAAAAAACCACGTCTTTTATTCTTCATTTCTTTTCGAAGATTCTCAAGAAGGAAACATAAATTATATAATCCTGTCTCGAATAAACAACGGAGACCTTTCAATATTTGAGAGCATTTCTCATGAAAGAGTAATTACATTATTTATTCAAGACAAGATCTGGCATAGATATAAATGCCGGGGTACAAAATATACTTCAACCTTTCTCTTTGCGTTTTTTAAACGAAGAAAGTTTGATGACTATCAAAAGTTGAATAACTTTAGTTAATTAGCAGTAAAGCCCTGTTCGATTATAATTACCGAAGTTGGAAGTGTTTTTTGAGATTCATCGATCTCCTGTTGGTTCTCCTTCGAGAGAAAATTGAGAAATCTCGAACATTGTGGAAAGATTAACTTTCAAGTTTCTCACTCAATGATCAGGCCACTAAACAATTTCTCAACAAATATAATGTGCAGTTTTGAACAGGTTAGATTCAATTATGAAATATTATTCTAAAGTACGAATTTCAAGAAGTTTATGTATTTGGCCTTTTTGGGGAGGGTGAAGGAACAAATCTAGACCCTACAATAGAACAAAAATTCAGCAAATGCAAATGATGACCTTTGACTAAGTCTGTCTATTTTAGAAACATAACAGCTGGTATTACGGTGAATTAGTAGTAAAATACAGTCTTCAGTTTTTTATAAAATCAAGTGATAAGTGATACTATGTAATGGTATCATTAAATACAAATTGAGGCAAAAATACAAAAGACAAATACAGTTGAGGCCTTTTTCCGCTGAATGTCATTCATTCATGAGAATAAAAATCGCTTCCCGGTGGTTCGGAACCCACCTAAAGCTGTAGGTCCACTCATCTCTCATCATCATCATCCTTCCCATTACCCATGCACAAGCTAAGAGCTTATGTGGGCATCACCACATAAAAAAAAATGCGGTTCTATAATCTGCGGTTTAATTGATAATCTCACCCTCCACATCATGTTATATTGCCTAGTCTAAATTGCAAGAGAAACCAAAGTACAGTCTTCAGTCCAAGGAATTTATCATAGAACTATTTTCAACTGTACATTCAAAGAATACTTCAACAGATTCTAGTTGCAGAACTCCATGTCTTGACATGAGTATAGAATGAAAGTAATAATTTCAAATAACTTCTTAGGTAATGACATATAAGTATTTGAGGAATGAGCGTTAAATACATTATAAGGCAGCTGTTGTGATTTCAATTCTAGAAGTTGATGTAGTCAAGTGATAAGTGATACATGTAGGCAACCTAATATGTGCGTGTGTGTGTTATAAATACCATCAACCCTTCAAAAGAGTACAGCAATCGAAGCTTAAGGTTTCTAAATACATCAGATTCCAACTTCTAAAGTTTCTCGGGTAACTTCAAGGGTTTCTGTTGGTTTTTTCTGTCTCATAACTTAATATTGGCGGCAGGGTCCAGTAGGAGTCGGAATCAATAAAGCCGGTTGATTATGAGTCCCTAGAAAATTCTTGGCGCCAAGGTAATATGCAGTTTAATTGATATTGTTCGCATCAGCACGCAATATTTTCCATACTTTCCCCTTCAATATTTCCATTGAACTTTCAGCTTCATAATTTTCTTCTACCTTCAGTGTACGGCTGAGATGGAAGCTAATAATTCGTGGAATGTCCGTCGATTGAATGTATAAAATCTGTAATTCATTTTTTAACATTTTGAAGAGGGTTTACAGATTTTTTCGGAACAAAGAATGTCAAATAATCGCGTTTCAAGCTACAAGCTCTATGTTTTTCATAATTCAAAATAATCCAATCTTTGAAAGGGGGCCTACTTTTTGATTAGGTGCCAGGTTTTCATTGGTAGTATTTACTGGGCATTCATAGCGGTAGAGATAACTGGGCAAGAATAATCAGATTCATTTAATTTGACGCTTCGCATTAGATAGATAGATAGAGAAATATTATTTCTTTGCCATCGTACGGTAAAGTCATCAGCAAAGTCAAGAAATAATATCTCTCTATCTATCTAGTGCCAAGCGTCAAATTAAGTGAATCTGATTATATTAGCTATCTTGTTAAATACCGCAATGAAAACGTTGCATCATGCTAAAGATACTCTACTACATTCAAAATTTTCCGGCTATTTTAACTCTACCAGAAACCCGGCTAAACAGGGCAAGACATACTTGACTTAGGACGTTTTTCTGAGTAAATTTTGGAATAGAAATTTTGGGCTAACGCCTGTTTTTTCTTTCCATTATATTGTATTTTGATCAAATGAATGAATAGATTTGTAATATCTTTGAAATAGAATGTAATTTAAAGAGCTTCCAATGTAGTAATCATAAAACATAAAGTAAAAGTAGTCGAAATAGAGGTGGAGATAACGTAGCAAATGCTAATGCAGCAGCTTTTTGAAGTCGAGAAGAAAGCGCTCGAATGCACTCGAAGATAATAGAGACAAAACTTTTGTAAAAGTAGCAGATCATTCAGTAGCGGATTGAGACAGCAAAGTTCTTGTCGAAAGGATATAATAAGCCCTTATAAGAGATGGAGGATATCTCGTTTATAGATTTTCCAGGAAACACTAGTCGCCTCACTGTCTTGCAAAATGGAAATATACTCACTGGCGGTAGGGTAGGGTGCTTTCGTAAAATTGAATCAACATTCTTCCAACTGAAAGTATACGAACCCCGACCAAGACCAAGATGAGATGACTGATGAAATACAGAATACTCTTACTAGGGGCCACGAGGCCAATCGATTCAGCAAATACTGTATCAGAAAATTTATGGCTGCTTAGCATGGCAACCACTATGTTCATTCCAGTCGGTTCAATTTATTTCGCCTTGTTTTTATAACGGCTACAGACAACAATAATTAGTCGCCATTGATCAAAACCAAGCAAAAAGCTTTTCTTTGTTATTGTAGCACAGCAATAGGGTTACACAAAAATGTGAATGATGTGACATCTATGGAAGTGCATAAGAATTGAACTCGAAAGATGTTAGTTAATATGGTACTATTGTTTTCTTTTATCCAACAGAGTATTATAATATGAAACATTTAATTTGGCGGATGGCGAATAGTAAGATATAGGGTTTTTCTTGCCATTGGACTCTACGGTCATCAGGAAACGTCAAGAAAACATACCTATCTATCTATTAAGACAATTGTCTATTGTCTATAAGACAATATAATCTAGCACAAATTAATTGGGGGAAATAAAAATAAAATAAATTGAAGAATTCTTCAAGAAACTTTCAATTTACAAGGATTAATGAAGAATTTATCATTCTCTTTATTTTGCCTGGTGTATAATAGCTTGTTCACGATACTTTTCCTCTTTCATTGTTACTGGCTTTTTCATTACAGAGATTACTTACAATATATAATATGATATAGTAAAATCCCAAATTAGAAATCAACTTAATTGTCTGATTCACCAATACATTGAATTAAATATGAGAATCAACTTCAGAATAACCTTTCAATGTCTATATGGAGTGGCACACGATTAATATCGTGAATTCCCCGTCCATAAAATCAAGAAGACAGACGCGAAATGAAGCTCGAATATGTTCAGAATTGAATTCCCTCTTGGTTTGATTCGTTTCCAGCAGACATAATAGACCTACACAGATTCAATGGGTCTGACAAAAGTAAGCTACTTATTCTGTTATTATCAAATTTCATAGTGGCTGGTATCCGTAAAAGGGTAGGTTTAGGGTTTCGTGGAAAAGCAAGGGGTTCGCCCTTCCAGACCCACTACAATGACTTCCGCTGCCCTTATCTGATTTTGATTCCACTTTGTGTATAACACCATAAACATCCAGTGAATGCGAATAGGGCCAGTCGGCTTGATCAAGATGCTCAAAAATAGAAATACCTTTTCATTGGTTGGCTGGAATTTGCCAATACTTCCGAAGAAATATGGCTATGTGAGAAGGATTTGAAAACACAATAATAGAGCAATTTGTATTCTATGTAGAATGGAATCGATTAGAAACATGAAAAATGTGTTTGAGAGGTTTCGCAAGACAGTTGAACAATAATACATCTTACACCATGAGCATTGGAAACGTTCCTCATAAAACATAAAATATCTTTACAACAGAAGGTACAGTGAAAATTCAAATACATTGAGTTTCTTCAATCCTAACAATTGATTAAGTTTTTATGTAGCACTTAATTCTTATGCTCACACTTGGTCGATTTTGTGTGCGACTCAGGTATGCTGTATATGCTAAAGCATTGGCCGCATGCTGTGCATCAGTGTGGACATAGGGATTAGAAATCAATTTTCAAAGTTCTTGTGACTTGAATGACGAATAAGCTCATATGTCCAAAATAAAGACAATTTGCGAGATTGTGAAGATTTTTCTTCATGGTATGATTCAACCTAATAAATCAGAAAGAAAGATTCAGTTTTCCTCAATGTATGTGAATTGATATCATACTTTATTATGACAGTTTCTACACTTTATACATCATACTTCGAGATGGATATTACTAACGATTTTATATCATGAAAGGAGTTGTAGTCCACGTTTGAGACACTAATCAATAATAATGAATAGTTTTGGTTTCATATAAATTTAACCTTGAATATGAGAAAAATCTTTTAATGAAATGTAAGTAAAGTGAATAATGTGTTTCCGACATGAATCCGCAAATACCAGCTTATGGAATAAACAACAGTAATTGTAAAAG
The DNA here is from genome assembly GCA_017141395.1 of Laodelphax striatellus. NCBI lineage: Eukaryota > Metazoa > Arthropoda > Insecta > Hemiptera > Delphacidae > Laodelphax > Laodelphax striatellus. Next base: position 8,290,543 of record CM029544.1, on the reverse strand, counting down.
ATCTAGTATCTCAGTAGAGCCACAAGGAAGGTTACCTATCTCTATCTCAAAGAAAACAAGATAGGATTTCGCTTCAAGAGGTGTTTCACTGAGAGTTAGGTTAAATGTTTAGGCAACGCTTAAACAGAGACTACTGCATTTAGATAACTTATTCCCGAGCTCCGCAAGTAGAATATTAATGGAGCCAGTATAGAAGCAAAGTTCAGCTCTCAAGTTTAAACTTAAGCCAGGCCTAAGTGAGAAGCAAAACTAATCTATAACAAATAACTTCAACAAGAGTTATAAGTCAAATTGTGTTGCGTGTGCTTAGTTTGTGTAGTGTTGCGTGAAAATTAGGATGAACTAGATGATAATACAGTAGCTATAAATCTGTACAACAACTCGAAATTATATAGCTCACAAAAACCATTAATCGTCCCTATAGGAATAGACCTATTTAGTATTAGAGCTTTTTATTGAGAGGCGATCAAAGACACAAATTAATTCCAATCTATTGAACTTGAATAGTTGAAGCGTAAAGACAACAAAATCAATAATTCGTTTCATTTAAACTTGATAAAACAAAAATTCCATGAATATCTGTAATAAAATTATTTTATGGGAACTAAATTCCACTCACTCATTCATCAAGATTTCCCAAATACAGTAGTACAGGACTTACACAGAAGTCTTGGTGAATTGTGTAATTTATCAAAATGTATACTGTAAAGGATCATATAGTATAGTTAAATCCTAGATAACAGAATTCAGTTTATGAAAATTTACAAAGAATGTAATGTAACTGTAAAATAATGTAAATGTAGGTTTCACTGGGTCTACATTGGAGTTTGCATCTTCAAATCATGAAACCTGTACATAAAACACAAAGGTTATTTACTTTTTCAACAAATTTCGCTGAATTTTGAACTTTCGCTGAAAGAACTCAATCATTTGAACTGACTTGGCATAAAAAGGTTGTGAATTGATTGCAAAATCTATTGTAAAAAATCAGATTCATCTCAGAAAAAATAATATAAACTTGAAACTCATTACTCAGCATTATTCTTGCTTTGTTCATGCTATAGTTTTAACTTTAGTTTTAACAATCAACAATAAAAACGTGAGAATGCTGGACCATGATAACAAAACCGCTATTTCAACTTCAATAGAAAGGATCAGTACGGATTTTATGCGTGGGATTTGTAGATCTATCCTATTTCGCTATTTGTGAGCATAGTAGTAACAACAGAACATAATTAACTCTCTTCCATCTGAATTCGAATCCCATCATAAATGCAGACAGTTTTCAATGTAAAATTGATGAAATTCATGAATAATTTTGATTTCTTTTGAGAGGAAAAATTAAATTTCTCGACAACCGCTCACGGCGGTATTCGCGGCATTTATTCCTGGAAAATATCGTAACGTAAATATCAAAACGTTTCTCACACCAATGCTGCAGATCGTATTAAAAAAGTGAGAGGAAAAGCGTACGATAAAAACGTAAAAATACGGAGTGAGCAAGGTCGCTTTCAACCCGAAATTCTCTTCACACTTTATCCTCAAAAATACACTTGCTATGCACTTTTTCACGAGAGAGAGATCACTCTTTTAACCTGCTTCAATCATACCATGATAAAATCTCTGAAAAGTGTGGAAATTAGAGGGAAAATGTAATAAAATTATTGATTACGAGGAATTTTCGAGTTTACCACCAGGTTAGACAAATATAATTGATAATTATCTCATTAAACAACAAATTTGCAAAAAGTAATAATCTACCTGCCGAAAAACTCAAATTAGAGGTTGCTATTCAATTGTAAAAAAGTCTCATTTCTTGTGTGATTATTTAATTACACGTGAAAATAAAGTTGGTAGAGAGTCACTCAACTCATGTTGATAGTTGCTTCAGCAGTATGATTCTCGCTCCTGCATCTCACTTTATCAAATATTCACATGTCTCAACCATGGAGAAAGCATAGGCAAGTAGATTACATCAGATGTTACTACATTTTTACTGTACGGCGAAAATAGTTCGTGCCAGGCGAGTTCAGAGGTCTCGCCGATCGCCCACTTGATTAACACAGCAAGAGTTTGAAGTACTCTTGAGTCCTCAAAGATATCGCCACCATCACGTCGCTTTTCCGTCATTCACAATTTAAAACATAGGGATAAATAATCTACTTGCGTATGATTTCTCTGAATCTCAACTCAAGTAGATACCAGAAAAAGGTTTGCCAGACACAAGTTTTCCCAGAAGTGTTATCATAGCTCTCTCTACCAAAGTTACATTTAGTAATGTCAAAGGACTAAAGTAATGTAATAGCTACCACGCTTAATACAAATTATTTAATCAAAGAGTCGGCAGACGACCGCAAGTGAAGGTGTGTGGGTGTAGGCGACACTGAGTGGGAACAGTATAGTATATTGACAGCTTGAGGCATGTCTTCCTGCAACCCTCTTCCACGGAACTCAATCTCGAGCGAGGTGGATACTCATCATCTCAACCCAGCCAGACATTTAATCAATTCATTGCAACGGTGAACATCCTGAAGGTCTCTTAACAGTCTCCTTCATAACTTCTGATCCTCCTTCCTAATTTAGAAATGTGATCCAAGTACATTTCAGTTATGTTTCAACAAACTTTTGATGCCAAGCTGCTAAATTGCACAGTCTACCGTTTCATATTTTTTGTTTTCCGTTTTAATCAACACGACGATGATAAATTGACAGGCAAAAGTTTAATACCAGAAACGATACTTGTATACCGAGAATATTCATACAACAGCTTGAAACTTGGAACAGTGACGTGAAATTTTGAGAGAAAACTTTGTTTTTCTACAGTTAGTAAACTTCTGCAACAGAAATGCGAAATTTCCAGTCACTGGAAGTGGTCTGTTTCTGTTTGATGAATAAATACGAAAAAGTCAAATAAAACCTCTTGAAAAGTTTGACGGTTTTAATCATTCATACAACAGTCATTGTTCAACTCACAAACTTTTAACATGTCAAGTTGAACTGGAAGTTTGTGACCAACCAACAACCATTACTGATTCTGGACAGGCGAGATGTATATATATTTCAAATGAAACGGAACTCTGCATGCACAAGTTATGACATTTCCATTTCTAGAAATACTTGTGTAACCTCCAAGGAGACCAGTGTGATAGGCATGTGAGTAGAGCATAATGTAAATGAATCACATTACTACAGGACAATGGATATTATATCAATAGGCTACTCTTACACAAATAAGCTCTTGAGATACAATAAAAATCCGAGTACCTATGATAAAATTAAGCTGGGAGTTCTAATTCAAGGGTTGATTAAAAATCGTTTGCATTGTTATATTCTTCATTCACATTATTATTTTCATCGATCAAGATGTTTTTATTGTAGTGATTTGCTGCTTACAATAATTAATTGAACTCAAAACCAGAAGAAACCATTTTTTGAACCCAGTGACTAAAGATTCGTTTATTAAAAAAATATCCATAAAAAATTTAAAAAATCGAAGAAATTACATTTTTTGTAAGATGGAAAAGTAATCAAATCAACTTAATTAATTCTTCCTCATACTTACAATCAATCATAATTAAATTACAAGTGATACTCGCATTCTCGATAAGTGTTAAAGAGAAATTCATTCAGGGATTCATTAAAGAGAAATTACTCTTAACATCATCTTACTCTTTACTATTATCTCGAAATATTCAATTTCGAGGAATTTGAAAAAAAAACTTTTTAATAAAATGAGATCTCTTTTCTAGATGTAGATAAAGTAAATGCGTCCATTCACTTATGGAATATTAAACACCATACTCTAGGATACTCTTGATACGATGTACAATGTTAATTCCACTCTCCACCTCTTTTGAGATTCATTTTCGAATTGGAAAAAGTATCTTTAAAAACGAAAAGAGATCTCTTAAAATACTCGATATAGGCTAGATGGAAATTCAAATTCAAATTTCTTTATTCTCCGTATAAATAATACAATCAGCAACAAGTGCCTGTATATCACAGTCGTCATTGATTTTACTATAATATAAATATAGTAAATATTGAAATTGAAATTGTTTATTGGCAGAAACAGAACTTTTACAAACAATCTTAGACAATCTTGAGCAATAATAATTATAAATTTGACAAGATAAAAAAATATTACAAAATATATTGCCAATATTGAGTAGGCTACTGTATTTACGTCAAGGAGGATAGAAATGATCGAGCATCGTTTGACTGGGACACGCAAACAGGTTTATTAAAATCGGTCGGTCATTGGCCTTCAACATTATCAAACCCTTGGTTTGAGCACGCAGAATCGGAAGTGTAGTAGTTTTTCCGATAGGCTTACTACGTTGAAATAAAATGTGCGTAGGACGCCAACGACGAGTGACGGATCTGTGGAAAGTGGGGACCGCCGGCCTGGGCAAGGCAAGCCATGTGGTGTGTACGAGCAAAGGCATGAATGAGGAGTTTGATGGGTTGGGTGAAGGGGGGCGGGGAGAGGGGGGGGGGTGTGCGACGGCGCAAACCAGACGACCCCAGCAACCCCAGCCAAGGTGAGGCAGATCAATAAACGAGGAACCGACCGGCAGGCAACCCAACGCCACGGCAGCCGGCAGCCTGGGATGGCATGCTAGGCAGGCAGCGAAGCACAGGTGGACTCCTGCTGCCTCTGCTGCTGCCTCTTTCAACCGTCGATTGTCGTCTCCCAAGCGATATACCTGTTGTCGATCCACCCACCATCCCCCATCCCCTAAAATATTCAACACACCCGAATCGTCACCAGCCACCGATCGCAAATCGTGCCACGCTAATTTACACTCCTACCCCCCCACCAAAACTCGTCACTCAAAGTCAAAAACCGCAACAAACCAATAACTCCCAACCAGCTCTTCAATTTTCTTGCAGACTGTTTCATAAGCCTGGAGAGATTCCAAAAGCCTCTGAAAAAAATAGCTCTCAACCGACTAACTCTTCAATCTTCTAGCAGACTTCGATCTGTTTCGTAAATTCCATAAGTCACAAACCGCCAATACGACATTAACTCTTTGAGTAGTTGTGAAGGTGATATTGTGGTAGTTATCCATAATAAATGAAAAGACAAGATGTTGTCAAACCACTGATTTATTAGAAAATCGAGATAAAATTCGAGTTACCGGAGATTGATAATGGTGTAACAACCGAAACCGGTATCTCGATTTTCTAATAAATCAGTGGTTTGACAACATCTTGTCTTTTCATTTATTACGACATTAACTCTCAACGAATTCTTCAATCTTTCAGCAGACTTTAATGTGTTTCATAAGCCTTCGTAAATTCCATAAGTCACAAACCGCCAATACGACACTAACTCTCAACGAATTCTTCAATCTTTCAACAGACTTCATTGTGTTTCATAAGCCTTCGTAAATTCCATAAGTCACAAACCGCCAATACGACACTAACTCTCAACGAATTCTTCAATCTTTCAGCAGACTTTGATCTGTTTCATAAGCCTACGTAAATTCCATAAGTCCCAAACCGCCAATACGACATTAACTCCCAACGAATTCTTCAATCTTTCAGCAGACTTTGATGTGTTTCATACGCAATAGCATAGGTAAATTCCTCGAGTCAAAAACCAATACAACAATAACGCCCAATCAACTCTTCAATTTTCTAGCAGACTTCAATTTGATTTTTCTAATTTTCTACCATTGAGGGTTAAATGTAAGAGAGGGCCGACTGCGCCCTAACTTCGCCCTCCTAGGTCAAAAAGGCAGTCATTCTATTCTATAAGCCTGGGAAGTGGGCAGATTCCATTAATCAAATACCAATAATTTCAAGCCAAAATCTTCTTGCAAACTTTGATGTGTTTCAAACGCCTGAGGATATCCTAAAAATCAAAGTTTTAAACCACAACAAACAAATTTTTTTTTGCAAATCTCTAAGTTTCTCACGGACTTGGATCTGTTGAGTGGTGGAGAGGACTAGTCCTGACGCTGCCTATTGCAGTAGGCATTTCATAAGTCTTCCAAAAATCGAAGTCGAAAGCCTCAAAAACCAATAACTCCCAACCTGCTCTTCAATTTTCTTGCAGACTTCAATCAGTTTCATGGGGCTGGAGAAATACCAAAAATGGGCCCCTACTTGTAGCCAATTTTTCTCTTTACCGGTCGTGTGAGAGCCAAGCCACAATACCTTGAAAGCAATTCCTATAGTTGTAGGATGTTATAATAATAATTTCTCTGGATGATGGACAACACATCCAGAGGAGTTCATTCATAAAATCAAAGACATTACAAATAATATTTTCAAAAATAACTTACTACATTGCAAAGTTTTTTAAATAAATGATACCCCACTATAATCGATATATACATCAATATAATTTATAACTTTATCAATTTCAGGATTATTATAATTTATATTATATTTCAGTGTTTAGTACAATAAATGGTACATAGCACATAGTAGAGTATTTCACTAACATTGTTGAAGGATGAAGCAGCCAATGGCAGATAATTATGAGAATGTCTAGTTGTAAAATTCTTTACATGTACAGCATTTGATAAATTTGCTCAATTATTGTGCTGAAATAATTTCTCCACTATAGCAAGTAATAACTTAGTAATGAAGAGAATTTATCTTGTTATTTGAGAAATTTCTTATTATTATTTTGCATCACATTAGGAATGAAGTGATTTTATGAAGTGAATGAAGTGATCCAGAATTTATAGGTATTATGACTAGCAGGACTAGAGGCGGAATAACGTTATGGTATTGGTGAACTCTAGAAATATAACGGCGAAGGGATGAAGGGATTGACAAGGGTAGGTAGTATACTTCCAGCTTCTCAATTCCTAGGAATCACGCGGATACCTGTCACTGTATCTACCAGTGGCGGGAAATTGCATACTACTCCAGAATAAACTTACATGAATAATGCACAATCGTTCATTATCAAAGTAACGGTATTCTGCCAAGGAAAAGCTATGAATGTCGAATTTCTATGAATGTATGAATTTGGAGTTTCTAAATTTACTGCTAGCGGGAAGCTACGAATAACGAATTTCTATGAATGCATGAATTTAGAGCATCTAAATTTGATGTGAATTTCGAATACACCCACATACGATAAAATCTTAATACATATAAATTAAATATAAAATCTATATATATATAAAATCTGTAATACATATAGATTCAATGGAATCAGCATTCCAATTCAATAAAAGTTTTTAATTAACTTAGAAGTATACATTACTTCTACAGGAGTACATCCGTACTATACATTTAGAAAATGTATTTCGAAGTATTTAATTTCATTAGTATTTTATTTATAAAATTATTTTTATAAATCTAGATGATACCCAAAATATAGCAATTCCGACGGAATTGATGAATGCTACAAAGGACTAAACCAGGTAAGAAAAGGACGTTTAATAATGAAATAGTATCCGTAATTGATGTCTTCAAAGGAAAAATCTGTAGACTTTATCTGATAGACTGAAAGATAATTGAGCGGCCACTAATCTTCCCTCAAAGTGGTGCAGCTTTAGGATTTAACACTGGAATCATTAACTCAAATGAATCGCAACTTTTCACAGCTTTCCTCTGTAGAAGACTCAAGAAAGAATACTTAATCCTTATTTTGTTATCTATCAATAACAAAATGAAGGAAAAATGGCAATGAGAGCTTGAATAGCTCTAATCAATTTCCAATCAATAATATTACGGACTAGTTTTTTGTGTTTATACTAATCAAATACATTTATAATATACTATTACACTAGTAATTTTAATATTACTGTACTTATTATATCAAATCAAGTACATTGAAGGAATCAAACAACACATAGGACCTATTCCTAGGTTTATTAAAGGGTAATAACTACCCTTGTAATCACTACCTGGTATTGTATGTTCAGTGAACTCACAGCAAGACGATGCTTAATATTTGTAGCTAGGCTGATGTAAGCATTTAATGAAAAGTGTGAATGAATACTACTGAGTTTGTAATGAAAAAAAATACTGTGTCATTATATATGTGATGACAACAGTGTCATATTTATGATAATATTGAAGCTCATGAACTCTGGGTCAGATTGTTAATAACGAGTCAGATTAATTGTTCAACCAGACTGTAACTAATGCTTCCTGGAAAACAGACCGGAATATACTTATGTGTAATTTTATTATGTATAACTTGTATGTTTATTTTATCAATGGCGGTTTCGAAGAGCATCACCAAATCAACAAGTCGAGCAGTTGGAATTGCTCTTAAAACACGCTGGAAATAAATTCAGGCGAGGGATGATCTGCATCTGTGACCTTTCCCCCCTTGAACCGACTCATCTCCCTAAGAAAAATCCATTAAAATGTCGGGGGCTGATCATTTGACCCCTGAAGCAATGACCTCTGACGTTGTAAAAAAGGTAAACCCACACTAGGGAACCATCTACGTTTTCATTTTCAACTCTCAAACCTCATTATAAAACAACAGTACTCCCTCATTTTGTAATCAGTGAACAAGGATTAATAAGTGAAGAACAATTTTCAAGTATTCATTTTGTCAGATTGCTTTCTAGATACGAGATATTGAAATTCCTAGGTTTAATTAACACTTCAAAATAATTGAGATCGAAACGCAAGTGGTTTATGTGGATTGGAGTGGGTTCTGAATCTGAATGTTAGCAACCAATGTTCCAGAAGGAACGCAGAACATTCGACAATATAACTGAGCACAATATATTGAATTTCACGGCTTGATTGAACCTTCTAGTGGCCGGGTTGATTTCCTAGCTCTTCACAAGTCCTGCGTGAACGACCCGTGAATCGTTAATCGTACTCAGTTTTAAATGCTGTTCAACTACTTTCAGCGTAATACGTTCTAATCAATTGTTTCAATTAGCACAATTCTGATAAAGAACTAAAATTTAAAGCTCAGAGGGTTCAGAAAACAAGGAACTCAAAAAAAAAACTCACAAGGAAAAACAAAACAAGAAAAGATGCCAAAAACATTCACATTTCAATCTTTTCTACATATCAGACTTACATAACAGTACTACGACTAGAATACTTCATTTTTATACATTACATTTCAGAAATGTAATTTAGCAGAAATGTAATATAGGCCTAACAAAAACCTCTAACATATCAACATATTCATGCTATTTACTGAATCCTTTGTTAAATTATGTAGTAGCATAGATGAATCTCAATTTGTAAAATCTATTACAAATAACTTCTACATTAATTTTCAGTAACAAAATTTATTCAACAAAAACCTCTGACATCAATATAATCATGCTATGTACTAGACCCCTTGTCAAATTATGAAGTAGCATAGATTAATCTCAATCAATAATACTAATAATAGCTAATACAGTAGATTAATCTCAATTAATAATACTAATAGCAGCTGTTACGAGCTGCTGCATTATCTCTCACAAGTCATATGATATAAGGAAGTTGAATCGATACGCTGAAAATTGATCAATTATGGCCCTAAGTTGGAAATTCGGCCCTAATTAAGGAAATGTAGTAGTGAAACTAGGCAGGTGAGTTGTATGAAAACACATGAGCAGAAGAAAAGAAGAATTTGTCGGAGGGATTGATTATCTAACATTCCAAGATGTTCTACAGCTGAAGTTGTTGTTAGGTACAATACCAAGATCGGTTTAGCCTTGGGAGGCCGAAACTTTTCGACATGAGCTACAAGCACCAACCGTGTGGGAGCAGCAACAGCTCCTAGCGATTTTGGTTGCTTAAGCGTGTAGCGCCATACCATGTTTATGGCGTAAATTACCAGACCGAGTAACCTTATGTCTAACCGCTCCAAGAAGCAATAAAATAAGACAGAAATTTACATTTTTCTAATTGCTTTTTCATGGAAGTTGTCCATGGCTCGTAAAAACTACTAGGCATGTTACAAGCCAAGTGTCCAGGTGGTATATCACCACGTGCTATATTAACAGAAACGATAAAATTCATAGAACGTCGGAAAACTCTTTTCAAATCATCAAACAGAACACTTAACATGACATTATTGAAATGGACTACATTTATATTAAATTATAAAATATATTTGTAGGTAAATACGATGATTTCGTTTCCTGTAAATATTTGTTACGCCTAGTTGATGGGGACTGTAGTATTAAGAAGATATTACGAAAGATATGATTTTCATATCACTGTAGATATTATCATTAACATACGATTATTACGACAAAAATACAACTATTATAGTATACTTGAATACTACAAAATTCTTCATTTGGTATTCGAAGATGTCACTGATATCATGATAATTGAAATAATATCTACCTGAAATGGTCACGATATACGTTGAATTGTATACTAGGTTATGGTTTGACAAAAACATTTGGACCCTAAAAGTCCAAGGTTGGGTTGATATGTCCAACATCTTTTTGCTCACATATATAATTTACGTTCGAAACCGCTAACCACAAGTAGATTATCGATTTTAAATCTGAAAAGATTGAAAGACAAACCGAATTAACATAAACAATTGAAAATATTTACAAGGATTGAATAAAACTTGAAATGTTTCACTGTGTTACTGCAGCTGATCCGTCTGTTGAATGTGAGTTCGCCGTTTTCCTTTTACAAGACTTGTAAAACTTCATGAAAGTTGTAGCCTCCTGGGGCCTGTTTAAAAAAATGCAGGTCCTGTAAAACAGGAAAAAGGCATAAGGACACTAGGCATGAGTAGCACTGTGTACTATGTAATAAATGAGACCAGTGTGTGCCCGCTATTTTCCCGTATTACAGGACTTCTAATTTTCTATGAAACAAGATCCTGGTCACAAGAGGACTGCTGCCAACAAGTATCACTTGCAGAATCAAATATCACCTACTTTTGCGAAATAAATAAAGCACCTACTTGTGCTTAACTCATAAAGATAAAAAATGGCCTCTCTACAATGGTAAAAAGACGTGCAGGAATGAAGAAAGCCTGAATACAGTACGCTTCAAGTAGCTCCAACTAAGAAATACCCTTTTAGTCAAGTGGTCTAGCAAGTAAGTGGAGAGCTCTAAGTATGAAACCTGTTGAGAACATAATCTTAATGTGTCACATAGACACATTCACACGTTCATCATGAAGCTAGATGAGAACTGGAGCAAGTCTACATTTTCCAGACCACTCGCTTCAAGCTAACTAATCTCTTTGTCGCGCAAGAATAAAAAGAACTAATAGAAAAAACGTTTTCTATTATGGAAAGATTCCACAAAATCAATATTTGTTCTACAGATTTTAGAAAGGACTAATAGGTTAATTTAATCGGAGAAAAAACTAAAACGAATTTATTTAATAAACAAAGAAATAATTACAAGAATACGATTAATTTTAATATTGCTAATATCTCAATCTATTCTTGTTAATATCTTATAAGTATAACATTTAGAATAAAATCTATGTTGTATAAGGAAGCACGATAAGATGTGACATAATTAATAATTTAATGTCTTTCTATTTCATAACGGTGGTTCGAATCCTACCATGAACTAAAGGAGAGTATAATACTATACAAACAAAAATCACCCACTAATGTGTATTTCATCCTTCAAGCTGCAATAAAAACCATATACTTGGACCTGGCAGCCTATTTTTTACGGAATTAATCATAAATTCATAATGAATATCTTCTATAGATTACTATTATGGGTTTAAAAAAAATAATTATTTAAATTAGTGGAATAACGGACAATGATTCAACTGAGTGTGGGTTTGGAGCCTTCGACTTCTTCAACTATTTACCAATCAATGTTGAGATACCTTGCTATTATCGACTTGATTTCAATTATTTAGTTAATGGTGCTAATCTTTCCCTTCATTGTCACAGTACTATTCTTTTCGGAAATATAATAACGAATAAAGCTGTAAGAATTACATGAAACATTTGTTTCGAAACAATGTTAGCAAACATTTCGTTGCTAACCAAACATTGCTTGCAGCTCATTTTCTACGAAACTGAAGAATGAAGTGAACACCTTTCCTCACGGATATTAATTGAAATTTTTCACTCCACCAAAACTCATTTCATTTGTTTGGGTGAAAAATAAGTTAATAACAACAGACTTCTAAATATGGTTGCACGCCATGATTTGAAAAAATATGAACTTTTCATTCAGCGCCATCTCGAGTTTAATTTAGAGATGCAATACATTCATTCGAGCATAATAATCGCGTCCGTGGAGAATTTCACGGGTATAATATTCATGTCTCCGGAGAACGAAACATCAAGAAAGATGTATGAAAAGCGCTGCTGATATTCATTCTTCTAATGTCGGAGAGTCCTTTTCACGACTGTCTCAAACAGTGAGGCTCTCATTTACAACCAGAGCGTCGCGTTTTTCCTGAATTCAGACCGGGATATTAAAAGTTGGGTATTTAACGTTGCTAGAGAAACTTCGCAGTATTAAATATCAAATACAGACAATACGAATCGCGCTACAAACGGTCGAATATAAGCCGATTAATTTTCCAGTAGACTTACATTTTCTGTCGTAATTTGTCGACAGAATTTCAATCCTCCACTCTTCGCTGCAATTAAATGCTCTTTGATTCAAGAAGCCCTTGAACGTTTACGAAGATTTATAAGTTACTAACAATACTTCTACTTTGATAAGCGATCTCTTTTAATCCTATCCGGGACTGGAAATTGAAAAAACAAAGTACCGGCAATTTACTGTTGGGATTTTTTAAAGCGATAGGTATCAATAGCGACAATTTAAGGCATAATATCGTTACAGAAAACAATATTAGTCAAATTTCCTTCCAACTTTTTTTATGTACGGCTCTACTCACACTTGGAAACTCAAATCGCGTCGCTCGGCGACTGGAATAACAAAACATGTGTTTTCAAATGATGACGTTCAGACAACGCGGTTGCAGGATCGTCTCAGCGTCATAATTTGAAAACACATGTTTTGTTATTCCAGTCGCCGAGCGACGCGATTTGAGTTTCCAAGTGTGAGTAGAGCCTACCATGTTTGTCATTTCAAAGGTTTATTCTTTATTCAACGATTTTTGTCATCGGCAGATCCATTTCTACTTACAGTATAAAAAACTGGAGAAGATGAATAAAATTATTTTCTAAACTTCAACTTTATCATAACTTTTTTCATAAGATTATTGTCATTGTTAGATTCATTTCAACTCAAAACTTCAACAGTATGAAGAACTGAAGAAGATAAATATCGCTGTATGAAACAGAGAGGAGGAAATTTTCGAGGAGTCTGCTATCAGCTACCAGTTATTTTCTTTCATTTCATTTTTCAAATCATTTTCTTAACTTCAACTTCATCATAATTTTTCCGTAGGTGTTTCATACTACTGACAGAATCGCTATTTCTTCTTCATTCACTGTATTGTTCTTTCTAAGAAAGCCGGGGTCAGGTCTCTTCTTATTTCCTTTTCTTCTTCTTCTTCTTCTTCTTCTTCCTCCACCACCATGCTGTTTCTCCACATTTTCTTCCTTATGAAGTAGGGTGCATTTCCTTTTTTCAATCTTCTGCACAGTTCCTTCCCCGTTTCGCTTGTCTACAGCCCACCCTACTTTTCCCGGAATTCTCCGCCAGCTTGATCCCACCCCCACCTCATTCTTGATCTCACTCAACTACATAAATTACTTTCCATCATAGGAGTACTAGTCTGCTCAAGTATATAAATAAACTGAGCCTACCTAGACATTGGAAAGTATGTTTTTTTATACAATTACGAGGTGAAATGTTTAGCACTCCCAGGCCTGTTTCATGAAATTTTAGAAGGTCTCTAAAACAGGAAAAAGGAGGTCTCACACTAAACATTAAAAGCGTTCAACACCACATAAATAGTGTCTAAATCCAACCAGGCACGGCACACTACGCAAAAAATATTAAACTAGTTTGCTTCCCCTTTTTTCATGTATTACAGGACTTTTATATTTTTATGAAACAGGCACCAGGACTTTAAATCACTAAAAATGAAAATCTATTTCTTCAACTAGAATTATTCAAAAATGGTTATATCAAAAGATGGTGTTTGATGAATTCAAACAAGCAGAAAAGATTGCTTCAAGAATCCCTATTATGTTTGTATAGGAAGCTAGCTTTCTTACAAATCTCAATTCAATATTATATTGCACTATGATATAATTCGAATTAATCTTTACAGAATAGTTCAAGTTTGAACTATAATAGTTGAATAAGTTTATCGAATTGAAAAACTGCTTCCAGCGTCAACAACACTGTTGAAATGAGTTTCTATCTGTTTTTGATCTCTTTCAAATAAACTTCAAGAAAAATAGATAACAAATTTGAATAAGGATGGGAAAATTTCGATCTCAAAGCATTGTTAAGATGAGCCTGTGCCTGTTTTTGATCTCTTTACATCTAACTTGAGAAGTTGAGAATCTGTAAGCAAGTTTGAGGGAAAGTGGTGATCCTATAATCAAATTTGAGGAGCATTTGTTTAGATCAATTTTTAAAGAAAAATTCTAGTCCAAAGAATTGTTAAATCATTGATGAGCTGGTGTGTGGTTTTGATCTTTAACTAATGAACTTGAGGAAACGAATTTTGAAAATCTGCGAACAAATTTGAGGAAAAATAGAGATTCTAAAAACAATTTGGGGAAATATGTAAAAAACGTTGAGGGGGAATGTAGAATCTGTCTGTTTACAAATTCTATACTACAGAAACTGTACAAAAGAAACAGGAGGAGAGATTAAAAGAGAGTTCTCACCACAATTTACAATCTGGTATGAGTGACAATTAACGGGGAATTGGATTCCTCTCTCCTCAGGGAAAAAGGATGTTCGACATTGATTTACAAGTCACAACAGTGCTAAGGACTGCTTCCTTGATGACAAATCAGAAACGAAAGGTGTAATATCAAACACCCTTTTCTATTCACTCCCTACGATTGCGAGTCAAGTACAGGCGAACCTGCCGCTTACATAAAGCATTGCCATAGACGTGGAATAGTACTTGAAAAACGGTCCAACGAAACACCGGAGGACTCAATAGCAGGTGAGAGCCATCTGATATGAATAGAGCCTTTCATTCAATGGTGGTGTCAAAGAGCTCCTATGAAATGACAAGTTTCATAAATATTACTAGTGCACTTTACTTGAATGCTCAAATCTTATAACCGTGGACTCATTTGTGGATGAAAATTGTGCCTAGGCAAAGGTTCAGAGGAGGTTATTTAGAGTGAATTTTCACAGAATCACTAACAATTTACTAAGATTAGGTTGTAAAAAATATTAGATACACCTGGTATATCTTGTCTAGTGAGTAAATCCGGACAAGACACGAATGAAAACCTCAAGAATTAATAATCTGAATTTCTAAAGAATAAGAAGATTTGAAGTTGTCGAAATTTTCTCCTACACTGTTCGTTCAATATACAAAAAAATTTAGAATGGATATTTGACATAAATTTTCAATCATTTATTTGTTTTGATTGTAGTTATTGGAATACTTTCGGATGGAATTATTTATTCTGTTTCGCTGAAATTACTACACGCTTTATATCAAATACTGTTCACGAGCATATTTTCACCCAAAGAATACTTCACTGATGCAATTTAAAGTCATGGCTACTACAAACATTCTTTCTTTCACATTAATTTCAAGCATTGAGTATTTGAAGGCTAATATCTTTCTAATGGGTAATAAACTTTGAAATTAATACACTTTGTATACTTCACCGATCTAAAACGTTTTTTCTCACTACCTTTCTAAGAGACTAAATCCTAGTTGCACATAGTTCTGTTAGGCTCAACAATGTTAATAATTGTTATGAGTAATTAAGCATTAAATTTAATGCACTTTTGTGGGACTAGCCCTACTTTTCAAGTACAAACTTCTTCTAAAAGTAGTCACTCTACCTTCCCTAGTAAGAAACTATTACTCTATCTTTCTAAGAGAAAGTATTCTTCTAAAAGTATTCATAATTGTAATTGTAAATGAAATTCTGATAAAAAATAAGTTATTTATTATCATTATTTTGTTATTTATTTATTGAAGGTAGTATTCTCTCTAGTCTATGAGAAACTAAACTACATTTCTCAGTGAGAATCAGAGATTCAAAATCAAAAATACTCAAAAACAGTTAAAAAGACTCAAAATCTCAATACAGAGAATAATCCGTGGCGAAGCGTGGTATGCTAATTTGGTCATCGCCGGGTATATTTCCTATAGTAAATATACCCGGCGATGACCAAATAAGCATACCACGCTTCGCCACTAAGAATAATATAATATTACATCTTACTTTGCTCTAATTTCAAGCTCAAATAATTATTGTAGCGTACTTTTCTGTAGAAACTACCATTAAATACAGTATATTATTATTATTATTTATTTATTTTTGTATGTTATGCTAATGTTGTACCAATTTTACTTTGTATTGTTAACCAATATTATTGTTGTATAAATATTGATTGATTGATTGATAAATACAAGAAAATTCAGACAAGGAGGATCTCAATACCAGTGCATCAAAGTAAAAGTCAGAGGAGTAGACGTGATGATGCAGAATGAAAAGAGCCTAGAGGCTGCAAACAGAGAAACAAATTTTTAGGCGTAGGGGATGCTGTACTGCTCCAGCTTTGAAAGAAGTGGCTGGGAGGCTCCGCCCATCCCACAGCTCTCTCACACACACACGCACGCACGCACACCTCTCCGATCCTGGAAAGTGCAACTACTACTATGCAGCAACAGCAGCAGCAGCAGCAGCAGCAGCAGAAGCCGGGGCAGGCACCAAACTAGCGTCTGCACGTGTAAGGCTGCTTTTGACAGCTCAGCCCTACGCAATATTCATTGTCCGAGGTTCATCTCCGTTCGCTCGTCATTGCCAACTTGCCAATCGTTGGTTCATTAATATCGAACAACGAATCGAGCAACAATGTCGCCCGTTTCAATGTACATAGAGCAAAGCATGTAGTAATTTCAACCGAATAACCATGGAATCAAAATTTCACCCTAAATATTATCATGAACACGAGCAAACTGACAGGTGATTTGATTGTTGAATCAAATTTGTCGATTGTAATCTGATTTCATTCAAATTATCAAGTATACACCCAAACAAACTAAATACAGTACAAGCAGAATAATATAATAAAATTCAATAAAATAAATAAAGTACAAACAGAATAATGTAGAATTCAATAAAGTATAATAACAACAACCATGATATACGAAGGGAAAGGCTACCTGTATTACCACAGAGAACAGACTTAGTAAGAGATAGAGAGTATGCCTTCTATATGCTATTACGTAGCAGTTGCTGGAGATAGAAATAAACTAGAAGAAAGTTCCCAAATCTAAGTACGTAGGTGAATAAGGTATACATTATGCTGTAAAAAAATATTCTAATCTGTAACTAGAAAAGTTTATAAGCATTTGTGTTATAAAAATTGTTGATTAAAATCCTTAAATCCAATCTATAAATATTAATACTGGTAAATAAATTTACCCTTGTATTTTAGTTTGAAATGTAGTGGAATTTGAATGAATGAATTTTATTCTTCATTTTACAAAAAAAATTACAAAACAAGTGTATATTTTTCCATAATGAGATGAATATATTTAATTGTCAAATTCCACTGAGAATTGGTTACACTGATTTCATAGTGGAATTTCCGAATTTGATAATATTGTATCCATTCAGTTCAATAAAGCAAAGATGGCCCATGTTGTGGAATAATAAGTATTATTATCAGCGAACGTTTTTAACAGTGTTTGAAAAAGAAAATAGCAGGTACGGTGCTCAACGAACATAGTACTGTTTTGAGGCTGAAAACATGAGCCCTAACATTTAAAGGGGAGAGGAGAGATAACGGACTAAAATCGAAGTGCAGAAAATTAATAAAATTTAAAATACAAAAATTGAGCTCGCAGGGCTCGTGTTTTTAGTCCCGAGCCGGTTCGACTACAGTAACGATGGCAGCAAAACTTCATCAGTAAATTTTCTTCAAGTGGAAAATCCTAGAGAACACAGGATTCAATACTTTTTTATTTTTGCAACATTCTTGAAGGCTACTTTGGCCGTGAGAGAACTTGCAGCCCAATAAATTATTACTGACTTGCACCTCATGCTTTTCCTTGCCTCTTGTAAAATGTTGCAAGTTTCCAAGTGTTCAGCTGTCTAGTACACACAGTTATTATGATATACAGTGTAGTATATTCAATAATATAAATGACAGGATACATAGGGCACCCAATAGTTTATATACTTGAACACAGCGGCTAAGCACCTCTTTTTTATTTTTCCATTAATATTAGAGACAGAGCAGTGTTCAATAAATTAATGTTGTAAAATAATGGTAAAAAATTAATGTTAAGTTTCAACCAATTTTTATCTCATATATAAAAGCGTTTTTACAACTCGAGCTAATGGCAACAGAGAATCTACAATTAAATGGAAAACTGAAATCCTATTATCAATGGTTGAATAGCAACAAGAGTACTAAGTGCATTACATTATTACATTATAAATCACAAAAATTCCCAGAATAATCAATGGCTGCTCAACACCATCCCTAAGCTACTTAATCGAATCCATTAGTGTTGTAAAATGACTAATAATCAAGTTCACTACAACTCGCGGTAGGTTTTAATCTGGACATATTCTGTAGCTTTTTTCACAAATAAAATTGGAAATGAATGTAAATTAGGCACGCATGAGAGAAGCCAGTAACACATATTAATCATTGTCTACATTGTGAATTCTAACAATTGTTCGGTTCCACTCGGAATGGCCAACTGTTGTCATTCTGGGAGTTGGCTTTCAATTAGCTGTCGATGTTTATAGTGAGAGTTCATCACATCTGCACCGCAAGTTTACATATGTACTGTATAGGGAGGGGTATACAACGGTATAAATGAATGGGCTGTGCGGGGGGCAGGGGGTTTGGTTAGCAGTATAGATAAATGGGAGGGCTGTGTGTTTTTGATAATAATTGAGGAAAAGAAACAATACACCAATAACCGTGACGCTTTGTTGTGGATAATGCGACGGTGCTGAAAGGTTCGGTGTTTCGGAAAATGATGAAAACGAATACCCAGTTGAATTCGGTCCAAGGACGTTATCTGAACAGAGCTGACGACACACATTATTTACGCTTGGTTCAGCCGAATGACAAGGAAAGAAAATAGGCGCCATGGACCCGAGTGGGAAAAAACCGGTAGCCTGGTTACCAGTCGGGAGTCGCATTCGGCAACCATCACAGCCAGACATTCTCTATTAAAAAAGACAGCCTCCCAGCTACCTGGCTTTGCAACAACGTTTATAGTTCACTTTCGATATTAGCATATCGTCCAAACTTCAACGTCCACAAAATTCCAATAAGAATACGATCCAAAAAAGGAACTGAACATTTGGAAATTTGAGAACCTTCTTCCTGACGGAATCGTTCACATAGACCTACCAAATTACCTCTGAGTGGATCCCACCAAAGTTAGAGGAGAACGACCGCTTTGATGATGTTGAGGTCTCACACAATATGGTTTCCAACACATAAAATAAGCGTATTATTTGATGAAAATGTGGGCCTACACAAAATTAAACTATTACTTTTCATTGAACTTTCATAAATTTAATACAACACAACAGAAGAATAATGAAGAGTAAAGCAAAACGGATTGGGAGTTGAAGAACAATATGCGAAATAACTGAAATTCAGAGTGAGGTCAAGAAGAGGAAACTAGGAACAAAAGAAGGCTGGGATGGAAAGAAAAACAGGAGGGAACAAGAAAATTTAAAACGAAAAATGAAGAAGACAGTGAAAAGGCATTGGGATAGGTGAAAAAGAGAGTAAGAGGTAAAGAAGGGGTGAGAAAAGTCCAATTTACAGTGTCTGGAGAATAGGGGACACAGAAAAGGAGAGAGTAAAATAGAATACAGCAATGAAAGTAGAGGTTTAAAGGAA
Organism: Laodelphax striatellus; assembly: GCA_017141395.1. Taxonomy (NCBI): domain Eukaryota; kingdom Metazoa; phylum Arthropoda; class Insecta; order Hemiptera; family Delphacidae; genus Laodelphax; species Laodelphax striatellus. Next base: position 8,270,629 of record CM029544.1, on the reverse strand, counting down.
GTGAGGGGAAATGAGGAAGAGGGCGAAGGGGGATGAATATAAGGAGAATGAAGATGAAATAGAGAAGAAAACGAAAGAGAAGGAAGATGGACGAAATGTAGAAGAGGAAGGACGAAGAAGATAAATTATTGGAAATTAGGAGAATGACAAGGAAGGAACATGGAAAACAGGAATAGTAGTATAAAAAAAAAACACGAAAACTGAGGAAATTATACAAAGGAATAGTACGGAGAGGAAACGAATCAAGACAATAATCATACCAATCAAAAAAGATGGAAATAAAAGAGGAGGATGAACGGGATAAGTCATGATCCAAAATTGGGGGGAGGGGGGCACAAATCAAAATTAGGGTAATATGAGCCAGGAAGCATTCTACAAAACGGTACCTACTTACTTTTACATACTAGTCAACTCAATGAAATGCTCAGAAATCATTTTGTGTGGGCCTAAACAGAAACAATTGAGAATCAACAGATATTTATTTCATTTAGCATTTTTTTTACTACATGTTGGGGGTGCACGTGTCCCCTTGTGAACCCCCCCCCCCCCCCTATGTACGTATCTGTCTAGTGGAGCACCAATTATTTTGGAGTTGACAATCAACGTTAATCAAACAAAGCCGTGCAAGTATTTTCGACAGTGAAATTCTGACAAATTAATTGAACTAATACGAAAAAGCAATACCAAATTATTTATTATTAATTGGAATTGCGAGGATAACGGGAACCAGCGCATAATTAATTATTTCAGATTGAGTCTAGATTATTTACATTTCATGCATTCCATGGAATTCTCATCTAATAATTAGATTAATTTCTCGTTCATATGTCAATAACGAATGATTGCTTTTCTCACTTATGACAACATGGTAACTGGAAATTGGAATCACTTTTGATTCTTGGTAACTGTGAGTGATAAGTGAATATCCATTTTCCGACATCGTGATGCATGAAATAATTGCATCTATTCAGATAAAAAAACTGACTCAACACTCGTAGACCGAAAATCAATCAGCATATTATGCTAGATGTCTATGATCTGGAGATTTTCAGAATAAAAATATCAGCCTTTTTATATTCATCAACAGTTCAAATCAATCAGCATATTATGCTAGATGTCTATGATCTGGAGATTTTTCAGAATAAAAATATCAGCCTTATTATTCATCAACAGTTCTCTCAATTCATCTCAAGAAGTAGTTCATGTGACTTGGGCACTTCTAGATGATTCAAAGCATGTGATGATTACAACATAATATTAATTTTTTACTTCAATTTCATACGTTCATAAATGTCTAAAACTTGGAAATTATGTACCTATAAATGAATCATAACTATATCTACGATTCACATTCACAATTGAAATCACTCATTGAAAAAAATAATAAACTGAGAGTTATTAGGAACTTCACTGAAATGTCTACTTTGTTGCAAAACTACTCATTCCTTCTATGCTTCTTTAAATTGTTTTCTCTTCTTAAGTTCTTCTCATTGTAGTGACACGGCAATAAAAAAGGAGTTTCTAGTTAACTAGTTTACTTATGAAGAACATCGATGTAATCATTAGGTACTAAAGTGAGATAGATACTTCTTAAAATTGAGTTTTAGATGTAACTTCCGTATATTAACCTTCCGGTCTGACATTTTCGGAAAATTTTGAAAATCATCTTGTGGTAGCTCAGAAATAGTAATTATAAAAGACTATTTAGGTCTGATTCTATAGAAACATTTAGTAACTAGGAAATAATAAACAGTAGAGTTTTATTGTTTTTCAAATCTTTCGTTTTGAATAATACAGACATAAAGTACCTATATGTATGAGACAAGACCAATAACAATAATTCATATCAACTCTCATGACATTGGCTACTCAATAATTAATTCAATTTGAGAATATTACTTCAATTCGGACAATTTGTTTAAAATCCATAAGAGACGTTTTAGCCTGCTATACTTGAATAGATATAACTTCCGTATCAGCGTAGCACGTATAAGATAGGGAATACAATGCATTTCGATACGAAAGTTATATCTATCTATTCAAGTATTTCTTACTTTATCTATTCAAGTATAATTTCCTTGTTTTTCCATGGGGATGAGTTAGGGCCGCTTTCCCCAACATGGCTTAATTAATAACAGCTGACGCTCAATTTTTTTTCTATAATTTTTCTATTCTCCGAATGAGGCTTAAGCTAGATGTATAGGATAAGCAGCGTTGGGGAAAGCGGCCTTCAATGATATGTAATAATAATTTTATATTTCATACGGTTAGTAAGAAACCGCAAAACAGCCAACAATACAGAGTAGGCTAACATAAGCAGCATGCAAAAGAAGCGAGTAAATGATCTTACCGTGGGAATGCACTGATGGCTGGGCGAGATGAAGTCGAGTCCACGGTTGCCATGTCCCGAGAAGCATGTCTTGATGTTCTGCATGAACTTGCGGCGAATGGCCTTGAGCGAGTAGACGCAGAGGGCGCTCAGCTTGCTCGGCTTGCTGGAGCCCTCGCCCTCGCGCTCAACGCTCTCCGAGAACACGGCGAACAGCACATCGTCCTGGGCGGTGATGCCCAGCACGGCGGCCAGGTCCGAGCCCGGCTTGCCCACATACCCAGCCTGCACCAGGTTGTACAACTTGCCGCTGCCTGTGATGCACTCGATCGGGATCTCAGTGTACGAGTAGTAGTTGCCGTCATCGTGGCAAACGCGCAACAACTTCGAGATGTAGGGCGACTGGTTGCTGTGCTTCATCTGCTGCGTCAGGAAGTAGCTGAAGCCTTCCGAGCTGAATCCGTACACGTAGTGAATGGGATACCGTTCACGAGCTAGAGAATTCACATACATTCTTGTTCCGGTGGTGACGGCTGTTTCGGCAATCATGAACATCTTGTCCTGTTCCAACCTGCGTGAGGAGACGGCTGGGACCTCGGATCGGTAGGGGGAGTTGTTGGTGTAGGTGACTCCGACGTACATGACCTGAGAGACGGGCGGTTTGGGCGGACCGGGCGCGATGAACGCCACCGTCGACGCGGTCGCATTGTTGGCGACGACGGCTTCCTTCACTTCTTGCACGATGTGCGAAATGTTGTGTCGGTCGCGCACCCAACACATGCCCTGGAACAAGCTGCCGCATTGGATGAGTCTTGTAGTCGTGTAGTCGATGACCAATGCTTTGTTGACGTTGTCGGTCGGCTTTTTGACGACCGAGCTCGGACAGTCGATGACCGAGCACTCGATGGAGTCATCTTTGGGCCCGGTCACCTCGACCACCACTTTCTCGAGTTCTGGTGACAGCTGATAGAGCCGGTTCACGGCGCCCACATAGACGCGGCCGGTGTTCCTGTCGACCACCAGGTGATTGAACCTCTCGGTGCCCGTGTCATCCGAAAATGTTCGGACGATGTTGCTCGATGCACCCGGACACTCGACCGAGCTCAATGTCGCCCACACTAGAAGGTGCACCACGCCAGGCGCCGCCGGTATTCGCATGCTGCACCAAGCCGCTGCTACTGCTCTGCTCCTGCTCGCTCACGTCATAAGTCACCTCTGCAACACACACACAACAACCACCAATTAGTCACTAGTTATCTATTATCAACCTATGTAAATTGCCATTCTTTTTTTACACACAAGAGAAACAAAAACATTCTTATAATGTTATAAACTAATTGTAATATAAACTAATTAAAAAACCATATTCAACGAACGTTTTATAGTATTTTAAATACCACAACATAAAACTCAATATTGTGAACTCAAGATCAAAAGTAAAATTCTTTGATTATAAGTCACTTCTGCAACACACAACATCAATTAGTTACTAGTTATTATCAATCGATGTAAATAATACAACGTAAAAATATAATATTATGAACTTAGATCAAAAGTAAAATTGTTTATTTATAAGTCAACTCTCCAACACACAGCGACAATAATAAAGTCACTGCTTATGTATTATCAATCGATGAAAAAATAACGCAACATAAAACTATAATATTATTGTGAACTGAACATGAAAATTTCAAATGAATGTTATTTATAACTATGATGGAACACGAGATATATAAATTTATATGTAGTACAGGAAGGGGAACAAAACTACAATTTATTGTTCATTAATCATTTGAGTAATGTGGTAATAAACGTCATGTTCATCATCCATGATTCTATTACAGTAGTAGCAGTACTGTAGCTAAACTAAAATACTTGTCATGAGTAGTCCAATAGTTTTGAAACAAAAGAGACAGAGAGCTATAGAGTGAGATGAAAAATTACAAAGTTGAAGTTCTTGACACTTTTCCAGTAATTTTCATTAATTATAGCCTCCATATTCATAGCATTATAATTTCAAGTGAGAATATCTCAACATCTTCATAACAGAAATAACATGTTCAATACAGAAACGCACACGACCTTAGGAGATATTCATTTTATAAGATTCAAAATCTGTATCACCACTGAGGAGGAACAAGAAACAAATAATTTGAAATTCAGTTGGGAAATCGAAATATTATGAGACTTTAAAAATAACGTTTTTAGAAGAGAGTGCCAGAATAAACCAATTTGAAATCAGCAATGAAAATATTTACAAACTTGAACTATCATTGCTTTGTGAAATGAACTCAAATGAAAAGAATTCACATCAAATTTCATTGAATAAAAATATTCATTGAACTCTTATAACTACTTATTACTTTCTATCTGATAGTAGTGAACGATGGCAGAGAGTAGGTAAGATAAAGAAATGATGTCAGCAAATATGAATGAATTCGTAGTTGTCGTTAGAATTGAAATGATGGCTCTTGAATAGTTCATCGATAACCGAAGCAAGTGATTCGAATGCTTTCCACTTGAATTTTCAATAGATGCTTGATTGCTTTTCAACCACTGCGCTGAAAGTTTGAAAAATCAAGGGAGCTGAAGAAAAAACAACATGAGATGGGAATTTTTCACTGGTGTGCCAACGGAATAGAGAGCACACTACAGCTAACTGTTGATCGACAACGAAGACAGAGACAGTTAATTAGCAAGGACTCTTAATCCAATTAATTCCCATTCCCCTTGATTTTAGACCGTCCTGCTTTTTCCAGATCAAAATTGCTTTTCGATCTCCTTCGAGTGGAAATTGGATATTGAGAGTTCAATCACACGTACGCCAACTAACCACAAAAATGTCAATAACTGAGCTCAACAGCTTAACGCGTCATATTTTCAAAAGAGCAATGATTTCTACAGTACTTCACTTCGATTACACTACTCCAAAAGAAAGATTTTTTTCAAATCTAAGAATCGGCCACGATTTCATTACAGTACTGAACCGTTTTGAATGGGATACTGAGTGAAAGGATGACAGAATGAATCACTGTAAATAAATTGGTATTCTCCAATACTTCACTTCGAGAACGCTACTCAAACAGAATCGGAAGAAAGCTTTTCTAAGAAATTAGAATTTATTGAAATGAATCATTGCTGTGAAATGGAACGAGTTTTCTATACCAAGTAATTGGTGATAACAGGTGTATTTTTGTGATAACTAGGACTGGTACTCAGAAAAAGCAACATGTATTTTAATGGTTTGTACTTGTATCAATAAATGAATATTTATAAGATCGACGACAAAATAACTCAAGTCTTCAAATATGAAAACGTATGGTAACAAAACCATAGTGGAGAGGTTGGTTTCTGTATAATATCAAGTAGCAATATGAACTAACAAAATATTATTATTGGATCTGATTCTATATTATGATTCTATCGTATAGATAAATAACGAAGAGACATCCGCGAGATCAAGTCACGAAAGGTTGGCACTAAATTGGATTGGTAACAATCACTAATAAAAATAAATAGACTGGCGATCTGACTTGATAAATAGACTGACTCATCCGTGACTTGAAAATATAGCAGATTAAACTGAATTACAAACACATAATTCTGTACCACAAGCACCTCACTATTAGAAAAAAAAACTACTATTTGCGAGTTTTCACCGTGTGTGTTTTACATGGAAACACCAAGAATACATATTTAATAAGGTGACTCATTCTCACACAGTTTTCCACTCATAAATATTGTTGAGCAATCAACCACTGTCAAAAATTCGTATTCATTGTGATGCTTCTTTTTTGGGAAATTAAAAGAACTCTGAAATATCCTCGAATAACATAATCACTGGATAATTGAAATTCAAATTGTTGAAACCTGGAATGTGAGCTGCATTCTTCTTCATAAAAACAACAAATAAATTAACCCGTCATTAGTTTCTTCTCTTGTATTACACTTATTCAATTGTTCCAGTTTCAAGAATCAGTACAACTTCACTTCTCAACACCATTTCCATGACCTGTATGTTGTTAGATGTACAGTATTTTAAAACACAATACCTTCTTCTTTCTCAGAAAATAAATAATTCAACTTGTTCACCGCTCAGTCATTTTGAAAGCAATAGTTCTGACAAAGCATTTACGCCACTGTTTTCTAACATTTTATTTGCAAATTTGTGACCACTTGAAACACGATATTTTTTAAGAGTATAAGCATGACAATACATCCATATCTTGGAAAACTTCTATTTGAATAACCTCCTCTTAACATTTCCTTCAAAGGTTTGTTGAAGTACGTCGTTCAAATTTAAAATATTCATTCAATAATGTATGGTCAAGAGAGGTTATCTCATAGGATACAGCAGGTTAAGTAGAAACAATGCATTACAAAAAAATCTTCTTCGGCAATAGAAGTTCAGAACAGCAGCGCTAAATATTCATCACATTATTCTCGAGCTGATTGACACAAGCAAAAGTAAATCATCATCCATTTCACCGTATAATCATTCAAAAAACCAATTACTCTATCTTTTTAGCAATTAATAAATGTCTAAATAATAATAATTGATGAGGCACCAATTTGTTTTTGGTTTCATTTCAATATTAATCAGTGCAATTGTCAATCAAATTTCTTGAGGAACCAAAAAATCTACAGTTTGAACAGCGAACCTTTTCAACTACAAAAAATGATAAGATAGTAGTAATTAGTGAATTTGTTGCGCTAATTCATTCAACTCGATTTTTCGTATTTATAAATCAACAATACGGATAAATCTGAGTAATATGTCTACAATTATAGATCAACGAACATCTTTTGTCGAATTGCGAAGCAAGATAAGACCACATAAACAAGTCAATCAATTTAAACGTTTTGTAGTCCATTTTGACATGCTATTTCAATCTTTCTTTCGCACTGAATCACGGAAATCTGAATCAAATCCTCTACAATATAAAAATATTATAGAGCCCCTATACTAAATTCTTAGCTAAATTTACAAAAACTGGTGCAAACTGCACCGAGACCAGCATTGTGCAACAATGAAGTTGGTTGAAACGGAAAATTTCACAATGCACTTCATCAATGACTGGGAAATGAAACCAACTGGTAGAGAATGCTAGTTACAAGATAGGCCTAGTAATGTAACAAACTGTACCAAAATTCACACGAGTAGAACTGTAATAAATGTTGAAGCAAATGAATCAGATCTGTGGACGATAATCATTCGTCACTTCTAATTAAATCAGTTTTAAATAATTATGATAATACTGTACACTATTTCAAATTTTACTCAAATCAAATACTTTTGAGGGAGTCTTTTCAAACCTACATAATTACTGATGGCATCTAGGCATGAACACAGACCTGCCCTAAGGCTACTACTCCAGTCCTAGAATTGAATAGGAATAACCACAGCAAATATTTCAACACTCACGCTATATAGGAACAAAAAAAAACTTGGATACAGAAGCCACAAAACAATTCGAATAATGAATAAGTTCAATTTTCTCTCAAACAACGAGTGAAAAATAAGAACAACAGCGCGTTCATAAAGAGCACTGAAAAAATTTGTTCACATCCAACCGAACAAAAACAAATACAAATTGAAATTTCAGTTCGAGCAGCACAAGATACAGTTGATGACGGAACGAATTTTCAATCTGAATCGAACACAAAGAACACTACTCAAACAAAGACAGGTTCTTCATTCACTGACCACCTGATTGAAGCGCACCGCACTTCCATCCCACATGCACGAGCATGCGCGCTCTCATTTCTCGCTGAAACTGACATGAAAATTGTTTTTTTCACAAGTGAAGTACGAGTGAAAAGAGTGATTCAGTGTCCCTAACCTTCCACCTCAGGAGAATCCTTTTTTAATGGAAGACGGTCTACCAAGTGATCAAAAAGTATTGATCAGACAACGGCTGAAAATTTTGCATCAGAATGGAAATTCAATTAGCTCAGGATCAAAATAAATCCCTCAATATAATTGGATACTTTCAGCGGCGTTGAATTCTATTCCACTACCGAGAAACGTGTTAATACAATATCACAACAGTCCTATTGAAAACTCCCGCGGTTTTTATGAGGCGGAATTTCACGAATCAATACACCGATTAACACTTTCACAAAATTTCAATAGACAGTTTTCCAACAGGGAAATTGTCGGACCGAAACGAAGTAAATGCAAACAAAAGACTGCGCAACAGGAGCTTTTAAATGATTTTACGTAAATTCTATACCCAATTAAATTCATTCAATTCTCCGTCATGAATAGCTTTAATAATTAAATTTTCTGAGAACTTCAAGCTCTTCATCCTGTTTCATGTTTTCAATAAATGGCTATCGTTAGTCATCCCAAGATGAATCCATCAATCTCAAACAATCATCAGGAGAGAAAATCTTATTTCCAAGAGCAGTAGATGTTGAAAGAAATATAAATTGGTTATAAAAAGCGTTGAGTTGTGAGAGATTGCTAGGGTATTTCAGATCGCGTTTCGAGCATTATATTTTTGAACATTCCACAGAGACATACGCCATATGACATCATCAAGTCATTTTGATAACCTTTGAAAATAGCTTACCTCGTATACGTTCGTTGTTACGAACGTATGATGTGGGATTAAAGAGCTAACTCTGTATTTTTTATTTATGTGAGATTGTATTTTGTGTTACTCATGAGTAATAAATTACAATTTGAGTTCCGTATATGAAGGAAACGAGATCGAAAAGGAGTTACTCGATTGTAGTAACCAAGATTTTTTATGTTCAATCACATTGGTTTATATGAACCATAAAGTCAGTAATAAGTAGACTATATAAGTCTAGTATTGGAAAATCTTATATATATAAAAATACAATAAACTCGATTGAAACAATCTATATTGTTACACTCAAAAACTGGGGGTTGGGAATCATTATTCCGTAAATCTTATTTTACGATATTCCTCAATGTTTCAATTCAATATTTGATAAAAAGCATACTTGGTTTGAAACTATTCAATTGAATTGAATCTATCAAGTGTGAATCGAATTATGTTTCACTTGAAGTTATTACATTGAAAAGATAGACTAAAATCCGAATATAATTAACTACATGATGAATTTCTCAAAAATATGTCATATTATCAAGCTTTTTCAACCATTACAGGCATGCTATTATAATTAATATTACTTGCATGACAAGGATATTGATCGAACCGATTCTTGTTCCTCAATAAAAAGGATAAGAGTTTCACAGAATAAAGCAACTACGGAAATATTTTTACCTGTAACCATTGTAATTTGAATCACCTATAAAATGAATGAGCATTTCATCATCAATGTTAAGAAGACCACACATCCAATGAAACTAAGAATTCAGAATCAAAAGAAAAAATACGATTTTGACAAAATTCAACTTGAAACCGTGAATTCCTGATCCATGACGAACTAAGATTTTAACTAATGTTAAAATAACGGATTTGCACGTGAAATACCAAGATGAAGTCATTTTTCGAACAGTATAGCAGAATGTTCAAAACAATCAATATAACAGCTTAGTCTAATTTTCTCAGCAAATCATAATAAATCATAATATGAATAATATGCACTAAATCGAATCAGTTACAAAATAAAATAAAACACTAGAGGGTATTGTCAATTCCACTGTGTGGAATTAGTGGAATTCCAAAGTAAACAGTGGAATTGACAATACCCTCTAGTGTTTTATTTCATTATGGAGTTCCACAACATCAACCAGATTCCTACAAATAAATTAAAAAGTTACAAAATACTATGTACATCATTTGATCATCCAATGTTCAAAACAATCAATATTTTAGCGTAGTCTAATTTTATCAGCAAATCATATAATATGAACTAAATTGAATCAGTTACCGTACAAAATACTAAGTACATCATTTGATCATCCAATGTTCAAGAAGACGACTCATTCAATTGAAACGATCAATATTGTAACAGCGAAAAGCCAGGGTAAAGATTTCCAAACAATGATTCGATTATCTACAGTTCTGACAAGCCGAATCCACTGTAGCTTGAAGACGGTTTAAAGAAACTAGTAGCAATGTGCAGACGAAAAGAGAAGGAAGGAAGCTGGGGGAATACGAGATGGTGGGTGGTGGGGAGGGGAGAGGGTAATTTATTCGCAAGAGGAAAGGGATAGCAGAGGCTTGTGAGCCCAGAACCCCGAGCAGCGCTCACTGAGGGCTGAGGCCCGGGACAGGAACTTGTAATGAACATTTCCTCGGAAAGTCAGCGCGCTTAGGAAGAGCAACGCTTCCATTTGAAGTTCAATAACAGCATTCAGACTAAACTCGGCTACTGCTGTCTGATGCTGCCCGCCTAAGCTCATTTCACCTACATGCTTCCTGCTAAGTGAACGTCCTATCATCGAGACCAATAGCACTCACCAAACTTGGCTCAAAGCACATCGATCACCAACAATGTAGAGCTGATACATGCATCAAATTGAAAACTGAATTTCTAGGCAGCTACAACGCGCTCCAACTCTCAACTCAAAATACACAATTTAACTAGCATCTATTCGAGGTGAGCTGCGCTGCGGTTAACACTACAGAGCGGAAGCGAATGGGCTCAGAAAGGGTAGGGCGCGCGATATGACATGTATTTCCACTGCATGTGTCTATACTGCATATATAAAAGAAATACCGCAATATGTATTAGGAATAACTTGTACTGTGTTAGAAATAGCATGTATTAGGAATAACTTGTACTGTGTTAGAAATAGCATGTATTAGGAATAACTTGTATTAGAAAAACATGTTTAGTTACATTCATTTAATTTGGCGAATGGCGAATAACTTTCATCCATCATTTCTATGGTAACGGGTGATGTTCTGCTGAATTTTCTTATCATAAATACTGTATATATCATGTGAAAAACATATTTAAAAAAGAAATCAACCCGTTACCATAGAAATGTTGAATGAAAGTTATTCGCCATCCGCCAAATTAAATCAATACTACTATACTGTATTTATATTCTATTCCTTCCTGTGATGATGCCCACATAAGCTCTTGGCTTGTGCGTGGGTAATGGGAAAGATGATGATGATGATGATGAGAGATGAATGGACCTACAGCTTTAGGTGGGTTCCGAACAAGGAATTTAGGAATAGCTTGTATTAGAAATAACATTTATTAAGAATATCATGTATAACACGTATTGAAATGCATAAAGGAAAAAATGCAGTACTTCCATTGAATAAGGGTGTAAAATACTTTTGAAATAGGAGTATTTTATTACCAAAGCCAAAAAATGGTACAAATTGAGTATAAAATGAAACAATAAATGCATCAAAGCAAAAAGAAATAAAATAGAAGTATGAATAATATTCCTAACCTAGGTACACATGTTATGATGATAGGTGTGAGGTGTGATATGATTGTAATTATTGAGTTACACATGTTATACTTTGTTATCTTTTGAAAAGTAATAACAGATTTATGTTTTTCACATAAAGTGGATCAACTTTGAAAGTTTCTCTTTTATTTCAAATGGAACCAAAATTCTGTCATCTAGATAGTCTTGATCGATATTAGAGGTTATGTTGCTGTGAATATTGATAAAAATATTCATCGAGTTATATACGATATATCAACTATAATATAGTATAAAATATAAATGAAAGTATAAATAAGATGGAATATATAATAGTAATATTGATACAGTAAATTCTTCCAACTATATCACTGAGATAAAAATACGAAATACAATCGATATAGTACCGGGTGATTCAAAAAGAATACCACAACTTTAAAAATTTGTATGTTATGAAAGAAACATCATAGAACCTTCTGTTATACATCATTTCAAAGAGTAATTGTAAAGTTTTTCACTCACAAGAAGTTCAGAGATGTTCAATATGACCTCCAGACACTCCGAGCAATATCAACCCAAAACCCTCAAACTCATTCCACTCACTGAAGCATATCAGGCGTAACAGTTTGATAAGCTGCTGTTATTTCTTGTTTCAAATCATCAATATTCATCCACCATTGATGATTGGAAACAAAAAATAACAGCAGCCATCAAACTGTTACGCCTGACATGCTACAGATAGTGGAACGTTGGAGGTAGGTTTTGATATTGTTCAAAGTGTGGAGGAGTCATATGGAGCATCTCTGAACTTGTTTGTGAGTGAAAAAAACTTCTTTAATTACTCTTTAAAATGATGTATAACAGAAGGTTCTATGATGTTTCTTTCATAACACACAAATTTTTAAAGTTGTGGTATTCTTTTTGAATCACCCGGTATAATCGTCAAACTATATCAATGGATTTGAACTTCCCAAATGTGAAGATAAATGGAGATTTATCATATTAAATCCAGTAATTCACTATTTTTATCATTAACACCAACTATATTGGAAAATGAATAAAATTTCACATTTGATTCTCACAATAAACCAAGAGATGCACAAGTGCATAATGTTTCAATGGTTATTTAAAATGCAGTTAAAGTAAAATTTAATGCACAATCATTTGAAGAAACAACAGGAAGCGGCAAAGAAAGATTAGATAAAGTATCGAAAACGGTCTAAAATCAACTATAGCCTGCCTTCACCACTGTTTGCTTTGTGATATGTGATGTGGGAACAGTTTTCATGAGATCAAAGATCATAATATTCAAATTATTCCTCTACATAAAGCAAAGCACATTCTGGAGCAATTTACATGTTATATAAAATATTTCTAAAAGAGTTATAGAGCTATAAAATATTTATAATTGCTAGGAGTTGTTGTGATTTTTTCAATAGACTAAAAACGTTTTGAAAGTTTAAAAAAAGATACAAGTTACTCTTTCTAAATGGTACTAGCTATTCGAGATTAACGGTGTATATTTATTCTCAATTGATTTGCAGTATTCACAGAATTCCTTGATTAAATAAAATATCATGCTAATTTTCCAAATAACTTTTTAAAGCTTTTTGGAAAGAATAAAATAAAATTTGGTACTCGCTATTAAGACATCATAAATCTTAAACATCATGTAAATTCAGTTCAAGAAAATTATGGTTAATGAGTAAAGAAATCATTCTTAATTCGCAATGCAACAGGTAAATCTTATATACATTTAGCAGTTTCCAAGGAAATATGAGGCTTGCGCGTGAATAAAAAGTTGTATAATTTTTTTTGCTGATGGTGATGCCCACATGAGCTCCAGGCTTGTGCGTGGGTAATGAGAGGGGTCATGATGAGAGATGACAACTACTTTTCAGGCAGTCGGGAGTGGCTGTTTTTGTTGTCAATTATGTAGAAAGGTCCTCATAATCCACCACCACTAAATCAAGAAGCTTCACATTCCTGAATTCATTCCTTTCATTTTTCTTCTTAATGCGATGGTTGTTAAGTTCAAGAGAATCTATATTTTCACGACAAGGACATCAATAGAAGCAACTACAGATTCAGAATTCTCCAGGTTGTTCATGAAAAATTTCACGAAGATAAAAACAGGAGCCTAGAATAGTTTTAATGGATCTTTCATCTCAGTTGACGTGCAATCAACTCTAATAGACGACAATCAGCCACAAGAAATTCATGATTCGTGAGTACCAGTGAGTAAATAGGGAACCAATCTCTTAACCCACTGAGAGCTAACAGTAAAAATAAAGAATAAAACGCTAAGTTTTTTCATCTAATTATGTTTACCAACTAAACAGTTCAGTTTTCTTGATAACCGGCACTGAAAATCAAATAAATCATCAGAGACAGAACATCTCTGCTTCGCTCTTTTAAACTCTCTTCATAGTTTATTTTAGCTCCGAACTTAAACTGATGTCATCAAACAGTGTAAATTTAATTGCAAGAAACGCTTTCATCGAGTTATTTTTGTGAGCACGTGAACCGTCTCAATTTAAATCGACAGCTAATTTCCAATCATTTGTTCAAAGGTAAACCCACACATCCTGCAACGAGAGCTTAATTAGATTTGATAATAATTGCTCTCATTACCAATTACAACTAAACGAATAAGTGACTACTGCATATACAAACGTGTATTCTTGACGACATTCATTTGCGTCTACATTTGGCACTGAAAGTATGCGTGGGCATTCACCTCCTACACTATTTTCCTTCAAGCTTGTTTGTCCATCATACAACGTCTCAACACCATTTACTGTTGTTAGAAGTGGAAATAGCTATCTATAATTTCAAGTTAAGACTTTAAATCTCCGGTTCTAAATGACTTATCAACTCTCATTCAAGCTGTATCCTTCCAATCATCCTTGACCAATTAACACTATCAAATAACCAACTAAAACACGTCTCAAATCTTTTCACAGACTGAACACATTATTCGAATATTCAAACAACAAATGTTAAGTACCTTACACACTGTTTTTACGGAAGATTTGTGGTTTTCTTTATAACAAATCACAGCTATAAGATCGTTGATAACTAGACTTAATTAGCTCAATTTAAAAGAATAGCGTTGAAAAATTGTAGTAACATTACCAGGTAGGGAACTAACATAATTAGAGTTGATTTTCTCGTAGCATTTGTTCCAATAAATTCATTATTAAAAGATTGGAATACAGTTTTAACATGGCACTATCTACCTAGTCCTATTCATATCTACTGATACTTGACAAAGCATGCACGACAGAAAAGTATTCTTCAATGCAATTCGTAATTAATTCTCCACAATTCAATAATTAACAAATCCTCCAACGAGCACATTCACATCTACCAGCAATTGACCGCACAGACACGGAACAGAAAAGACCGGACTCGGTGCATACCGGACGTCGGTTGCAGTTTGATGTCTGTGAACATCTTTCGGTGTTTTTACTGACATAATCTACAATATACAATTCTACAATGTGGATTGGTTTATTTTATGGAAAATTGGGTTATTGATTGGTTAGGTTATCTTTGATTGGCAAATAAATTTGATATGGCCAGCGCTTTTCAAGATGTGAATTAACTTTGTAGAATGTCTGTGGAGTGCTGTGTCTTGCACGTTATGTGTCTGGTCTCTATAGATGTGAATGAGGCTTCATGAGAATCTATTATGCTCTATAAATGCTACCTATAATGAGTAACTTTTATGCTTCATGAATCTTCATAAGCTCAATGAGAACTGATCTGGAAAACTCCTACAATAGTAATGAACTGAAAAGTTGGTGAAATCGAAATTTTACAATTTCAAAGCATGAACAAATTATTGATAATGCCCAACTAAACTACATTAAGGCCATCCGGGTAAGTATCAACTAAATTCCCAGCTGTGAACTTGGAATTGACTGACAGATAAAAGAGAAACAGCTACGTAATAACAGGAGACAACAGGCTAAAAGCCCACAATTACCGACAGGTCTGTTTGAATACTTGTTTTGAATACAATGACAGTTTTAATAGCTTGCTCCTTGCATATGAGGCAATATTAGATTTTTAATAACGGTAACCTGGTTGAATATTTCTTTCTAAGGAAATTTGAATATTGGGAAAGACGGATTAGATGTAGACGGATTAGACTTGGGAAAGATAGATTGCTACAGATTCGTTCAACAATTAAAAGAATCATGCAGGAATAACATCCTTCTTCAAAGATCTAACATGTTCTATGATACCATACGTCATGAAATCATTTATGAATGATTTTTATAAGGGAATTTGATGGAAGAATTATAAAAACCATAAAGATAAAGATACAATGCAGTCAACTATAATATAAAACTTGCCAGTCTACTTTGAAATATATTTGCAATTGCGAATAACAGACTATTTAAATTGGAGTATAAAACTTGAATTTTGTATACAGAAACCTATGCACCAAATAGATATGTACCTTAGAAATTTTTTAGATGAATTAAAAGTTAGTTTTTCCTATTGCATGCCTGAAATACCGACATTAACACTGTTTCACACGAATCGTTTTAAAACCCCGACAAAAGAACCTCAGAAATATTTCAGCAACCAGGAAACAGTTTTTTTAGAAATATCTCATAGGAGAAACATGCAATAGGCTGGTCAATTTCAGAGAACGACAGCTAGCAAATTATTGGAAATGGCGTACAGATGTACAACAGATGAATGACCCAAGAGTAAAATGGGAGGTTTCTGTCTCAAAAGATTGAGAAACTTTGGAGAGAAGTGAATAATTGGAGGGGTGGACTCTACATTCTACAAGCAGGAACTGAAAGCATGGTTCAGAGATGTTGAGACGTGAGAAATTGAACAGAAACAAAAACTGTTCTAGAAAAAACTTTTTGAAATTGTCAAACCACTTAAAAAAACACCATGTTTACAACAGGACCATGGTTTCATGTTATACATGTTACACATCCTCAGTTGTACAGTTTTTTCTATTACGGAAAGGTTCCACAACATCAATATTTGTTCTACAAATTTTATTAGAAAATGTTCTATTCATACATTTTTTTAAGCGAATAGGGTCATCGTCATTCACACTTGAAGGACTGCAATTATACAATTTCTAATAATAATATAAATCACTACTTTTAATACTACTTAAAAACAAAGCCATGGTCGAAAAACATCTTTGAATAGCCAAGGAATAAATAGTACGCCACAAATATTTTTTCTGTCATTCTAAACTGATTCAAAAGCTACCACCACAGATTTACTTGATGTAAAGATAAATGAAGTATCATTCACACCGATACGTACAGACGTCATCTCGAAGTGGAAATTTACATGATGTATCGATAGGTGCCAGTATATCATTTATATAGATCAGTCGATATTTACGTTTTACGTCATCAATAGGAGTTGAAATTTACATCTGTATTTCAAATAGAATCGATAAAACAAAAAATGACAAGCCATTACGCAATAGAGACAACCAGCGATGACATTTCAAATAACAAGCAAGAAATGAATTGCATTCAAAAGCTTACGTGTGTTTTTTGAATCAATCATGAGTTTTTGTTGGGAAACGAAACTTCACTTTGATTGTCGTTTATGGTCAAACCCCACTCGTATTAGCTGTATTAACTCTCATTTGAAAACTTTTATCATAAACTTGATTACATTTACAACACTCTATTTCTTAACACGTTGTATATTTTCTACACTATTTTAATCCTGAAGTCAAATGACAATATATTAATCAGAATTCAGATCTTTCTGTTTTTTGCCTGCTCTGTATGATGCCATGATGAGTCTGAGAATTGTGCGTAAGTGATGGAATTTTTGATAAAAATGAGTTCCCTGCACTTCAATAATAATTACTGTTATTGTGTCACCGAATATACTTATTAAATATTTTAAATATTAAATATATTCTAGTATTTTACAGAATTGAAGTATTAAGTTGGATATTTTCATTATAAAATGTGGATGACTGAAATGAGATTAGATCTAAAGTGGGTAATGAGGTTACCATTAATGGAAATGCCAATTTCTAATCTGGAATCGAATCAGAGACCATCGAATAAGAAAATCACTATCTACAGTATCAAAACACAGGAGAAAATTCTACTGTAAATAGTTTAAGACTTTTAATCATAGTTGCCTTAACATTTAATTAAAAATAGTCATCTCCCACCATCACCCTCCCATTACCCATGCAGTACAAGACTCAGTGTTCATGTGAGCATCACTTTCACGAAAATCAAAGAAAAAATACTAATCTGATAAAATGTGGATCAATACTGTACGTATATTTTAATATTAAATATGTAGCCAACCAAGTTTGTACGAAGTGGTTGCTGCTTATGATTTCATAACAGTTTATTCAATGTCCAACTGAACCTATAAGTTACCGAGCTGAACTTCAAGGTTTACCTAGTAATAACCATTGGTACTAACGTGATAACTTCTAGAAAAAGAAAGTCAGTTACCGTGTGAAGAGCAGAGAAATACCATTAGTTATTCCGCCTCCAATATTTCATATCGTTGGCGCTCAAAAACCGTACCTCTCAATCAATTGAATAACAAAAGAACTAGCCTGAAAAGGTTTTTGTTTCATGAAAACGCAACTGCCAGAGGCTGTTTTTGGAGCGAGGAAAATGAATAAAGCTTATTGTTTAACAAACTGGACTATTATCT
This sequence comes from Laodelphax striatellus, assembly GCA_017141395.1. Lineage (NCBI taxonomy): Eukaryota > Metazoa > Arthropoda > Insecta > Hemiptera > Delphacidae > Laodelphax > Laodelphax striatellus. The sequence goes on along the minus strand of CM029544.1, from coordinate 8,252,264 downwards.
TTATAACCGTTTGGGGAACAACGGAACTCTAGCGACCAGTTACCCGAGAAGGTTTCCTATTTGAATAAGATGGACAGCAGGGCAAGGAAGCTGTGGCTTGCTTTCAAATGCATCAAGTTCAACTGGTTAGTTCGATTTGCTCGCGAGAGAAACGAACAGACACTCAATTGCATCCAAGTTTACTTTTTATAACCGGCTGTAAAACGAAACTAGCACATGCGTTCGAATCAATCAGGTATTGAGGTGAAAAAGTAATTCGAAATAACAATCACGAGTTTCTTACTGAACACCCCTTGAACTATAAAACTGATTGCGAGGCAGTATAACAATTACAAACACAAGAAAAGAGAGTCAAAAAACGTAACAGAGGGTGATGCCTACATGAACTCTAGGCTTGTGCGTGGGTGATGATGAGAGATGACGACTAGGCATCGACGGCTAACGTCTCCTCCGAATGACGGGAGAAAAGTTTTGATTAAAAGAAATAAAGACAGGAGTTTTGATAATCGAATATTATAACAGTGAATGTGTTTATGTTTTTTTCGGTATTTGTTTTGCTTTTCTGTCAAATTATTGCTGTAATTATGATCTGTAAAATGGTATCTTTTGCTATTAATTTATCAAAACTATGATCAGGGACCTATTCTATACATTTTATAGTTTTTTATAGTAATTTTATCATTTCAAGTGCTTTAAAACAGAAAAAATGCAATCACACACTAAACTAAGTTTACTGCAAAGTACGTCGTGCTATTGACAACCCTGTTCAACAGGGCCTCTAAAATTATATTAAACATGCCACAGGTTTATCATTTGTCGATCTTAATGTATTTCTTTCATAACTTTTCGATAATTTCAAGCGTGTGTTTCACTATACTATACAATAACTAAAAATGTAATAAGGCCTATGTAAAATACATTGATTGTATATTGATAGATCATTCATATTTGATATCATGGTAAATTAAAATGAAGCTTTCAAAATGGAGTAGAAGCAGCTGTTCAAACAATAAGAAGCAGAGTTTCCACAAGAACCTGTGAAACAAGCAATTTGGAAGAGCTAAAATAAATATTAGAACCCTTCTATAACACTTCTCCAATCTCAGAGTACTAAATTAGACAAATGTAAAATATTTTTGGTCAATTGTTCTCAAAAATGTTGGGTAAATAAGTCTTTAAAAAAGCAAAAAAACCTGTTTCAATCCCTAGTCCTCAACTATAGCAGCACGAATATTTTTAGAGCGGATAACTACAATAACAGTTTAATTTGAGGTTGACACAAAAAAAGTAATGCGTACTCTTGGAAATTACGTAATAAAACAAATTTACTGAGATGATGAAATTATACGCCTAAAATAATGACGACGCCCTTAACAACAGTAATCTCCACAAAGTAACAAAAACCAGTACTTATCTTTGTTATTTCTGTTACAATCGTAGTTATTGCAGTGTGAAAGATTTAACCAAGATTGATTCTTAGTATAGAGTAGCAATTACAATTTAAAACGCATAAAATTGAAAGTCATAAAAATTGTTTCAATCCAAGATGTATCTAATCATGAACTACTCTCGACACTTGATATTTATTTTTTAGTTGATAGCAACACGATTAAAATAATAACGTTCGTTACATTTTAATGGATAATTCAATGATTCAACTCAATGAATAATTTCACAAAACCTACAACTAAGGATGTATTTCAAACTTCGCAAGAGAAAAAGTATAAGAAAGCTCTACATTCGAAATTGGAGGGAAAAGAGACCAGCATTGAATTATATTCATGTTCATGCCCTTCATGAATGTTAAGAGCTTTCAAAATATCTCATGACTATGAAATGAATTCAAATGGAGAGCTTGTCTATTTCCAAAAAATTGCAATATGTATCTATCGTTCAAAATTGATTTATGGAATAAAATTTTATTGATTCATGGATTTATTGAGATGTTTATGTAACACACCTATAAATAATGGATTGAGTTATGGATCAAACGAACTACAGCATAATGCCCTCTTCTATTTACATACAGTATTTGTTATTGAGCTCACCTTTTTATACAGAGCTATCTTACGTATCCAAAATTCATGACAGTGCAAAAATAATATAATTTATTCAGTGTTTTTCCATTCCAATTGTTGTGTATCTGTTCCATCTTGTCTGTTGTCTTAGATACAGGAAGTGGCGGGAAAACTTCTATTCACAATCACAACGTGATCTAACCACGCGAATGAAGGAAAAATTATAAATTAAAAAAATTGAAGTCAAGAGAAAAATTAATGTCAAAAGTGACCATTTTAAAAATTACTGTACTTTATACAATTAATAGTGTTAATAGTATAGGTAGGCATAGTTGAAGCAAGCTATTCATGAATGTTCAAGGAAGAAGGGTTGGACTCCTCCTCCACTCATCAATCATTTAAGAACGGAATAGTGACCCTTTTTATCAGAATAAGAGGATGAATAGAAAACTGTATGAATCTCTGTAAAGTTCAAAGTCCATCAACAACTATTTTTTCAATCATCAGATATTGGACATTGATTGTGCCTTTTTTTGGAAAATTGGCAAAACTTCTTATGCAAGTTGACGGTTAAGCTTGAATGACAAAAGAAAAAGGGTTGTTTATCATACTTTCAAATTTAAAAAAATTGAACAGAATTCAACATCCCTAGAAATAAAATTATAAATAATAACAATCTATCACCAAAGCACACATATGTTGTTTAGAGAAAAACAATGTTCAAACAAGATGACTAACAATGATGAATCACAAAAAAAAAATAGATGGAGTTGGAATCTACACAGGAAAATTCAACAGATAATGAAAAACACGTGACCGACAAGTGGCTTGATTATGCTTATCATGTAATACTGGATATTATTAAGTACTAACCAACTGATAATATTTTCAATATGATACTGTAGCACCATAATTGGCTAGCATCCTCTTGGTGATGACAACAATGGAATTTAAAATTTAGAAATTTACTTGATGTTAATAAACGAATCATTCTAAAATTAAATTAGACGAAATCATCAGTATTCAAACTTGTCGAAGTTATAAAATTAAAATTTATATATAGAAAGAATATAGAGTATAGAAGAATTCCAATTAATTTACTTGAGAGAAATATGGCAGAAGATTTAAGGTTTTTCACAAATACAATAAAATATTTTTCTTCACTTTGCAACTTAAGTGGTTAATTTTTAATATAAAATGAAATAGTTTCCACACTTGGTACATTATATTAAAATGATAATAGAAAGTAATGAAAAAATAGATATTGAAATGAAACAATTTTTGAAACTATGGTTTTGAGATGATGATCGAAATTAATTCCAATACCTTATTTCATAGCTTTTCAGTGGATCAACCATTGACCTTGTAAAATGTGCAATAATCTGGTTCCACAATATCTTCTATCTCTATCACTAGCAATTAATTGAATTCTGAAAAAAGTTGAATGACATACTGTTCTGACATACCCAACACTGATAAATATGGACAGTGAGTGAAGGATCAATCATCACAAGTTTAGGAGAAACTGTACAGTGTCCTTCCATTCATTCAAATTGAAATAGAATTATTTAAATATTTTTAATTATTAAATATTATTAAACAATTTTTTTTGCATGCTACTAAACAATTTTCAGAACAAAAACACTAGACAATATTCTATGTTAATATGTACATGAAATAAAATATATGTTTCTAAAATTACCGTACAGGCGTTGCAAGCTAAACCAAAGGTTTGTGTGCTAGCAACGAGAGTTCAATTAAAAAACAAATCACATTGATAGATCAGTATTGAAAAGTGAAGCAATAGAAAGTAAAGCAAAGTGAATTAATAGTGTATTACGATATTATAAATGAATTCTGGCAATAAAAAATAAATTAATCTTGAAACTTATCGTATCTTTGTACAATCTAGTATTTATTATGCATTAATTCCTTTCTTGTATTCTGAAATCATTCTTTTGTACTTGTTTATTATTTTTATTGTTTGTAAATTTTGTAAAAGTTGTACTGTATTTTTAAAATCTTAATAATAATCGATGTCTATACTAAAGTCATATTTATAGCACAAACTATCTATTTCAAAAATGTTCAATTAACATGTACCTAAACAAACTTGTTGGCTTTCAAAATGTATAATTTTATAGAAACGTTTTCCACATTATTCATCTTTGTAACGAAACGTTTCTAGACCCACGCTTTACTATTTAATTAGTGAATTAAACCTCAAATAGAGGTGGTTGGAAACCCACCTAAAGATGTAGGTCCATCCATTACTCTCATCATATTTTTTTTTGATCTTCATCATTATTTTAAATAGGTCCAGTTTCAGGCTACTATAACAGTATCATACTCCCCCTTCAATGAATTTTTCCATTTTCTCTAGAACACATTAATTTTCATTATATTATGTTCATCTTTTCTTCTCTTAAAATATAATTTTAATGTTCTCTCATTGTATAATACTTCTCAAGTACGGTACTGGCAAAGGAGATAAATCATCAACCCCTTCCTTCATGAAGCATCCTTCCCATGAAGTATATTATACACAAGCAAAGAGCTTATAAAGGAAAAACTCCGTTCAATTATATAGCCATTCTCAAACTATGATCTGCCCTTCCCAAAACACCCAGTATGATATTCAGTAATTGTTAGGTTTAAGATATATGTAATTGTTACAGTATGATACACTGTAACAGGTGTATACTGCTTTGAAAATTCTGTATTGATATCATAATCGAATATGGACTGGAAACTTGATGCAGCCTAGAAACACAGTAGTACATTTTATCGGTTTTATTTCATTCAATGATAATGACATTTAGTTGTGTGGGAAGCAATCATTCAAGTCCCATTACTGTTGTTAAATAACACAGTTTAGACAAACATTATCAAAATTATGACTTGACTCTTACACAACTATGCATTTTCAATGTTTGAAGGCTATAAATAACCTTAGTTAGAGCGACTTATCAGAACCGGGGACACCAATGTCCTGCACTGACATTAAACAGAGATAATTAACAGTTATCCTTAAAAAATGTATTCTACTGTATAAAGCTACTTTGTTTACATATTATCATGTAAAACGTTTTTTTCTAAAATCTTCAAATCGTTCCAAGTACATAATAAATATAAGGCAAACATTATTAGAAACAGAAAAAGTCATACCGTAATGAATTTATTTTGACAATTAATTTAAAAATCATTCCACTCCATCACAAAATACATCAACAGGTAGTTTATTCAAGATGTTATTGCTGATAATAGATGAGAATTGACAGTTTTTTTAATATTTTGAAAACCTTAATATCACTTGTTGATTCGAAGTTGAGGGAAATTACGAAATATAAAAAGTAAAGAAATGAGTCCATATACAGTACTAGTTACCTCTCCCTTCCACGATTAAAAAATTGAACAAGTAACTTAACTGTAAAAGCAAATTATCCTTCCTTCAGTTCCAATCTATAACCCCACACTAGAATATAATTATCTCACTCGAGTTAAAATTATGAATATATTAATACAATCAAGAGCAATAAAGTAATCATTACATACCGTACTGAAGTTAGGTTAGATATTTCTTACAACGTATACTCCTTACCAGTTGTAGAGAACGAGAATGAATAACGTTTAATTAATGCGACACAAACAAGAATGTGATAAACTAGTACAGGAATAGATAAGATTAATTTATTTGTCATGAGTCAACAATCAAAAATATATAGATGACGATGTTTTTAGAAAATAATTACTCATTTTCAGTTGTATTAAAATATGAGTCAAAATTATTACAAGAAGCAATGGAGGGCATAGCTAACTTATGGTTTACAGTATTAGAAAAGGCATTTGGCTGTGGAAAAAATATTTCTGCCTTAATGAAACCGATTAGGTCTACTCAGTATTTACTGGAATATGACAGTCTTATAAATAAAATCAAGTTAACTTACTAAATAACCAATAAAAAGTGAAAAACTTTGAGTGTATGGTGTCATAATATATAGGCCTGCCCAAATTCTGAGAGGGGTGGGGGGATGGAGGAGGAATGATAATAATAATTTGTTCAAGAATTCATAACACAAATAATAATGATATGAAATAAGTCATGTATGTTTAACGGTTTGAAAGGCTAAGAAAGAAATGGACATTGGGCAGTAAAAAGAGAATCTGGGCAACTGAGATTAATAAACAATCAATGCATGTATTTTATTTTATCTGTCGATATTACAGTACCTGCGAAATTATAAAATCCAAGTTATGACCTGAAACTATAATTTCTAGTCACCAGTTACCTATAGCAGGATTCTTTTAACTTGTCAGAGAACAGTTGATTTAACATTAGTAAACAAGCGAACATCAATCAGCTGTTTTCTGACAATTTAAAAGAATCCTGCTTTAACACATGATATCAACCACATAATTTACACCTACACTACTAACAAAACAAAATCGGCACCAATCCCTAAAACTTCACTCTGGGTTTCATAGAAGATACCAATAGGCTACCGTATAATAACAACTGAATAAAATTGTTTAAAAGATTCGGTAATATTCCCGGTTCTCAATAAAATCAAAAATATCAATCTATAGTATGCAATTATTGACTAGAAAGCAAAAAATAAAATGAAAGTAGCCTAAACAGTAATTTCCAAAAGTAAATAATCTCATCATTGTAAGTTATGTATGATAGGTCAGGTTAGGATAAGGGAGTTATTTATCCAACACTAACCACACACATCACAAACCATTACGGTAACTCAAAAACAGAATAATTTTATAGTACAAGAAAAACAACATTTGAATTGTTCAATTAAACTTTCAAACTTACACAAATTCATCATGAGAAAAATTAGTTATAGGTTAGTAGCCTATAATTTTTAGGTGAGTATTCTCTGTATTTTTGACAAAGGAGAAAATTTCAAGTCGAAATGAGAACAGTAGCCTATTTAAAAAATTGCATTTTGATAAATTAATCACAACTTATTTCACATAACACATTTTCTATTTGAAATGTCACTAGATCACAGCGAAAACATTTCATTTAACTGACTCAATTCATTCACAAAAGCACTCAGGATTCTCTGGGGGGTCAAAAAGTTGTATAAATCGGTAGAAACACTGAATAATTGGAAAATTACAAAATCTCATCAGAAAAATCTCTGAACTCTTGTGGGTCGTGAGAAATGCTACAGCTATCTCAGTAAGAAGAGTAGGCCTAACCTTCAATTCGGGCCAAATAAAATTGAGGTAAACTGTAAAAATGTATGCACTCACCTTATATTTTTTATCATCCAGTTATCTAGTAATCACAGCAGCAAATGGATCCAGCAAGATTTATCGATAGAAACATTCATAATTCTCGATGCACTGGTATCATAAAGCACAAAACTTGCAAAATGTCCACCATCTGTATGCAACATATGCCATAAAAATACATTCGAATTGATCTGCAGTCTTCATGTACATTCCTTTTGATACTCAATTTGCGACAGATTAGATCTAAAGTTTAACATAGATATGAAAGAATAGTTCACAGTCACATGAATTCAATAAATCAGACGATCCAGGGCTACGGTACGATAAATGCCTGAGCTAAGCTGCAACTGAGTACCCCTCCCGCGCACACTAACCAACAACAGAACAGTTAAATTCCTTCAGTTCTCACTCCTCAATTCAGCATTCGATTTTTACTCAAACTAGAATTAGAATATGGATTGTTTCAGCCGCAATCATCCATTGCCTATGTTGATGGTAAAAATGATCACCAAGTCCTAATTGAAATATTTCACTGTATTTGTTGACTGAAACTAAGCAACACTAACGATTTGTTTATGACGAATATGATATGACTCGTGACACAAATAACTTGTTGAATACTGTATCTAACATATGTACATTTAAATCCAATTAATTATCATCTACAAAGGGCTACTTCATCAAAACTACTTTCCGTGATAACACTAGCGCTCGCGGAGGAGTCTACAGAAGCCCTGGTTCACTTACTTTTCACATCACTCTCTCCACTGCTAGCAATGGCCAGGATCAGTGAGAGAAAACAGATTATGTTATCGTGCGTTACGGACTCGGAGCTGGCAGAAGATATAGCCAACCCCTTGTACAGAGTCTGCGCACCAATCTGATCTGCTTTCTAAATAATGGACAAAAATGTAAACTCTGTTCAAAAATTATAAATAATGATATTCCATCCTTTCAACTAAAATCATTTATTTTGATGCCAAATTATGTTAAAAATTTCCGAATGAGAGATTTGAGAACATCTACTTGAAAAATCCTAGAAGTATCAACTATATAATAAACAAGTTATTATACAAGTATATCTTATTAGTAACATAGAATTTAAGGTAACATAGAATTTAAACTCAGTACAGCACCACTAAAAAGACTACGCAGTACATTCCAAAAAATATTAATATTATTCATAAAATCTATCAAACTCCCATCTGACATTGATTATTCTCGAATATTTTGTGTGTTTAAAACCAGATAATCATGAACGAAAATAGCAATTTCACCAATAGTGAATAAACTCTTCTCTCAAATTAATATTATTGTATTGACCTTCTATTTTATCCAGTTTTATATACACACAACATTTTATATTAGTCGGTGAACATTCGATGTCTGTATTATATCAGGTTTTAATTTACACTGAAGCACTTCACAGATTGCAATTTACATATCAATTTCATTTTTCACGGAGAATTTTCAATATTCAATGATGAATATTCTCCTAGACAGTACCTGATTTAAAATTTGAATCTCTTTGGAACATCTCATATGCTAAGCTCCGTTCAACACTATTGTTTTCAACCCATCCAATGATCCAATCCCATTTCATTTCAAGCTCCGCAGCATCTGAGCTCGGATCTTAGATACAGCTACAGATGATAGATGTTAAGAATATAGATAATGCAATAGAATTATTTTTCTTGAATTCTCAGTTTTATTTGCCTTCATAGTGATTGGTATAGACTTATCAGTTTCAGTTCGGCTCAACCGGTGAATTTCGATGAATTTTATAACTACGTTTCATTCAACAATGACTTTATTATGTTTTGTTTACTATTTTTGTTCTGTAGCAGAAACCAAAATACTCTGCACTCACAATACTACAAGTTACCAATGCAGTTTAATATGAAACTTGTTTCTAATCTTCTGGACTTGCGAATAATTTCTCATTCTGCTCGCTGAGTAAAGACGTTTTATGGTTATAATGCCATACCGTCATCTCACAGCTAGCATTTTATTATGTGCTGTGCTGTGGGTTATCGCTGAAGATGAAATTTCTTTGAAAACTCCTGGTAAGACAATTCTTTCAACATTTCTATTTATTAGTTTCTATCAGATAAGTACTGATTGACCTTTAAAAAAATATATTTTCTGCATACGGTCAAACTTCTTATAAACTATAACATAATTATTGTAGATTGTAGCAACAGTGTAATATTGCTAAGTGTAAAATAATGTACCTGTAAATTTACCATTATTACCTATTCAATTATTGATAAGTAAACGTTGACAATTCACTGTAGTCACAGTTTACTTATCACAAAGTAAATAAGTTATGTTAGTTATTGAGACTACAAGGAACTGTGGTTGTGAACCAACTATTTTTTCTCAATCATTACTGTATTTGTTCTATTAATAATCAAGTTTTCATTTAAACTTATGTAAAAGCTCAGCCGCTAAAGGTTTTTGTTGAAGTAAGGTTATGTTCCATTTAGCTACCGGTCCAAGTTTCCTTATGGTTCTGAGAATATCTGCTGAACATTTCATTTTTATATCATTTCACTGTATGGAAAAACTAGCTTTCTTCTTGGAATGGAAAACTGATCCTATTTCCATAATAAAAAGCTTGGTACCTTGCCCATATATGAGTGATATATTTGTGAAGTTGTAGAATAAGTTTGCAGTTATTTGTGGCGTGGAAAATGTTTGAATAACTATTTATTATATATTTAATGATTCAGATAGTATTGTAGAAAAGCTTTAGTAGTGAATTTTCCTGTCTTTCACTTTAATATCTCAAAAACTCTTCGGAGGAGATGGAATAGGAACTGGTAATCTGACAGTACCGTCATAAATACGTTTTATAGATGTGAGGTTAGGTTCACAATGAAACGTCTTCTGAAACAATCAACACAAAAACATTGAGTAATAGCTTTTAAATCATTGTTATTTCATTCAATCGTAATTACAAGAAGATCAATCACAGTGTGGTAAATAATTATCTTTTTTGTAATGTAGAGTGTGATAAGATTTTACCACAGAGAACAGATTAGATGAATACTAGAAAGTATCGCTTCTCTATGATTTTACTTACTTGCATACTTACTTGTTTTTACTTTTATATTTTAGTGTTGTTACTCTCATTTTCTTATATTGAGTGATTTTGTTTGATTACTCCAAGACACAGCTCAGTGTTTGAGGAATCAGTAGGGCTATAGCCTAGTTTTTTGATGTTCATCATTCAAATCCACCTTATGCATTGATTTGTTGGTAGCCTATATATTTTTCGTACATTGTGCTGTTATCTTATGTTTCAAAGCGTCTCTTTTTTGCAGTATTTTCGAAACCACTCGACCTTAGAGCGACCCATGCTACTGAAAAAAGTATACAACTTGCGTGGACAAAACCAAATGGCTCCACTTCTTCCAATAATTCTTCAACAGATTCTCTCGTTGGATACACAATTCATTACCAATCAGATAATTTTAGCAGGCAGCAAGAAGTTTTGACCAATCAGGATGAAGTACAATACATATTGCACAATCTCTGTAAGTAAAAAATTATTTTCAAAACAAAATTGATGGAGACAGACATCATGTAGACAGCATGAAATTCTTCTCTACCAGCGTGATTTAATTATAAATTAGATATTTCATGATAGGATGTACAAACGTTAGACACGATTCTCTAAAAAAATTAGTCATATTCAACTTTATAAGTTAGTCTTGAGTTACCATTAGCTGCATCCAACAATAAAATACTAATGTCTCCAAGGCCTTAGAAGAGTTCTCATCAATCAAATCTTGATCTCACCTTTATGAGAAGGCAATGAGTAGTCGATTTGGGCTAGTATCAAGCTATGAACCCTTTTTCCATTCAACGCATTATTGTGACTAATTGGTGTCTTTCACAGGGATAAAACGTATGGTAAATTTTCTCTTATTCTACGAATTTTCTCTCAGCTATTATTGAAAATTTTCAAACCTAGAAGACTTGTCCTGGACATTCTATCATGTACAGGAATAACGTTGATAGACTAGCAATTACCATTGACTATTACTCTACACTAGATTAGATTAATACTACACTAGTGTAGATTAATAGTCAATGCTATTACACTTAATTTCAGTTGAATAAGCCGTAGATAACTAGAAATTGAAACAGCTCATGTGTTCTCTTCTCTTTTTCAGATGCATGCACGGATTATATTATATGGGTTACTGGAATATCCAGTACCAAAGAAGAAGGTGAACCTTCTGACAAAATTAAGTATAGAACGAATCCAATTGGTCCAAGTGCTCCAAAAATTATCAACATCAGTTGTCATCAGCACCAATCATTATTTATTCAGTGGCAGAAACCAGCTCTCTACAATTGTTCAATCGAGTCATACACAGTCTTATACCGCGATGAAAACTCATTCGATTTTGAAAAAATCAAACTTGATGCCACAAATGATAAAACTGAAACCATAGTAAGTACTCTTCATTTGTTCTACTTACGATTCTTGCTAGATTCAAAAGAATTTGGGATCAGAATGAGGTGGGATGTTACATAGGCGTAACCACGGGGGGTTTTGGGGGCTGTAACCCCCCCATTGGTAGGCAAAAATTGTATTTTGCTTATGAAATATGTTGGTTGAACAGTAGTTGTGATCAAACTTCAAGTTTTTTATAATAAAATCTACATTTCATAATAAAATCAGTATTTGAATGTTGTATGTGAATCTGGCCACTTGTGCAGTCATGTAAATGAAAAAAAGAACAACACCGTATTGATTCTATCATAGAACGTTATGAATAGACATTTTCAATATTATTACCTTCTATAAGACTGCTAAAAAATGTTTCAATAAATACTTAGTTGGTAGATTATAAAATAGGATTATGGTTACATTTAGATTCAGGTAGATAGATGGATTTTGAAATAGTTGGTAGATTTATAAAATTCATTGTCTTGAAATGTTAAAACCTTTCTCTGTTGTTTCAGCTTATCAATAATTTGACGGATAACACTATGTATGAAATAAAAATACGCGCTTCTCCAAAAGACACAATTCTAGGCGAAGAGTCAGCGCCTAGAAAGGTTTTAATTTCGAATGGCTGTGAAAAATTCGTGAAACCAATTAGCCCGGGTAATGAGACAATTACCATATTAGCCGCAATCGTTTGTGCGTTCTTTGCGGTGATGTTGGCAGTGTGCGCTTTTGTCATATGGAGGTATGTTAGTTTCCAAAACATTTTTGAATCCAAAATTCCAACCAAGACTGAATAGATTTGAACTGTAGTCAATACAGTATAATGAAACTAGTCTGTAATCGTTACTATTCTAAGCTGTTATTGGCTTTATCTGGATTGGACCATAAGTTCATTCATTCACTCGTTTATTAATACACAAATCATGACAATTTGATTAGGGAGAAACCAACAAGCTCAGCCCAAAACTCTTATAAGCTTATATTCTAGCTAAATTATGTAATATTCTGTATCAATAGGTCCTCAAGACCTAGCATACAATTGTAAAAAAATTATATTAGCATTAGTCAACTTATTCCTTGAAACGTTCTCTCCTTCTTATTAGACATCAAGACATGATTATTAATATGGCTGAAAAATATGGAATTGCAGTAAATGCGACTAGAATGATGCTCAAAAATAGTACTGTATTTATAAATTTTATGTTTCAAACCAGTTTTGAAATGTAATTTCTATGTGTAAAGGGTTTTGATGGGGATTGAAACTCCTTAGAATTCGTTCTGTCAACAATTATATTGTAATTGAAGTAGTCTAACAATTATTTATTTATTTGAAAAAATACATAGTTCTCTTATAAACGTTCTCTACTTAACATCTTCATTTATTTTCTATCACAAATTTGAAACATTCAAACTTGAAAATTATTCTTCTCTGTTTTATTAAAGGTCTCATCTGGTTTTGCTATAAACCAATTCCTCTTATTAAATCATGAATAAGTTGATTTATAATGATTTGAACTGTGCAGAGTTCTCACACAAGCTGATTTACGTCAAATTCTAAACAAAAAAACACAGGCCTAAAATAATAAACTGAGGCCTGTTTCATAAGTCCTGTAAAACAGAAAAAATACGATAATCTCTATACATCAATAGCAAGGCATTCTATGCAATAAGCTGTAGAGTCTAGTGTGTGGTCGCCTTTTTCTTGTTTTAGAGGACTTTTAAAATTTATAAAGCAGGCCCCTGTTTTAAAATAGCCTAGGCCTATTTACGACGAGCTGTATCCCATTTAAATTGTAATCATACAGTAGCCTAGTTCATTTGTGGAAAGAAACATTCTTTCATGATTTTAAAGGTTTCACAATTTTACTTCCTAATTTTATTTTATTTTCAGGAACTGGCTGCACGCAGCTTATTATTATTTAGAAGACCCCGTTGGACAGATGACATGTCTATCAGAGCCTGACTGGGAGTCCCGTGTAGATCCAAACACAACCATACCTGTGAACATGTTTGCTGCTCATGTTGCTGAATTGCATGCTGACGGAGATATTGGATTTAGCAGAGAGTATGAATCCATCCAGTCTGCCGCTAATCAAGATGAATACTCGATCGAATATTCTCAGCAAATGGAGAACAAAATAAAGAATCGTTACCTGAATATTCTTGCTTGTGAGTATTTTTTGTGGATTCAAATTTTATACGTTGTATTCATTCCAATTGTCACTTCTTTAGCAAAAGTACAGTATTTTATGAAGGGTTCGTGTGGTTGACAAATACTGGGTGATAGATAACTACACTCTATTCAGGGAAAGGAGAGACGATGTAAACAAACCTGCGCGTGCGAGAGTCTAGCTAGACCGATTGACAGTAAAACTACTGAAATAATATTATCATTATCTGCTGTACGTAATTCCATTCTGACCTTGAATGAATATATTGTGAACTGGAATTGGAAAGAAAATTAACAAAAACAGCTGTGAGTCGTCGTTTCTATACGCACACAAATGCAAACAGCTTGTTTACATCGTCTCTCCTTTCCCTGAACAGAGTATAGATAGATACTTGAAATACAGATATCTGAATTCACGTATCAACTTATAGTACTAGCCTACTTGGGAATTGGCATGTAATTATTAATTCTGTGTAGAAATGGTTAAAATTTAAGCAAAGGTAACTACTTAGGAATAGGTAAACTGCTGAGTAATTTGCTTTAACTTATTACTTTTGCTTAGTAGTGGTTTAGAAGTTAGTAAAAGTTGTATTGCAATTATTTGCTAGATGACTTATAAACAAACAACTGATACACGACTTCACAACTGATCTCACTAGCTGTGGTTTTCTTGGTAAAACCTAGTTAACATATGATTTGGTTGTGTCTGTCAAGACATCAAGTTTATCAATGAAATACTTTTTGATTTTTGCAGATGATCATTCCAGAGTCAGACTGTTCCATGTGATGGGCCAATGTCGTGGGGAAGATTACATCAACGCTAATTATATAGATGGCTTTCAAAGAGCAAATGCCTACATTGGAACCCAGGGTCCTTTACCTATAACATTTGATGCTTTCTGGAGAATGATTTGGGAACAGGGTGTAGCCATTATAGTCATGATAACAAATCTTGTTGAGAGAGGAAGGGTAAGTTGACATTATGCAAGTATTTCAATGGATTAGTAAAACTTTATGAAATTCACTTGTGTAGACATATTTTTAGTTCATTTTTTAACACAATCATATACAGAGTGATCTCTTGTCTCTCTGCACTAGCTTTGTGATAGCATATTGTGTTCTGGCTAGAAACAAGTTCGAGAGAATACTCCTTTTTATGTGGCCTCATCAAAAATTGTGTTTATCTCAGCCAATGTCAGATCCATAACATAGTAATGTAGTTACATTATTAGTTTTGTTTGTCAATAGCTCAACAGCCCTATGTGGGCTCAGGCCTACCAGCTGGTTGCCAGTTTCACATCCACTTGACTGAATCAGCAGAGGCGAATGATCATTAACCAGAAAAGATGTAACGTGCGGTTAGCACATTGACATCTCAACCATTTGACATATCTCAACCATTAGCTAGTCTTCGCAACCCAGTGATGGGAACAAAGCACTGCTGGATAACATTGTGTTAAGCAGCTATATATAGTGCAATGCAACAATTTAATATGCCTCCAAATATAGGGAGTGACTGACTAGCCTTACTAACGATTAGCCAGGCTCCCAATGGAGGAAACATTATTAGGTGATTGGGTATATTACACTGCGGAGGGACTTTTTGATCACCCTGTAGTAATCTACCTTTTTTATATCCTAAATCTTCTTTGGTACTATCTTGATTTGAAAGTGCAGTTCTAAGTCCAGGACTTATGTCACAGTTTTCCGTGGAGCAAAATGTAGAGTAGAAGATAATTGAGAGCTCTTGACTCAAATCGGAATTGATAGCAACCGTTCCACTAATTTAATTAGAATGTAAATTTCATTTAGCAGCAAATATTATTTAATTGAAATAAGTAGCGATTGGGACTGTTATTTTTGTTACAGAGAAAATGTGATATGTACTGGCCAAAAGAAGGGACTGAGGTGTATGGATTAATACAGGTCAAGCTGATGAAAGAGGATGTGCTAGCCATGTACACTATTCGTACCCTTCTAATAACACATCTTAAAGTAAGTAATGATGTGCTCAGTAAAGTGTTGATGTGATCGCACCTCAGAAACCCAATTCAAAAAATAACGTTTGTTACATATAACAAATAAAACTTGAATGTGCTGCTGTATTGTAATTTGTCTGTAGATTTCAAGTTTAATGTTAAGAGGCGGCCGGAATTACATCTGGCGAAAAGGAAACAGCGTAGCGCTCATGTTTGTCAAGCTGAACAGAAATTCATTACCAGGCTCTGCATTTTATTGTGTTTTATGCAAACAAAAATCCCTAGAAATTCTAAACATTGAAATTCATCATTGTTCAAAGTTTCGCTCCAACTAATCTGTAAAAACCATCATCAATAATTATAAAATTGTATATATTTTTAAAATAGAAACCATTCACAATAGTTATAGTTCACAAATACAGTTCCTATTTATCTATAAGGCTCTACTCACACTTGGAAACTCTAGGAGACCGATCAACTAGGATAACAATCATATGTTTTCAAATGATGACGTTCAGACAGTACGGTTGCAGGATCGTCTGAACGTCATCATTTGAAAACACATATTTGTTATCCGAGTCGCTCAGTTACCGTGATTTGAGTTTGCAAGTGTGAGTAGAGCCTTAGTTTCTCTAAAATTTCCAATCAACTTTTATGTAAATAACTTGTGTGTTAGGTCTATACGTTTTCTATTATGTATCTTCAGTTAAATTTTAAGCGACTAGAAGTGCATCTATAATTATTCAGAACTATCTTTGAAGCCTTACGCTCTACTAACATGTTGATACTCGAATCGCGGATACTCAGTGACTCTGATAACAAACATGTGTTTTTAAATTGTAACGCTCAGACGGGACGGTTCCAGACTCGTCTGAGCGTCATCATTTGAAAACAGATGTTTGTTCTCAGAGTCGCTGAGTATTCGCGTGTGAGTAGTGCCTTATTTTGAACTATTAATAGTAATCTAACTTCTTTCTCAATCAATCGTTGCAGGTAAAAAAGAAAAAGCATTCATCAAATGAGCGCATAGTCTATCAGTACCATTACACTAACTGGCCTGACCATGGAACTCCGGATCATCCTTTACCAATTCTAAATTTCGTTAATAAGTCTTCAGCGGCCAATCCCCCTGATGCGGGACCCATAGTTGTACATTGCAGGTAAAAAAGAGAATTAACAAAGTTATTTTTAAAGATGATTATTTCTTGCTCCATTACGAACTGCAAATTTTAACTGTTAGACAAATTTCGTTTCTTACATTAAAATAACATGACTGCATGTCGGAAATGAAATGAAAACATTAGTTATTTTTAATGTGTAAGTTCAGAATAAGTGAGGATAACAAAAAGTTTCAAACAATATAATTTATGAAACAACAGTAAGGCTCTACTCACACTTTGATACTTTAGTCGCGGCTACTCAGCGACTTGGATAACAAATATGTGTTTTCAAATGATGACGCTCAGACTATCCTGCTACCGTATTGTCTGAACGACATAAGTTAAAAACACATGTTTGTTATTCCAGTCGCTGACTAGCCGCGATTTGAGTACCCATGTGTGAGTAGAGCCTAAATAATCTCTTGGTAGACAAATAATACTTGAATACTGACTGATACTGAAGTCACAAATTAATAATGATATTCAAATCAGTTCATAGAAATAGCTTCTAAGCTGAGATATTTTTACTTCTATAATTGTTTATTCCGATATTTTGTATTATTTACAGTGTGTTAAATCATAGTTTAGCATAAAAATAGAATAGATAATGAGACAAGAATAAATGCACGGATACTAGAATACAAGGTAGGTCTCATGCGCATATTATAGCCGAAAAGCAACCAGAACTAGGCGTGACTTCAGCGTGTATCGTCATCATATTGTATCAGCTGACGAAACAAAATATTCTATTAGTAAGAGACAGTCTCTGTAGACTAGGCAGAATGTAAACAGACTCCAGAGCTTGCAAACCTTCTTCAAAATTATTGGGTGGGTGAAAAGTTTGGAAACGGCTCAATATTTCTGATACGAAGATAATATTTCTTATAATATTATTATCAATTTCTAATTAGAAATAGGGTTTAATTAATTTCCTTTGCAATTTTCTCATT
This sequence comes from Laodelphax striatellus, assembly GCA_017141395.1. Classification (NCBI taxonomy): domain Eukaryota; kingdom Metazoa; phylum Arthropoda; class Insecta; order Hemiptera; family Delphacidae; genus Laodelphax; species Laodelphax striatellus. The sequence goes on along the minus strand of CM029544.1, from coordinate 8,234,263 downwards.
GTAAATATTGATTATTGATTAATTTGTTGTGATTTATTGATGATTGATGTTGAATGATTATTGTTCAGGTCTATTGATTGATTTATTTTAGTTTATTGATAATATATTATTTGATGATATATTAATTGAATAATTATTGATTTCAAGTTTTCTAAAATTGTTAAAATCTTATATTTAATTTCATTCTCATTCATTTGACATACTTTTGTTAGTATTTTTGATTCATTTGATTTTTATTTCTCATTATTTCACTTACATTACATTTCTTGTTCTTTACATTTCTTCATGCTTTATTCTTAAAATACATTTTTTGATTGTATAGTGTATGATTGTAATGTGTGAAGGAGGCAAAATGGGTTTTTACCTGTTGCCTCCATGAATAAAATTATTTATTTAAAATAGATAATAATATAATATTAATAATTAATAATAATATTATAATTAATAGTTCTTATAATATTTCTATATAATTTCATTTTCAGCGCTGGAGTAGGGAGAACAGGTACCTATATTGTTTTAGATGCTATGCTGAAACAGATCTATCATAAAAACAAAGTCAACGTGTTTGGCTATCTTCAGCACATTCGCACCCAACGAAACTTTCTAGTACAAACCGAAGAACAGTATATTTTCATTCATGATGCTCTCTTAGAAGCCATAGTTTGCAGTGATAACGGTCTTTCCCCGGACTGCATAAACCAGCTGATTGCCAATCCAAATCCTTCTAATGAAAGCTGGGGAAAATTGGAGACTCATTTCAAGGTGAGTTCAGATCTCAATCAACCATTTAGATTGAAAAATAATTTTTAAAGGGTATCTAATCTTCATGAAAACGTAATTTAAATATGAAATAATTCTATTTCCAAACAAGCAAGCATGCACATACTAATAGGAGTTGCTTAAAGCGTAATTTGAAAAAATAATAATAACTGCTTCAAAAATATCATTTTTTCGGTATTAGCCTGACAAAATTAGTCAAGTTTAGCATGCGTAGTATGTATTTGCCAACCTGTCATTTGGTCTTATTGACCATGTTCATTGTCTAATGATGGTTTGGTGTCTACCGCAACTTGAAGTTGTGTTGCTGAATATACTATTGGGCAAAGGCCACACTAAGTGCTAAGCTGAGTGACAAGGTATGTTAGGAGCTATGTTAGGAACTACGATACTCAGTGGTCACATTACAAGGCTTCTAGCTTGGTGACACACAATCCATTTGCACCGTTTTCTTTGTGAGAACAAAACACGTATGTTGCTCTCTAAACTTGAGTTTTAGTTAACTTGCTTCAATATTTAATCATCAAAATTCTATGTACAGTAGTATAGATCCATAATATACTATTGTTTTTGTTAATACAGCAGCACGTTTGCTATGTTAAACGGCGCCATTCTGTCTTATCGCAATATCAGCTGATATGTCACTTTTTCTATTGCAAAAGCGGGCAAAGCACTAGGTGACTGTTCACCAACAAGTCCTCTACGCGACTAGCTTGGTGACTAGCGACGCTCCTACCTTAGCACGTCGTTTGTAGTCTGGACATCTGCAATAGTACGCAATGCGTTTGTTCACTAGGATCAGTCACTATGCGAGTCACTTGGCTCTTAGCACCAAGCAAAGCTCCTTGTAGTGTGGCCTTAGCCTTACACTAATGTGCGGTTCTTTTCTGAATACAATAAAATTTCTTTTCTAATAATTTTCCCAATTAGAATGAATAATAATTATTATTGATGTTGATTTGAAAATAACAAATTGATTGAAATATTGTTGCTTAATCAGCTGATTGAGTTTGTTGTATAAAAGAACAAATACAGGTTGAAAAGTTGTTCTTCGTGGTCAAGTTATTCCTCACGAAATATTTCTGAACTAAGAATCTAGTGAATTTCTTGTCGATGTCATGAATAAATAAATGAAAAATTGACAATTTATTATATTGTATTCAATTCATTTACACGCACCTGTATTCTAGTACAAAGCACCCCTTTTTCTGAAAAAATAAACTTGACCGTTAAGGGTGCTCGTTGTACGCGGGCATTTATTAAACATTATTTTTATTTTCCTCCAAAACCTCCGTTGATTTTTCGGGTTCATGTCGTAATAACGTTACAGTATATATGTATACTGGATTGTGTTATGTTTATTATGTATGTAATGAAATTCGCAACTTGATTTTTTCAGATGGTAACATCGTTTGAACCAAAAGACTACAATCTGTTATCTGCTAGGAAGTCAAGTAATTTACCAAAAAATCGTTCAGAAGAGTATTTACCAGTGGAAAGTTTCAGAGTCCATTTAACACCAAAACCAGGGGTTGATGGTAGTGATTATATAAATGCTTCTTGGCTGTTAGGTGAGTCAGATTTAATAAGATTAATTTATATACTGTATTTTGTAATAAGATTAATTTATAAGATTTTGTAATAAGATTTTTTATAAGATTAATTTATACAGGGTGTTTCAGAACTCTCTACCAATATTCTAGGGCATTGTTCCTGGGTAAAAACCATATCTAAATATCATATTATAAGGAATTATTCAAATTATAAAGCGCATAGGCTAAAGTATTCTTATGTTAGAACATTATTATGAAGTGTAGTTTTGTCAATTCGTTGGAAAGTTGTTGAAATATGTGCTTTTCTTATAGGTTACAAAAAGCTCTGCGAATTCATCGTGACTCAACACCCACTAGAATCGACAATATTAGATTTTTGGCAGATGGTATGGGATCATAATGCACAAACCGTAGTTCTTCTATCTTCTGTTGATGAGGATGTGTCTCCGGTAAGTAGGCCTATCCTCTTATTTTGTCAACAGGTTTAGCATTAAAAATTTAATCAAAATGTTCCATCATTCATGTTTCAGTATTTCTTTAATACTTTGATTTTTATACAACTATTTGATGGAATTCAATTACTTTTAAACGTAATCAGATGAAAGATTGGATGGATTTTGAGATCAGATTGATCCTACGCTAGTATCCATACTTTTTTTAAGTTTAACGATCGACAGCTTTTTATTTTATAACAGACAAATGAATACATTCACATATATAAATGTGAGATGCTAGCCACTTCCTCTCCAACAAATGAAATACTTTTAACCATGTGTTGTTTATTAAAGAACAGTGTAGTTTATATCCAAATAATGATGCATGTTGTGCGTTAGGATTAAGATTTTTTAATACGAATAATGTTGACATCAAACCGATTTTCTTCAGTAATTAAAATCGTTTTGTCAATTATTAGAGGATCTGAAGAATATCATATAGATATATTTTATTATATCTAGTTTCTTTTACTAATCATCACTTCATCTAATACTTGTTTGGATGCACTTTGAAGTCGTGATCTACATTAATTAATATACATATACGTAAAATCGAATCATATCATAATCATAAATCAAATAAGAACGGTAATGTACATGAATTCAGTGTATGAACTACATGAATAATCTATATTTCTCCTTAGTATCTTCATAATAATATCTATAAATTATCTTCATATTTCATTAAGATATTTCACTTCATTATTAATCATGGATAAACTAAATAATAAATTAATAAAGTTTTATTTCAAGTCAAAAACAATACATAGAATAAATTCATTGAAACATCTATCTTCTTAATAGATTTAAAATTATAATCTATATTCAGATGAATATATGGAGTATATGGAGTATTCTTGACACTTTTAGAGTCTTACAAGTGGCTGGAAACGTTTCTTGTAAATCATCTGTGTAACTTTGGTCACTGTTATTGATCATAATTGAATGTATTCAACGTAAATCTTCTCTCATGTATATAATATAGGATGTATTTTGCAAATCAACTGTTGTACTTGTGACACAGTAATTAATTTGTGATACATTCTGCTGTATTTCACATTCGTTTTCCTTGTTTTGTTAGGATCTTGGAATATTTTGGCCGCGAGCTAACGAAGGCACATTAGATGGTGAAAATTTCAAAGTGAAGTGCATCGAAGAAGGAACGGTGTCTAGGGATCTGACCGTTCAGTCGCTGCAGGATGACTATGAACTCACCGTTCGTATTATTGAGTCGCCATCGCCCACTTCGGATCTTCCCGCTCTTCTTCAGTTGCTAGATATTGTTAATCAGTGGCATTTAGAATACCAAAATGGGCCCATCATTGTGGTTGACAAGTAAGTAACACTCTAAACCAACTTTTTATGCTGCTCACATTTCAGGGTTCGAAACTCTTCTATCATGTATAATATATAATTTGTAGAATTGCTATTGATATTGTACACGGATACTAGAACTCATAATACTCATAATATGGATACTCATGATATTTGAGTTTTCAATTACAAATCTTACCATAATTACCCAAGGTGGATATAATGATACAGGTTGTTTATTTGTATCTTGACAAGATACTTGCTACTTAATCATTCTTCATGCAACTCTAAATTCAATTATCTAAAAATCCACACACAATTTATACTCGAGTAAATTGTTTCGCTAGGTGCTTATGGGTAGCTTGAGTTATTAAAAACATAATATTTGAGTTTTCAAATACGAATCTTACCATAATTTCCCAATCTGGGGAAATTATAATCTGGTAGTAAAATCATATTATATTTCCCATTAAATAATGATACAGATTGTTGATTAGAATCTTTACTATTTGGTGCGGATTGTGGGTACAATCTGGTAGTGTGGAATTGTCAAGACATCCTCTCTAAAACCCGTACCTTATAACAAAACCCCTAGTCAACCCTCCTGCAAGACTTCAGACTGGAGGGCTCTGTGCTTTACTTTGCCAAAGAGCCTCCTTTCACCTCATCCACAATCCTCATCGATAGAATAGAACTACTGTCTATTTGTTCCTGGGAGGGCTATGGTTATCTTTGAAATGAGTTTACCTATCTACTGTTTTCTTTTCGTATTTTATCTATGTCTGTATTGCTTTTTTGGAAATGGTATTTAAATAAATGAATTAAATGAATACAGCCCTCCTCCGTCTTAGGCGTATGGTGTTGGAATATTTCAGCTTCAATGAAAGCCAAAAGAGTGTTGAATGTAATTGAAATAGAACAGTTATTTGGGAATTGTTGCAATAATTATTCGATTTTCCAGATACGGTGGTACAGCTGCTGTAACATTCTGTTGTTTGGCGACCCTGTCGAAACAGCTGGAACATGAAAAGCGTGCAGATGTGTGCATGTATGCTAAATTATATCACAATCGACGACCAGGCGTATGGAAATCAGCGGTATGTTGGAATACAAGTTATCTAATTTCATTCAAGTTTTAAATTCTTGAGAAAGATGGAAAGATTTATGAGATATTGCAATTATTCATAAATTAGATTCACTAGAGACAGTTTAGTGGCACTGTATGTAAATAAGGTCTCTTGGATATTGAAGAGAATTTACTGGCACCTCACCCACAGGAATTTGCCTGTATTTATTAAATTATGTTATTTATTACAACAGGCATTTATTTGATCATGTCAGGAGCCTTCTGCTAATTATTCATGTATTTTTGATGTACACTGTATACGAAGAGAATAAAAATAATTTCAATTTTAGTGGATCTCTCAATTTCTCGGTATCTCTCAATGATCTCTTTATACATGGACAAGTTGATTTTCTGTCGGTAATATACAATAGCAAGGCTAAGAGAATTCTAACAGAAGTACAAGGTGTCTTATTCGAGTAAAAACTTGATATGATCCGAATAGAAGTAACGTGTTTATTCCTTGATTATGACTACTGTGCCCCTCACTAGAATAACTACATAATTATAAAAAATTGGCATGATTTATGCTTCAACAGAAATCTTGATTGTAAATTAAATACCTTTATTCAGAGATAATCCATTCATGTTTGGTGTTTCTAGGCTTTAATTTAATGATGAGACATTGTTATTATTCAAAATCAAAATTGTTTTATTGCATCTTCGAGAACATCAATTGCATTACAATGGTCAATTCAATTATAATACAGTAAATGATATAATAATGAATATAGCAATAAATGATGTATATTATAATTTATTTTTAGTAAATGATGCCCCTCTCAATCTACCCAGTAAGACCTAACTTACATAGTAAGGTCAATTGTATAGAACAGTAGAAAATTCTCACGATTTGTACACAACAGATAATTGTAACAGCTATTCCTCGTGACAAGCTCTTCACGTTGTGCATTTTGCCTAAAATGGTTAGTATGAAATTCCTAAGTATTGTCAATTGTATTGCCATGTTACCGCTGCTTTAAATCAACTTTCTCTTGATGAATATTCCTAATTGTTCTTGCTTACTTCTTGCAGAAAGACTATCTACTCCTGTACCAAGCATTAGAGGTGCTCTCAATTAGTAAAGGAATAAAATTTTCGGCTTCTGTCACTGTACCAGGTAGCACATTACATCCGAATGGATACACTAACGGAGTATTGAGTGCAACTCCGCAAACAGCAACTACATAAAAGTGAGTAAAATTGGATACCAGGTCCATCTAATAATAGTATGGTTCAAGAATTATTACACTTATTCTCACCATACTCATGTCCTAATACACTTTATTATTTGTTGCGTTTTATCTTGTTATATCGTAAAATAAGTAAATACATCCATTAATGTTCAACGTTATATTATTATAATAATATTATATTATTATATAATATTATTATATTCCTTGATTTCACAGTATTTATCGTACTATTACTATTACTGTTTCACAGTATTATCTTCCAGATTTTCAATCCAATTATTTAACATTTCTTACTATTTTTCAGAAATGCAAATCCAATCGAAAGCTTCTCACTGTCAAGATTCTTCATTCTGGTCACAAATATTGAATCTACTTCGCAGTATTGTTATCATTTGATGGTATCTGGTATGTGGTCGATTATATTTTGAACAAAATTTTTATCTTGTGAAAAACGAAATATCTCTATCAGTGATTGATATTCTAGAAGTCCAAGCTCTAGGAGTCCAGTCTCTTTCAGATTATAATTTCTTGATCCATTCACGAACTTCAATGAGTACACGTTCAATTTTTACTTCAGTTTGATTTCAACTCTCCTTACTAAACTGAATGCCTGTGATAGTGACTTTGCTTTCAAATTCTATCAATCTGTACAATCGATCAATCTTCAATGCGAATGAGTTTCATTAAGAGCTGAATAGCCTAGGATTAGTATTCATTTGGTTAATGTCTGGTGCAATTCATATTGATTTATATGTTATTAATTTTGGGCGTTTTTCACTTGTGTGATTATTTTGGATTATTAATATTAATTTTGCTCAACTTTTCTGGAAGATAAGATATTGAGTTCGCAGTTCTGAGAACTAAATCATGTGCTAATGAAATTTACTTCAGTATTTTTGCTGTAGTAGAATATAACTTGAGGAACTATTATTCATTGACCGTGGGAGGTGGGATCAAGACGATTGACTGTTTAAATTGTGCGTGAGGCTTACCGCGTTGACAAATTTAAATGGAATTGGACAATCTCCAGGTCAAAAATGTTGATAGAGTTTGTTTATATAAAAATGGATAAAACATTGCATTTACAGTAATGTCATTCTTTCAATCTTAATTATTATACAGCCTTTTCCCATTTTCATAAAATTTCTTTAAATATCTTGGCCAATTTGACTTGACTTTTGAAAAAAGTAAGTTTATGGACTTTGAAGTTCTCCTGTTTTTTGAATTTGATAAAAGTTTGACTAAGATATCGTTTTTTGTTTTTGAGCCGAGATGGCTCACACAGATTTGTCCCGCATTCTTCGCATGCAGAGATTCTTACACTTATAATCTTTCAATTATAAATAACTGTGCTTGTTACAGTTCTTTGGTTTTCTTGAAAATCCTTACCTTCACTTTGTCCTTTCATGTAAAAGTCATGTGAGCTGCTCTTCAGTATAGTTTCGTCTAAGACGGCCTTGAGTACACTTTATTCTTTAAATAATGGAATTCTAATTCCTTTCAAATGTTGAACTGTACATATACTGTATGTTTTGTTTTCCAATTAATTTTTCTGTGATAACACGAGATTTAGATCTCTGTATCTTTTTTTAAAGTGGGGATTTTTATTGGTTTAGTCACAACGATTGACGAGAGTTTTTATTTTTTATTAGAAGAAGTACTTGATAATTTAAGAATATTTATGTAGGAATAAACACTTGATTCGTTATTGTTCTGATTGGACATTGCACAAATTGAACGGAAAGCATTATTATGTCACTGACAGGAGCGTATTTTTCCAAGGTATTTTTTCCAAAAGTATCTTCAGCTAACTCTTTATATTTAAATTTCCAGTCCCGTCAATACAACAATCCTTTTGAGAATTTTAAAGTTATTTATTTGCAACTACATCTTGTTTTGCAACTTAATAGCACACTATAAATTGACATTATTGTTTGATTGTAATTATATAATTGACATAACTTGGAAAAATACTTGAAACTAAATTACTCTAACTATATTGGGTAATCTGTATTTATCCATTAATACATTAAATTGTCGAGTAAATTAATTTATTTTTCTCTCTTGAAGCAAAGTATCTCCATTGTATTCAACAAAGTTGATCTAAATCATTATTGGTAGTCTATTTCACAGTGAGTGAATTACAGATTTAATAGATATAATAGTAGTTTTTTGTAACTTATGGAAAACACTAAATCAACAGTATTCAAAATTATGGTGTTTAATTGACTTGTAAATTTCTATACTTCAAGATATGCTGTAGTATAAAGTTTCAATTTTATTTTCGTGTAAATTTTGTTTCTTGTTCAAAATTTGAAATCAATTTTTAATTTAAATTGTAGTATTGGTTAGGTTTGCTTGCTTTACCTTGAACAATACGCTCCTGTGTCACAACATTCATATATTACAACTTATGTACGTTAAAGTTGATTAACTTCTTACAGCTGCTCCGTTTTTCTAACCGCACTTCACATTTACTTTACATTCACTAACATTTTTTAAATACCATCACATCACATCTCAGTTGAAATATGAGACATTTTATACATTCATTCAAAATGTTTGTTATGTGGCTCTAAGCCGTGTTTTGTCCCTAATTTAAGTTTTATCTCTTTCTAAGCTGATGAAAACAGCTCTAATAAATGACTCCTATAGCTTATGAACTGGCTTCTATTGTATTTTTTCTCGAACTTATTTCAACTTATATAGTTTTAATTCTTTTTTTAATATTTGTCTTAATTTAATGTCTATTGAAGGCTGAAATAAACCACGAGAGTTTTGTATTTTCCAATCTTATACTCACATCCTGAGCAGGATATTTGTGTATATTGGTCTCAATTTATTTTAATATTCATTAATCAAATCTATTCTCAATATTGTCATTTCTAGATTTTATGAATTAATTTGGTTAGTACAACTAGTCCCTTTGAATCAAGAGGTATGATTTGTTGTAATTGCTAGTAGATTTTAGTTTTATTTGAAACGTAGTAACTGTTGTGTGCTTCGTTGTGTGCTTCATCAGTTTTATAATAGAGAAAGCACAGCAGAAGTAGATGATTCATCACCATGTTAAATGGTGAACGTTAGAAAAGCGACGTGATGGTGGCGATATCTCTGGTGTCTCGAGAGTACTCTAAGAACTTGCTGTGTTAATCAAGTGGGCGATCGACGAGACCTCTTGAACTCGCCTAACACGAACTATTTTCGCCGTACATTAAAAATGTAAACAATCGTCCCTATCTGATGGGTCATCTACTTCTCTTATGCTTTCTCCATGGTTTTATTGTCAAATCGAAGACTGCAAGCCTCCTCACAAGCATTAGTATATTTGGATCAAATAATTTCTTCCCGTAGTGTGAAGGAGACTGATATTCTAAACTGAAAGTATTTATATCAATCAATCAATCATTGACTCCTTTCTTGTAAAATTCATCATTTTACAGAATTTCAATATTGTATTGTGATATTGACGATTCTGATTATTGTTGTAATGCTTTTAAATGTGTTCAAAATCCTTTTTATTGTAGTCAAAGTACAATAACAGTATCTTGTTGAATATGAATTGCAAGCCAAAATACTGCTCTCTAATTTGAAGCAATATCATCCACAGCGTTCTCAGTTACCTATGATTAAGAACATGCAGTGGGCTGTTCAATGTTCATGGTGTATTCTAAATGGTGAACAATTATTGGATATGCATTCACGTATGAAATTTAATTATATTATTATTAATATTATTGTTGTTGATGTTATTATTGTAAGAAACTAGTGATTAAGTTGGAGACGAAGTCTTATATATCCTTGTACGCTTTATAATATTGACTGTATAGTTCAAATGATCGAAAAACTTCATTAACCAAACTAAATCAGCACATAACAATAATTATTCTGCAATGGGTGTACTTCATTTATCTCATAAATTGGTATTCATATTATATTAGGAATGCATTAGATTTCCTTTGTCCTTGATTCATTACATAGAACTATATAGTATTAAGAATGCATTAAATATCGTCGGTGTTCTTGAATGTCTCAAAATTATATTTATTAAGTATCGATGTGCTGCATGAAATTGTGAGCTCTATGCGAGTTTTGTTCAATGATATGCAAATAAGAAGTGAACTCAGTAATTAGAACGGCTAGAGAAATATAAAACGCAAGAAACTACCAATTTTATGAGAGTTGAAAACGCTTATTGAAAAGGAACATGCCTCCAATTTTCTAAAATTTGTAATTGTATGACGTTAAATTTTTAAAATCTGCTCCCAATCACATATTTTTATAGACGATTTCTTTTAATGTGCAGTTTTAGTACAAGAAACAATCAGGTTAGGTTAATGTTATCTAAGTGTTTTCTACTATTTTATTGTGGATGAAATTCGTTTTAAAATTATTGCAGTCATTAATTTTATTATTACATTAGTTTATTTCTGTAGAATAGTTTGAAATCATTAACCTTGAGTGCTCTTAACTTATTTACTAGAGCTTGAAGAGCTGATTTCCATTAAGTTTTCTTGTGATAGATCCATCGAGTTCATTTTCATAATCATCGTTTTAATGATTTTGTTTATAATTTTTGAAACTTGCTTTATTACTCGTTATTGCAATCAGGTAATTGGATAGTTTGTAGGTGGAAACATGAGAATCTTGATGGAGATGTGTAGATTAGCTTGATGTTAGATAGACAAAGAAAAGATTTTTGAATGTTACTGTCATATATATTGCATAGATAAGGAGATATTTTTTACTTTCAATGTAGTGGTTTAGATATTTGAATAATATTTTCTTATGGTGCATTTATTTTTGCTGAATTGATGTTTTAAGGTCTTCATGTCTATACTTCATATTAGGTATCGCTCATCATTGTTCTCTAATAACTTCTCTTTTTAACATTCTATATAACATAATTTATCGTTTCTAATATCAATCTATACCATCGTTCCGCGGTTATTTGTTTTCTCTAACCGTTATATTTCTAACAGATCGCTAGTTTGATAATTTTCTGACTTCACTCAAATTCACTCCGTCAAATTCGGAACAGAACGAGATAATATGAAAATTATAATTTACTAGAGTTAAACCTTACTACCTGTAAGGTAGTAAGCTTGAAACCTTTAAATCCTTTCAACAATGTCATAACCGCTTTCATGATAGAATTAATTATTATTCAAGTTATTCATTATACGTCGTTCAATGAAAATATTGAGAATTTTAAAAATGTTGTACCTCATCTGAAATACTGTCAAAATAATAGTTACGGGTTTTAAGCGACTATATCTGTACACTTTGGACAAGAGAAGCGCTCGAAAGGAAAGGTGACCGTTAAGGGCTAGCCTGCTGAGCCAACATTCAAAATCACTCGGTGTGACCTGTTTCATAAAGTTTAGAAGTCTCGTAAAACAGGAAAATGGCGAACTTACACTAAACAGACAGATCAGCTGTTGTAACTCATAGCCTGATCGTGGAAGTTTTTGGATAAAAAATTTTCAAGTTTTATTTAATATTTGTGAATATTGAATATTAGATTTTTCAGGTTTTATTCAATATTTGTAAAGATTTTCACAAAATTTGAAGACATCTTGAAAAAGTTTGATATTTGAAAAACATCCTAGATTCCTATGAGTTACTACAGCCGATCTGTCTGTTGATGTGAATTTGGCATTCTCCTGTTTTACGTGACTTCTGAAATTGAAGAAACAGGTCCTGGTGGTTTAGAACCCACCTAAAACTGTAAATCCATTCATCATTCACTTCATCACCCATGCTCAATTCTAAGACCCATGTAGGCATCATACCCTGCTAAAAAATATTGAATTTAATATCTTATCATTAATCACATGATCTTCCGATTTAATAATTCCCGTTCTCATTAAATTTGGCAATTCATGTTTTTCTGAAGATTCCCCATGCTCAATTCTAAGACTCATGTAGGCATCATACCCTGCTAAAAAAGAATTTAATATCTTATCATTAATTACATGATCTTTCGATTTAATAATTCCTATTCTCATTAAATTTGGCAATTCATGTTTTCCTGAAGATTCAGAACATGGTAATTACTCATTGGTAATATCACAAAATTTCATTAGTACGAATATGTTACATTGTCCATTTGAACAATATGCAGAAAAGTACGATGAATATATAAAAAAAATCAAAAAATAATTTTTCCATCATCATGAATCTGTGTTGAGGTTGGTTTTTAGAAGAAATGCTCATGTCGTATGAAACATATTCCCATTCTTGGCAGTTCATCATTCATTTCAATTAATTAAGATTCATCAAGAACGTTATTTTATCATTATTTCAAGTTCTCGTCATAAATGGCATTAAATCATTGTAATTATTCTTTAGCATTATTTTGATCTCATAATTAAATTAACGTAGTCTCTTATTTCATGACCAATTTATTTGGATTATCAAAAGTCATAAGGAATTTAGGCTATGTCTTGAAATGTTTAAGAATAGATATATTATTGCTCCTTTACATTGATATAATAAATTCTAAAGCTCTATATATGCAAGTGATTATAGATAAATTACAAGTCCATGTTCCATAGAATATAATGTAAATGTTAATGAGCTCCTGCATAGATCTTATAAGTGAAACAAATTGATGCATAAGATATTCTAACTCTATTAGATGTATTGTTCACAATCAATGTAAGTGTAATACAGTTATAGGTTGGATGTGAAAATATATTTGTCAAAAATTATTGTGTTCAGACATTTTTATCTTGGTTCAATTAAAAAACCAGTACAGTACCTTCATAGATTAGGATGGTCAAAGGCAATAAGACGATATTCTAATTATTCCTGCTTAGATTAAGGCCTAACTTGCTTCCCGTTTCGCCAATATGTTGGTCGAATTAACAAGCACTTTAGTATTAACTATTAAATCGATGTAGTAATCCTTACTTGATGTATTGTAGCTATTTCCTCAAAGTATTCCATTCAATAATAGAACCCCAATGTTTGAATTTTCCGTTAACCCATTCGTAATTCCCAAATTATGTATTATTATTATTATTATTCCCAAATTATTATTTTATTCCCAAATTATTATTTTATTCCCAAATTATTATTATATTCCCAAATTATCATTTTATTCCCAAATTATCATTTTATTCCCAAATTATTATTTTATTCCCAAATTATGTATGGAAATGGAAAAATTTCCATCAAAATATAAAACATGTGAACGAAATTCTGTAAAATTCAAATTGAGATCTGAGGTTGGTTAGTTGTTTAGTTGGCATTGTATTAAGGCTATACTTTGTTATACTGTACCAATCCCATTCAATTCCGATCATGGCACTACTAACCTCAGCTGTCTATACCCGAAGTAAGCATAAGTTCATTATAGTGCACTTAACTTTGATTTTGTATTTGGAAATATCCAGCGCTGGCAATATTATTGTAATAACTTGATAAACAGTTACTACCTTTGATAGATTTGTTCGCATTGCCTTACTAACATATCAATGTATGTTTTATGCTTACCAACAAAGCCTTTGATTGTCTATTGAGGGAGGATTTCGGATAGACTTGGAAAATGTTTTGTCAACCCTTGTTCTCTGTCTGTTTATTATAAACTGATTGCTATGTCTGTGCTTTTGATAGAAACTACTAGCCTATTATTACATAATTTTGGTTATTTATAGTTGGTAAAGTGGATTCTTCATTGTCAGTTCAAAAAAAAAAAAAACTTTCTATCTTTCGAATATATTCTATAGAAACTGTTCATTACAATAATACAGTACTACAAAAATTATTTGATCATATTTTGCTGTTCCTATAACATTTTATGTGCTATTCCTGATTATGATTTATACCAATGAATTAAGTTCTTAGTAATTTACAATATAAATGTGTTGATTATTTGATTCTATCAATTATTCTATGAGAATCTGTATGAATTTGTTGATTGTAATCAATGTCGTTGAATCTACACTTTTAAAATTAGATCTATGTTATTATAATAAGCTAACAATTCAAATGTGTCTCTTCATAATTTATATAGCGAAATCTTCTAACAGCGATATTTTCACATGACTTCTATCTTGAATTTTTAAGCACTTGAACTTTTATTTTCTTGTGGTTCTTTGAAAAATTCATTCGGAAATATGAACAAAATTAATCAGTTTATTGCTTTGATACTGTAAAACAAAGCATAAATATTCAATGTCATACCAACAATAATTCAATGTAACTGCAGCCTAAGGAGAGAAGAAAGTCATTCATCAGAAACTTTGTGAAACAGGCCCTTTTTCAGAAGATTTTTTTCAAATTACCAAGGCATTAATGCCACTTCGCAGGCCCAAACTGTCACTTGTCGCAAATCATTGAATACAATAATTGCTCAAGGAAGTAATCCTTATTACTTGGACTTAGACTTCTCTCCACAGAGCCTAGGAGTCGCCTTTCATGGGAGCCAATTCTCCAATTATATGCCTTCAGTAGTGTATTTGATCTGGTTTGGCCCAACGTGAATGAAAACTTTCATCCCATTATTAAATACCACTTTGTCTCAGTTTATCTTGAAAACAAAATCAAAATTATTTTAAACTGACATACTTCAGTTGGAAACATGTTTAGCATTCCCACTTCGAATTTGCCATCATTGTGCATAAAATTGAAGCTGTACTAGAAATATCAGAGAGACTGTAATCTTGTAGTACAGTTTCAGTAGTAATAGTAAAGTAAACACCAATCCAACGGAAAATAGATGTGTGTAAAAAGCAGCAAAATGCAACAGTAAAACCAACTCCAATATGTGGTCAAGCTTGATAAGAGCTTTGCATATGTGTAATATTTTCAATCAGAATTACAGGATATATTATTTTATTTTGTTTTATTTTACTTAAACGTGTGTCATTATATTATTGCAAGTTGTATGTATTTTCTGATGAATAAATCATTTCATTATTTCAAAACAAAAGTCAGATCATAGTATCTATCAGGTGATCCAAAAGTATATTGTTTTGATAATATTAAAACAAATTGTCTTAATATTATATTAATAATAATATTGTCTTCATAAATTTATACTAAGTGTTCATTAATAAACTAATCTAACCTATTATTATTACATGTACTACTAAGAATTAGTCGAATGCCCTGCCCAACAATAAGGCAAATTATGTAAAATATCAGTCACTAAAGTCAATTTTCTGTCGTAGCCTTGACATTTTTAATGTACCTATGACACCAATCACTTGAAACTGGTAACCGGATGGTAAGCCTAGGTCACTTACTAGAATAATAGTATATCTAGTACCATGTGATATGGTGCAGGTGAAAATAATGACACCAATCTGACCAATAAAACACCAACCTTTATTACTTTAATTCTACCACGGTTGTTCAAATATTTATAAATTTCTTTCAACAGTTTAACATTGACACAATAATTTGCTTTCATGTAGACCTTACTACATCAAAGGCAACTTAATAATAAGCCAAGATGACCAAACATGGTTGATCAAAATTTTGTATTTATTATTGCATTTAAAGTCATAAAATAACATGCGCTTAATTTAATGTTTTAATAACCAGTATGTAAGGCATTCCAGTAATTTGGAGCACAATATTACTCTATTAATAATAATTGTAAAATATTTTGTTTTAAATATTATGTTGTAAAGGAGGAGAAGAACAATATTACAGCTGCTATCAATAATTTCTTCAATGATTATAAATTTGTTCAAAATTTCTTATGTGTATAATGTATCAATGACAAGATGTTTTAAGTAGGCACTACAGATAGTGTTGATTAATACCTAATATTGTACTATTACAATATCTTAATTCAACTAAAAACTGAAAAATGGAACAGGAAATTGTACATGAACTTTAAGCATTTTTATTGTGGTTATTGTTATAAATTTTTCAACAGATCTATTATTTATTCATCAAGCATCCTCCAATTATTAACATATAAATTTATATTTATGAATTTCTAGTCTAAGCATCGTGAAAATTATATTATTTATGGAATAACGTAATTTTTCTTCTCAAGTATGAATCATTGAAGGTATTCAATACTTGTTTTATCATTGATTCAAATATTTGCATGATTTTATCTAATATATACACTTTGAATAATACTGTTTTAAAAAGTGATGTTACTAGATTACAAAAAAAAACTTTATATTAATCAAGTTCAATTGAAGGAATATGTAATTAATTTTATAAAAATAAAGAATTTATATTATTTAGTGTTCCAATTATAAGATCGAATTCATTTCAAATACCCGCTCCATTAATATGTAAGAGACACTTTTCACAAGAGAAATATTGAGAATGTTTTTCAGAAATGTATATATGACGTTTTAAATTACGAGGTAATGGAATAAACCTACAGTTATTTAATTTATTGATAGAAAAATTGGCATTCAGGCCAGTTCGTTCTTCATAGTCGGATTTCCTTTATTAAAGCTTGATACATTGAAATGAAATTCAGTAAATTGGAATAGGTATTGAAAATCGATAAACCTAAATCACAAGCGTTCTTGTTTTAAGGAGCTCTTTGTAGAATAAGGCTGATAGCTTCGGAGTTCTTTTCCTGTCTGGATCAGTGAAGTCCACATGATAGAATCCAAATTTCTCTCTGAAAAAGAATTGATAATTCTTTACCATTGATATAATTTTAGAAAAGATAGGAACAATCTGATGAAAATAATGAAATGCAATGATATAATATTCCGATGAAAATCACAATATTTGACGATACATGTAATTACTGTAAATGTAAATGATCGTTATGTTGAATAACATCCAAGTGAAAAATTAAATGGAAAAATAAACATTGAATTAGCTTATGCTAGAAGGGAAGTCACATCATCTACTTTTCGAGATGAATAAAGAAAATAATTTAATTCAGGAGAAATCACCACATCATAATTATACAGAGAAATATGATTTCTATGATGTGATGATTTTTTCAGAATAATAATATCAGCCCCGTTACCTAGCAACAACTTTTTTTCATCTATGTCCAAAAGTAGTTGTGTGATTTAGACTCTTCTAGCCTACTCTGATTGATTTAAGAAAATGTAGGGATAAGGCGGCTCGCACACCGGAGCAACACGCAATTAGCAATATATTGTTATAGGCTATATTATATATTGCATATTTCGTGTTGCTTATTGCTCCGGTGTGCGAGCCGCCTTAAATTGGTTATTGATACAACCAGAATGGAATGATGTCAGCGAAATTATTTTCAAGCATGATATAGTGAACAACAATGCAAATGAACTCCAGTTGAAAGTTCTGTGTATCGTTCAGGTATAGATCTACCTATACATTTGTGATACTTGACAGAAATTAACACTAAAATAAGCAATATACTTACGTATACCCAGATGTCCACTCATAGCTATCCATCAGGCTCCATGCTGAATATCCAATTATATTACATTCATCTTCATTGATGGCGTCTATAACTTCTTTGATATATTTCTGGAAAGTAATTTTGAAACATTATTGAAAATAAATTGTTTAGTAATGTAGTTTGGTTCGATTTAATCGCCGCAATTTCATTTCTCACACGGAGGATTGCCACGCCACCAGGTAACATTTCTATTGAAAATTTAAAAATCCTGTCATACAGGAAAAAGGTGGACACACATTAGACAAGAACGGCACAGCGTACTAAGTTATTAATTCATACGTCTTATGTATGTCCGCCTTTTTCCTATATCACAGGACTTCTAATTTTTATGGAATCGTCCCATGGATTGAAAATGAATGAATGTTATTCATTACAACTTTTTTCAATATTTAAACTGCATAATAAATAAATTTATCCACATACAACATGGATTCATAAAAGTAGATGAATTATTATATACACTTCGAACATCGTATGAACAGCTGTAGCAAAGACAAGATATACTTTCTGTAATACACATACATATACTGTCTCTTATACATAATGTCTCTGGTTTGTGGCTGTAGTGTGGTAATTCATTGTCATTTTGTCAGTTCAGGTGCCTAGGGTGCCCTGTCAAAATCCCAGACAAGAGAGACAGTCCAATCACATGATACCTAGTATGTGAATAAATGTACCAGATCTATGCAGAATACCGTATTCAGGTGGGAGGTATCAGTAATAGTAATGAATGATGATTATACCGTAATCGATAAAGTTAACGCAATACGATAATAATTTTATTATAAAAAATGTTTCGCTTCAAGAAAACTGGACTTGAAATTCTCAATTCTAATCTAGGTTTGAAATTGATCTTTTTAAACAATAGTTGATAATTCAATATTATAAATATCGATAATTTAATATTTTGATATCCAAGTTTTAAAACTATTAATCTAACAAGTTGAATAATTAATTTCTCTTACTTTATGATAGTTTATTTTATTGTAATCGTTGATACTCTCAGCATCTCCACATCCGTTTTCTGTGATTATGACTGTCGGATTGTTGTAAGTATCTTTAATCCACACTAACAATTCTCTGAATCCCTCTGGTTCCACCTGAAACACATTGTTTATTTTTATATTGTCATCATATCAAACTGAAGAGTCCAAAGGTAAAAATGGTGACGATTGAATTTTAAAGAACTAACAGTGTAACATATATATTTTAAATCAGAGCATTTAATTTCACATAAAGTAGCCTGTGTGTGTAAAAATATGATGTACCTTTGATGATTCCAAATATAATATGTTCTCGGTGCCAAATATTCTTTTAAAGGCGTAATCACTGTTCAAAATGAAAATACTACCAAGAGCCAAGTAGCTGAACAGCTTGATTTTTTTTGTTAATTACATTTAAAGAATTGTTTACAATTATAATCAATTATAATATTATGTACGGTATTTTTTTGAGAATATAACATAATATATATTATCAGTCATTATAGTATTGGAGATCTATTTTAGTCCAAATGTTGAATATTTTTATATTGATGATACTTTCTCGAATACTAGAATCCTCACCTTAATCCAAGATGGTTCAGCTGTTTTAGTTTCAGAATTCGGTATTGAATTGAATGCTGCATCAGTAAAGAATGATGGAGTTTTGTCAACAGCTATCATATCCTCCGCATAGTATGTTGTGTAGTGGTTTACTCCAAGGAAGTCAGAAGTCCCTGGAATGGTTTGCAAGACCTTATAAGCGTGATTACCAAACCAAATAAATCGAAAAATACTTACTAGAAGTATTTATTTTTTATTTTCACAAGAGGTATTTGTTATAATTTTTCAATAAATTAAGTATTAAAAATTCAAAAATACTTACTAGAAGTATTTATTAATTGTTTTCACAAGAGGTATTTATAATAGTTTCTAATAGAATAAGTATTTACAATTCCAAGCTTTTCATGTGAGGGTAATATTACTGTATTTTAAAGATTATTTCCCTTCTTCAGCTAGTACTGATCACTTTCATGTGAGGGTAATATTGCTGTATTTTAAAGATTATTTCCCTTCTTCAGCGTAGCAATGACTTAGCAATGAGATGTCAATTATTATTCTTTTGTTCAGAATCTATTGCAACTAGTTTATTATTCAATTGAATTACATTGGAAATTTCATTCATTCATTTATCATTTACATAGCATACAGCATACATATTATGCTGTTTATTACCTCATATCATGCGGCAATATTAAAAACTTACAATATTATTAAATACAAACTTCACTTTTTCACACAATTTCAATTTAGTTATTCAATTTACATAGCATATTGTGTATACGAGGATGAAAAATATTAAATATGGCATTTCAGATTTATATCTCTCCAATTCGGTTTGTTCTACTTCGGTTGCACATCCACAGTCAATTTGGGATTTTTAAATAGGCTACATTATTTATTGGAAAGCATAGAAACCTGGTGATAGAGTAGACACAGACAGGTTTATGCTTCAGCTAAGTCGTGAATTCTTAAAATAGTTGGTCTTTTACAGTATATTGAGCCTCCTGGTAAATGTCGAGTAAAAATAAAAATGTAACGATTCAGTTGAACTACCTATTTTGAGTTGACAAATCATATGAGTGCCGGCTAGTACATACATTTTTATCATTATGAGATTCATTATAATTATTTCAATACATAGATTACATAGATTTCAATACATAGTGAGACTGCCAAGGTTTTGGAAATTTAACGAATTGCTCTTGAATTTTGAAAACGAATCAATCCTCAATTGTGGTTTAATAATTCACTGATTTTCAAGATATAAATGTATGAGAATTATTCACCTTTGATGAGATCAATCTCTTCTTTTGTCAACTCAGGCAGTCTAGATCGTTTCCTTCCTTCAGCTTTACTATTTTCCATTATCCTCTCGGACATCAGTGCTGGGTAGCCCCCTTCAGCACTATAAATTGGGTTGAGAAACCATCCGTACTATAATGATCAACAACAAACCAAATTCACAAACAATTATTTCCACGGTTATGATTATGATCGCAATCTTTAACTTTTCTACTAATAAAATACTTTCGTATTACTAGTAAACTGGAAACAATAATTTCAAATAGTTATTTCACATACTCAGGGCCGGATTTCAACCTATTGCCGCCCCTAGGCACTATTCTGGCTGCCGCCCCTTGGCATATCAGATATATACGAGTATTATGTATATTGTTATATATCATGTTATGTATATTATATAAGTTATTATGAAAATAAAATACCAAATTTACCAGTCAATAATGATGGTTTTAATAAAACAATCAGTTACTTTTAGATTTTTATTATATTTTAAAATGTCTATGCTCATTCAAAGTAAAAAATAACTGACAATGAAAAATTAGTAAATTATTGAAATAGAAAAATTTTATTATTAAAATATTGAGGAAAAGACTTGATCAGTAGGCTATTCGTGATGACTTATTCAGTTTTTCTATGATTTGATTATTTCGGTTACTTGATTCGTAGGCCTATACCGTAGTCTATAAATTTGATTAGCACGACCAATGGTATTAGTACTATCAAATAGTGTGAAAATCATAATACTGAATAAGATACAAAACTATTTACAGAAAGTTACTACTGTACTATAATAATTTTAAAAGGAAACTGAACTCGAAAAAACGTTATCAGTATTCACAAAAAATAATTCAGCTTTATGATTGAAGTATTTGGAATATTCGATTGGTATACAGTAGTCCAATATTAAACTACAAATTCGATTAGTACAACCAACGTAGCACTATTAAATTTCTAAAAATCATGTATAAATTAGATTATTCAAGTTTAAAATTAGTTATCTAGGTAAACTTAGGCCTACTAGTAAAATAATTGAAACATGAAAATTAAAAACAAGAAAAATCTTGATCAATTTTTCGCAAACAATAATTCTTTTTTTATGATTAGAATATGTGGAATATTCAATTGGTATGCAGATGCAGAGGTCCAAAAAATTAAAAAAACTATCATAATTATAACAAAAGAAACTATCAAATTTCAAAACTACCTGAATAAACTCACTACTAATACTCCAGTAATTTGAAAAATTTCTTAATACTAAAAAGATAAAAAGAAAAATTTACAAAATATAAACTAACTTAGCTCCCGAGAGCCGTGCCGCCCCTAGGCAAGTGCCTAGTGTGCCTAGTGGGAAATCCAGGCCTGCACGAATGCGACGGACTGTGGTTCTATAAATTAATTGATCTCGCTCTACCCTCTGTTTACATTCTCTATTCGTGATTTCATAATCATGCGCCTATTAAGATCCCCCAAAAAATATCCAAATATAATTCAAGTTGCATTGAGGTTGAAAGCTATGTTCAGCTCTACCTACATTTGTGAAGCATTTTTTTGAAGTATGGAGTTCATAAAAATCTATATAGAAACAGACTGACTGATGAACATTTGTACAACTGTATCACAATAGCGGCCTCAACATACACTCCAAACATAAAAAAACTTTATGACCAAACAGAGTTCCACTACTCTTTAAGTAGGCTACATTTCAACTTTTCGTTATACTTGCTATGAGATACAAATATACTAGAAATGTATCTTTTTAGGCAATAGAAGTGTGAAAATTTCATTTTGCGTACTTTCTTCCGTCCAATATTCCTTGGTAGCTCACGAGGAGATTTATAAATGCTATGCTAGCTCACAGGCTCAAAAGTTTGGCGACCACTGCTCTAGAGAAAATCTGCGTTTTTCTGCGTATAGTTAAGTATTGTACTGTTTTATTGTACTATTAGGCAGAAAATTTTCAAATTCGGTACAGAGGTTCATATGAGATCTAGAAATGGTGTTTTGGAAAAGTTTTTAAAAAGTTCACCAAATTAAGCCCAATATTGACGTTTTTTCAGTTTACTCTTTGCATTTTTCTAGATTTTATTCAACAATAATTGACAAAAAAAGTTTAAATTAGTTCAGCTAAGATAAATAACTTGAATAGTTCGGATTTCAAGAATGCCTCCAAATTACGCCGTATATTATGTTTTTCCGAATTTTTTGCGTTTTCAATGCGTAATTCAAGATTTTTCTTGAACTCCTGAATTGGAAGAGTTCAAACTAGGTACACAGGTTCAGCTGAGATATTGAAAGAGTTGGTACAGAGGGTTATTAGAATATACCCAAATTAGTTCGATATCGACGTTTTTTTCAATTATTCTTTGCGATTCCAATGCTTTTTCCACATTTTTCGATAACAACAACTGAACTTGAAAAGTTTCAATTTGGAACTCAGGATCAGCTAAGTAATCAAGTCTGTAATTAACCGAGGGTTAGATATGATTTTGAGTTATGAGTTTTAAGCAGAACTACACCACAAGTCAATATTTTCACATTTTGTTTTGCTCTTATCAAGAACCATGTACTGGAAAATTTTTCAAAGAAATATACACATAAATGAAGTATAATTATGTGATGAAGCATTATGAGATGCCTGTGACCGAAGCAATCTTTTCATGACCTTATCTCTGGGAAACCTTATCACTTGTATTTCATCCGAAGATTTATTTTTACAATTTAGACTCTATTTTTCAACAAATTATTGAGCATCATTCACACACATTTCACGTTTTTGATCAAAAGCTCAGGCAAGGCAAGAGACACAACAACATAACGCAACAAGAATCAATCATTTTCTCACCACTTCCGAGACCTTGGCCTTGGTGGTGCTGCCTTCTAGTGGGGAACTTGTGAACCCAGTCATCAAATCCCAGTCCCCTTGTCACAGAAATCAACTTTAAAATGAGTTTTTTTTATTGAAAATACATTATTTTCTACAATTATCTATACGTTTCGTCGATCAAATTGTTGAGGAACGATATGAGCTCAAAAGCAATCACTGGTATTCAGCTAGTTTGTATTTAAAACTGTTGTAAGTTTGATACCTCTCGATTTCAGTTGGAATTTTTTGAATTGAGCTCGATATATATAGGAGCTCCAAATTTTTCGACACTCGGGGAGTCCGGAGGGAGCGGTCACCAAATGGGCTAAAGCCCGCAGATAAACTATATTCAATCCTACCACATTATCACCGATTGAAAGATCCTTAACACCGATCTACTGTGACCAGCTCCCGACTTTGACTCCTCTTTTGACTTTTTTTATTTCGATAATATTTTATTAGTATTTTTATTGATTTGATGTGTATTGAGCGTGATCTAAACGCCACGTTTTTCTTACATTTATTGCTTACGACTTGAAAAGCCTGGTTTGCGCTTTTACAGGCGGCTATTGTATTTTTATTGTTAAACTTTAGTGTATTGTTAATCTTAGTGTAATTTCTGAAACTCCAGGTATAGGAAAAATAGGAACGCTTATTTATTTTTATAAATTATAATTAAAAGACATCGGTTCACAGTTGATATTTATACTGAAAAAAGAAATTGAATTTCATATAAATATTCAGAAATGAATCTGGCCGATTGCCTGTCGCCAATCGATTAATTTTTTAAAAATTTATCAATAAATGAATAATTATTTGTAGAGATTAAATAAAAGTACATAAAATTTAAAAAATAACCCTTAGAATTACTCGACTGGTAACGCGTAAACCAAGGGCGTAGCTAGGATTTTATTTTGGGGGTGCTGAAATAGGCAGGAAGGTTATAAGGTTATAAGGATGTTAAAGTTTCATGGGATAAAACAGCGAACAAGAGACAAAATTACAACAAATGTCAAATGTTCAAGCCCTTGGCGTAAACCAGGCTTAATTGTGTGACCAAAGTCGTTAGCAATATCGTACAAAGTTTAGATGTTTGGACCGGCCTTTACATTGTCCTTTTTTTGAATACAGTTACAGTATATATTTTCATGATGTACTGCAGCACATACTGACGAGTGAATATTAACAACTGAGAAAATGCTTTAATTTTTTCTCAGTAACTTAACTATTAATTTTCTAGATATTAATAATGTTGAAAAGTTTGAAAAGATCAATGCAGTCACTACTCTAATATTCTTGGCTCTTAATAAGTGCACAAATAATTGTATTAATTTGGTTCTCATAAAAGATTGAATTTAGTCAAAACTGAATCCTTTCAACCTTAGTCAATCTTAATACAAAACTATTATTTAGCATATTAAGTAGAGGCTATTTAGAATGCTGAACTTAGTTTATTAAAGTTAGTTCAATTTATAGTTTATTGTAATCTAGTCTAGTCCTGGTGTATAGGCCTACCGTAGACGCGTATGTGCAGACTGTTTCTTGTCCTACCTGTACTAATCTATACTGTAGTATAGTAGCCTGATAAATAAATAAATAAATTTTAGTGTAGTAAACCAACATAGGTATAATTGACAAAGTCACAGTAGTACAAAAATATATGGAACAAAGTCACAGGTACATTACCTCAAGTACTATCAAAAAGTGAATTCTAACTGATTTGAAGAAATCCTTAGTCCCAGCGCCCACGGAGCAACTGCTATCTGACTGCAGTCACAAACCCAGCGTTGCCAGATTCTTTTAGCTGTTTTTCGGGTAATCGGGTAATGTAACCTATCAGCCAATGGTATCTGGCAACGCTGGGTTGGCGACTGAAGTCAGATAGCAGTTGCTCCGTGGGCGTGGGGCCTTATTCTGAAAAGAATTCATTTCAAACTGGTGGTGAGTTGATTTCACTAATTAGGTTACAATCTCCACAGTTGTTACATATTCACTTGTTATCCAATAATGGATTTATTAAAGCATAATATATAATATAATCAAATAGTAAAACAAAATTGAATCTAAATGGTACAATGCTGGTAAATGTTCTCTGTTATTGACTGTACTTTTGTAACAACTTTTGAATGTAACTGCTTGACTTTGCCGATAATTGTTTTGTTTCTTGGCAATCAAATTATATTTATTTATTTGTTAATAATGTATTACGGTGGAATAAAAATGATTCACAAAATTAATTGGTACTTTGAAATTGAAAATTACCAACACTCTACCGTAGCAAGTCATACTTTAGTTGAGATTTTATAACAATTCAATGATGAATTTCATTGAAAATGGCCTAACATTAATTTTATAAGGTATCTTAATACCTCTAAAGATTTTAAGATATCTCATAATGTAACTGTAACATTAATAATTTACCTATCATTCACCTACCATAAATATTCAGCTATCATTATTGTTCTGTCAACTCAGTTGGATGAGAAAAGTGATGAAGTTTATTTAGAAATAGAAATTATCTAATAAGTTGGCGACTCTCACCTCAAAAGCCTTTGCTCTCTCAGCGGCTTCCATACCACTTTCTGACGAATACCGGTAGTAGAATGTGTCAAGAACGATTCCTAATTTACCTAAAAAACAGATTGACACTCATTACCTCTCATTCATATTTAAGCTTACTTGCTAGTCATACTTTCAATGCTAGAAAAGTTATTACTAAAGAAGATTACATCACTTGAACATAGAAATGGATGAGTTTGGGCAAATAATAGTGAATCGAATATTTTTTTGAAATATTTCTTATTTAGCCAACATGTAGAGAGAGAGGAAACAGTATGATGTTATTACTTATTTTGTATAATTCTTATTAATGTTTTATTGATTTATTATTAAAGAAGATTACATCACTTGAACTTTAAAATGGATGAGTTTGGGCAAAAAATAGTGAATAGAATACATTTTTTTATATATTTCCTATTCATCCACCATGTAGAGAGAGAAAGCAGTATGATTTTATCACTTATTTTGTATCATTCTTATTAATGTCTTATTAAATTTTTCTTTCATTTCTTTTTTTATCAAACTACAGTATATATAATAAAATTGCATTGTATTATAAATAGATTTGTGTTAAGGAGGCAAAATGGGTTATCTCCATTAACAAAATTATTTATCTATTTATTACAACGCTTTATATATCTTTTTATATTACAAGGCTTCTTATATATTATGGTGCCTCAACACGATTTTCAATGATACTACCCAACTACTGTTTTCTTTTTGTAGTTTATCTAGATTTTATAGTATTATTTTTGTATATTACTGGAAATGGTATGTAAATAAATGAAAAATGAAATAAAAATGGAATTCAATCCATACCTGTATGGGTTGAATAGTTTCTTCACCATATACTAGCGTTGTATTGAAGTTTTTCATTAATAAAACACACACTTGATTCAGAAATGTTGTGGAACTTCAATGTTTGTTTTATTCATTCACCTTAGTGTTTCATTAATATTTTTATTAATTTTAATTCGCCAAACTTCTATGTAAATTGAAACTAAATTCAATTTGTGAATTTATTCTTTTTAATGGTATATTGTAGAGTATGTGGATGATAAGAGTTGATGCGTACGGTATGTTTTTATTGAGAGATGATCGTAAAACATTTTTGAAACAATAATAGTTATTTACCTCCTTGCTCCTTCAAATAGTGTTTCTCATAGAGGCGATAAGCTCTAGCATGTGAAACTAGTTGTGTCTTTCCAGCTAGATATTCAGCAGTTCCTGTATAATTGAGACCCGGGGCATGAATCGGTAAATCAGGGGCGGCTTGACCATGCCCAAAAACAGAATGCAAATGTGGCTCATTGATTGTACACCACCACTTCACCTGAAACATAAATTATAAAACATTAATGCAAACTGTAGACTTCATACAACAAAAAAGTATCTTTATAAAAATTTCCAAAATAAACATTGAGACATTGTATTAACAGAAGCTTATAAGTCAGATATTACAAAGATATTTATAATTACATCTTTAGAGTTCCAATACAGTTTAACCAGAATTTTTAGATCATATTACATATGCCTACCCTGTCTCCGAAGTTTTTAAACAGAATATCTGCATAATCCTCGAAGAAGTCTGCCAGAACAGGATTCGTCCATCCTCCAATCTCTTGGAGATTCTGTGGCAGTTCCCAATGATACATAGTAACCTGTTGACAAATTTTTCTGATTATTATCTTTCATATTAAAAAATGGTGAGATTAACATTAAAGTTATAGAGGACAACAATAATGGTTGCTAACCGTGGCGAAGCGTGTGGTATACTTATTTGGTCATCGCCTGGTATATTTGCCATAGCAGGAAATATACCCGTTATGACCAAATAAATACCACTACTAGTTAGTTAACCAAAAGTAGCTATTATAATATTGTACCAAAGACAATTTAATCCAAGGTTATTAGATAGGTTATTAGATCTTGAATTTAATCTATAATTTAGAGTACCGTAGTAGTAGAATTGTCTTTTATTCTACTCTACAAATCTTAGATCATATACATAGGCTATTATATATTAATATATATGGTCATCATAAACATAAATATACAATGGTCATATACATACGTGTACAATGGAAATATACATAAGTATACAATAGTCATATATAGGCCTATATATATGACATATATGGAGAGCAGTAATTATAAAAACTTTTTGAAGGGTATACTTATTAGGGAATGCTTGTACACAGTTTCAGACTTTTTCTCAATTAGATTTTAGTTAATGTAGGCTATTGACGTTGTTACGACATGTATAATGTTTTTGGCAATAAATTATTTTGATTTTGATTTCATACATAAATATATAATGGTCAAATACAGACGCATACACATACAGTGATCATATAAAATGTTTTTGGCAATAAACTATTTTGATTTTGATTTGATTTTGATTTCATACATAAATATATAATGGTCAAATACAGACTCATACACATACAGTGATCATATAAAATTATCAATATACTGTAGCGAGATAGTATGTTATTACCTGGCCCTGGTATTTTGGTCATATTCATAGGTCTACACGCTCCTTATATATATATAAATATATAGGTTATATCTGCTCTGCAAATAATAGATCTTTGTGTGATAGCAGAAGGGACCAGCTGACCAGCACTTGCTAGAATGTATAACGGTTCTTCCTGGTTCAGGAGGCGTCCTCTGCCAAAACTTTAGTCAGTAACAGTAAAGTTGTCACCACTCACCCTTCAGCTAGCAAACATGAGTGTGAGTTCCACTATCGCGAGTGTAGTAACTTGGTGCGTGGTAGGGATGGGGAAACTTAAATTTCTCCATGTCCTTGTTACAACCATTAGACCTTCAATAATTATTTAGAAAATGATTTCAATTGTTAGGGGAAATGAACGCGTGTGAGGTACAGTGTCATTATTATGTCTAGTGCCATTAATAAAGTTGTGTCAGTTACATTATAAAGTTGTGTCAGTGTCATTATAAAGTTGTGAAACTAGAATATCATCGAACTCAAGTCATGGGGAATCGGCGTGTTGAAAAATTTGTTTAATTTCAAAAATCTTATCTATAGAAGAATAAAATAACGCGTACAGTGCCATTATAAAGTTGTAATGTAAGAGATTGCAATCTGTGGATCAACCATGGTACCATAGTCTTGGATTAGAGCTGAGCAGAGCTGAGGATAAGGAAACATGTCTTATCATGCTTGCTCCTCAATTTCTGTTCCAGACCCATTCTTTCATCCCTTATTTCAACGAAGTACCCACTCAACTATCGAGCAGTCATCCAACTATAAAGTCATGGGGAACCATCGTACGGTAGGCTATTGAAAAATGGAAAAATCAACACCAGGTTTTTATTTAAAAGATTTTTTTCGACTTCTGTTGGCCTATATTGTTCGCTAGCTCTAATCGTACAGTTTAATCAATTCTTCTTACTACCTATAATATTCAATATTGGTCTTATAATAGTTGAGTAGTGGTCTGATTTCAAGTTTATTTTCATTTGTTTGATTTTCTTGTAATAATTTGATTCACTAGAAAAAAACCATAACTTAAAATTTGCAATAAAACTGAACTTTCATAAATTTTAAAGGAATCTTAAAAAAGGCAGTTTTCAATATTGTTATTATTATTTTTAGCCTGTATTGTAGTGTTAGTTTTTGATTGCTCATTTTTGTTATGAATTATGTACCGTAATGATTCCAATAATCTATATACAAGCATTTATAATATTGGTTAACATTTTATTACGGCACTTTGGTTTCTGCTATCAAAGACGATAGAAAACTATTAGTATTCTTCAAACTATAAGTATTCTAATTGTCTTTGCTGCTATATTGGTTTACGTTGGAGAAACACGACAAAATAAACAACAGTACCGTATTGCACTCTTCAGGACTACTTGAAAATGTTATGATGGTTTTAATCGTAGATATTTGTGATCGCCCAAAAGTATCCAGCTTAAATTCAAAATGCAAAACAACATTGATATACATAATTCGTATAATATTTTAAATGCAAAATTGAGTAGAATATGGTACCTTAGAACATAGAGGATGGTCCTAGTTATAGATAGCGATTGTGCTATGGTTGTGTGAAGTATAGAGTAATATTTATTAATGGTAGGCAACATCTCATAGTATACGTATAGAGATATATCTAGCACAGGGTCGCGTCAGTGCATATTTAATCACTGATTAGATAAGTGGCGAGCGCATGATTCTCAGTTTGGAAGGGTGACCGCTTGTAGCCAGGACCACAAACAATCCTTTCAGGATCACTTCTCGGTGGTTCAGAACCCATCTAAAACTTTAGGTCCATTCATACCTCATCATTATCATCCCTCTACCGACCAGTCAAGGACAAGTCAAGTCAAGGACAATGAGCATCCTCAGCAAAAAAAATGTTTAACTGCTCGATGTTTTCTGAATGACAGGTGTACGGTGTTGTTCCGATGAGTGTGTCTTGAACTGAGTGAGTGTCTTTGATTTTTCATTTGCCAGACTAAAAAAAAAAAAAAATATCTGACTAGTAGTGATTGCGCAGAAGATAATAGTTCTTCTGTTAAATTAGTAGATAATGTTAATTTAGTAGATAATGTCATGTCTACTGTAGTAGTTCATTACACACTTGAATGAACGGTCTGTTTCAAGACTGGGGAATATTCCCTCGCTTTCAATCAAGGAGCGGCCTTGAAATAGACCGGTTGTAGGAAAGGTTGCGGAGAATAATGTGGGTCAGTAGTGTTACTGATGGTTGAGTCACGAGAATGGGGTTTGAGCGAAGCAGGCTTTGCGGTATACGGGGAACAGTAGGAGATGGTGATACGGTGATGCTCTGTAGAACAGAGAGAAACAGAGTGAGACAGTGGCGCATGCGCACTAGCCTGTTCCCCATTACTCCACTGACATTCTCGACCGATTCTCAAGACTCAAGACCCAACTATAAATAGTAGAAAGTAGATGAAAATGCGATAGGGCGGGGTAGAAAGAGTATGAAGATGAGAAGAGAGTTGATAATGCGAAGGAAGATGATGATGATGATGACATACGGATGACAAAGATGATGACAAAGGAGAAGGAGGAGGTGAAGGAGGTTTAAAAGGGAAGGGAAATCAGAACGACGATAAGTTGAAAAAGGTAGGAAAATCTAGGAGCAAAGGTTAGAGGGAAATGGTAAACGTTTTGTTTCCTTCTTCAGCAACAGTGCACTTCGGTTCAGTACGGCAACACTGTTTAATTATTCTCATCCGGTTCATCCCTTGTCTCGGGAATTGACATTCCGCAACCTTTTAGCACAGACAAACTGTAGGCTACTGGTATCAGGTCTCATGCGTCTCAAACACATTATTCAGCCACCTTTTCATACGTGGAGGAAAAATATTTTTCAATTAAAAATGAATCGACTACCCACTGGAATACTGGATTGATTTCTGATTCTAGATAACTTAAATTGGATCAAGAATAAAATACTAGAAATAAACAATACAAATACCTATTTAATTACACCTTGATTGAGAATTACCGGAGTTTATAATGAAATCAACAACTGAATAATTCATTAGTAATTATTAGACCTATTAACTTTACCATTACAATTATTATATGTTATGAGATTCGAGAAACTCGCTTCTATAATTATATAATATCTGTAGGAGTTGTTATATTATCTACACCTGAGAAACACTGAAACTAATTATTGACTAAAAGTAATTAATTTTTAATAATAAATTATAAATATTTTTTATTATTAATTAGTTAAATTACTTACCATAGGTTGGATCCCATTTTCGATAAGTCCATTAATTACTTTATTGTAATAATCAATACCGGCTTGATTGATGTTTGAAATGTCACCATTCGGTAATATACGGGGCCAACTGATCGAGAACCTGTAGAAATCAACCTGTAAACAATAGTTGAAGAAAATATTTTGGAATAGTTACAAATCTAATTATAAATTGAATGATTGAGGAAAGTGATTTTCGCAATCTGTCCTCTAGTTCGTACAGTACGCCTACTATTGAATGGCGTTCAAGTTTTTAATTTTGAATAATTTATTACAGTATTTAAAAAAGTATAAAAATCGTTTTTCTATTTCGATTTTGTCTGGCAAGCTTTCGAAACATTGGTGAGATCATGCAAAGCCCGCTTTGTATGTAATATAATATTCAGTGGAAAAATGATCGCTGGAAACTGAAAATAACATTAATTTGAATTTTCTGTTAATTAGTAATAATTAGTAAACCTAATATATACCGTGAAGAAGAAAAGTAGTCGTAGTAGTAAAAGTAGTAGTCGCAGTAATAGTTTCAACAAAAACATAGATAATATTAAAATACCGGTCAATGAATCAAATAATCAAGATTTTTAATACCTTTTAACTGTTTAAAAGCAGTTTTTTCCATAAGAACCTTTATAATTAAAAACTTAAAATTGTTTATTTTGGGGTTTACAGAAAGTTTTGCACATAATTTCATACTTGATCATTTCTAGACCCAAATGGGTCACCGACAATTTATTTAATTGTAATTTTATTGACCAATCTTCTACCATCTATATCTCGCTGACAAAGCATTTGCAGAACTTTTGTAGGGACTTTCTTTGCCTTGATGAGTACAATATCTTATATGAGTATAATCCAAATTTGGGATTGAAGTAGTTTTGGGCTATGCCTGTTATTTCTTCCCACATATTGTGCAGTACATAATTGTCAAATAAAATAAATATCAGCTGGAAATACTTTGAGAGAGCTACGGGACAGGGTAGCTTTTACTCACCCCCAAGTCTTTGAGAATTTTAATGTCCTCTTCATATTTGTGGTAGCTATCACATGCTACATCACCATTGGAACCGTCCACTATCAGATCGGTTCTTGTTCTGACGAATCTGTCCCAGATACTCTCTCCTTTATCTGAAAATATCGTCATTATTTAGCTATCGACTTCACAACAAAACAATTGAAAAAATTAATTTGATCAATACTATTTTGTATTTGATTGAATTTATTCATATATATATATATTTACTAATTGAAAACAATAATGGAAGAGTTTGTAACGATCCACCTAAAACGAATTTGAACTGTACAAAAAATGGAAAGAATTGAAAACGTATCAAAATAAAGATTGACAAGAATTTAGTAAATAAAAACCAGAAAATAATTTAGATTGTAAACACTTACTGTCTTCGAATGCGGCTCCCTCAATTTGATATGATGAGCTACCGACGCCGAGTAGAAACCCCTCTGGTAATTTCATTGACATATTGTTGGTTTCAGATCTGTTTGAAAAAAAGACACTGAATGAAGTACTGCTCACAGCATAATATCTTATCACATTGCATACAGGTTAGACAAGTGTTTTATCAATTTAGCAATGGATATTATATCCTCAGGCTCGTTGTACGATAAAAATTGTACTTGTATGTACTATCAAACAAACAATGTAGTAACATGAATTTTAATTTTAGTTCTTAGAAAATAACTCAAGTCAATTTAAACTTTATTTTGCAAGTTGAATAGATTGAAATGATGCTCATAAAACTATCACTATTGAATTCATCCATGTGATTACCTATTTATTATGAGCCTTGACCTCCTTCGTGTGCGGTAATGACTTTACAATCTACTTTGATAAAAACACGGAGTATTTATAATATATTAGTCAACAACTTGTTTCCAACAATTAGAAATGTATAAACTTGAAAATACATCAAATTTTATACATTACTCCTTTCTTCAAACTAGAGAAACTTCAACAAAGAAGAATGTACAGTTTTAATTAATAATAATTCCAGGGTTTTAAATTGCATTACATTGTTGCAGTTTTGTTGAATATAATTATTTGAAAATATTGATGTTTTTGTATCTTCACAGTAGCCATTTTTAATAAAAAAATTAAAATTTGAGTTAATTTCCTATCAAGTAAGTGGGCATGTAAACTGAGAGATATAGGAATATTATGATTTAATTTATTATACAAAATAGTTTTATTCTTTCCTCACCCTGGAAATTCGTCGCCACAAACAAAAGATGCACTGAAAAGCGCTACTCTAATCAAATATAGTGGTAGTAGGATCATCTGTGAAATTAAGAAAATAATAATAAGAATGTAAATAATAACAAGAATGTAGATAATAATAAGA
The DNA here is from genome assembly GCA_017141395.1 of Laodelphax striatellus. Classification (NCBI taxonomy): domain Eukaryota; kingdom Metazoa; phylum Arthropoda; class Insecta; order Hemiptera; family Delphacidae; genus Laodelphax; species Laodelphax striatellus. The sequence goes on along the minus strand of CM029544.1, from coordinate 8,200,012 downwards.
ATGTAAATAATAATTTATAATAGGATTCATTTAATTTGGCGGATGACATTCGATAGAATTGAATAGACATTATAGAGAGATATTATTTTCTTGCCGTTGGACTCTACGGTCATCAGCAACGTCAATAAATAATATCTCTCTACCTATCTATCTATCTAATGCCATTCGCCGAATTAAATGAATCTGTTAATCTGACAATACATTAATCTATGAAAGCACCAATTTCACTTCACTTTTATTCACTACACGCTTTTCAACTTGCTAAACTATGCTAAACTTTAAATGTTCAAAAATTAAAAACCAGAAGATCTGTCAGAGCCTTACAGTTGTATGAAATTTTGAATAATAGAGTATTCATGCCAGATTCCGTTCATTTGCTAAATTTTAATGTTCTATACAATAGACCGAGACTAAATTTGCTATTTTAGATAACGTTTGTCCGAACCACTCACCATTTCAACTCCTACCTAAACAGAACAATGAGACTGTACAATAGACTGAGCCCAATCCGTGATCTTTTTTTTTGCCCGCTACAATACATTTAAGAAATCCTGTTAAAAATAATGCCGCTCTATCAATAGTTAATTTCATTTTTCCGAGCTCTACCAAACTCAACCTTCCTTTTTTCCTTTCCTTTTTCTTTAACCTCTGTAGTTGTATATTACATTTACATTATACAGTATTAACTCTTGATTAACTTTTTTTATATTTTTCTCATAAATCGTCTCTTCTAATCCTCTAATCTCTTAAATTGCTTTAATTTCTCTGATTTAGTGAAGTGCGATGTATCTATTTTGTATTTCTTCTTTTACTAAAACTTTCAATAACAATGTCAATATGGCTTGTAAGGACTTTGTCTCTGTAGAAATTTAAATTTATTCCTGTATTTCTTAATCTAATCTGTTTATTGTATTCTTATTTTTTAGTTTAGGATTTAAATTTGGGAGAAGATAAACTACCTACATCTAAAATAATAATTATTAGGCCTATACTCCGTTAGTTTTCATTTCATTAACGTGTGAATCTCTTATTATATTAATGCACTTTTCACATTACAAACTTTGAAAAGTAAAAAAAGAAACACTCACATAATGATTGATTTAAAAATCTATACTCTCAGACAAATCAAAATCACTGTATATATTCACTTTTACATATTTACTTTTTTATCGGTGGGGAGACCCTTACGGGTAGGTTCCACCTCGCCTAATTGCACAATTTTTTGTGTCGGTCACCCATCCAAGAGCGGTCTTGAATGTTTGTTACTTAACCACATGATTACTTAGCAACCGCTCTCACCGAGTGACCACTGATATTACTTTATTTTAAATATTACATATTTACTGTATACATTTCACTGTATTCTGTATTCACTGTATATATCTATTTTTACATATTCACAAAAAAAGTAAGAAACGTCTAAATATGGATATAAATGAGAATACACAGACCACTACTGAACGATAATGCAACAGCTTCTCAGAGAAAAACTGCTCAAACTAACATGGAACTTGAATAATAAATTCAATATTTATTTGACCTTCTGTATAATTTTTAGCAATCAGAATGCATCCGGCATTTCAAACCACGTAAATGATTATTGTGTCAAATTTTCAGTCAACTCTAGCAATGGTAAACATATTAGTTCACATGATAATGACCGTATTAGGTACCTTTAATGGTATTGAAACAAGACAAAGTAAATAGAACTTCGCCTGGGAGAAATAAGGAAAATGCTTGAATAATTGTTGTCAATTCTGTTGAAAACATAGGGTCTCAACAAATATATATATTCATCTGCTGATCACTTCATGTATTCTCTAGCTCAGCAGAGTGAGTTCAACATGTTTTAGACTGTTATTATTTTTAAACAATGCAAAATTATTTTTAGACTGCAAAATTATTTTTAAACATTGTAAAAATGTAGGTTTACCTGATTTTTCCTGATAAGAGAGATGATATACTAGGCAGAACGGTAGCCTGAAATGTTTTTCCTGGTTCAGTTCATTGTTGAGGATAGGATAAATGCATAGTTTAATGCATTCAACTACAGTGCAGTCGACTAACTGTTTAAAAATCAGATTGGAATGATTTTATCAATAGACCTTGGTAGCTTTACTACAGGAGAAAGTTGCACACCGGTTGGCCTCCAAAACACTGAAGAGAAGAGCGAAGATAAGCCTTTGCTTTTAATAGCAAGTTTACAATAGCACTTTCTTAAGTACTAATTGAAATGCTGTTAATTAGAAAACGTAATTTTTGTACCACTCAACAAGATCAATAATGCAACTGATTTTCATTGTCGGATTTATACAGTCTATAGTTAATAATAACAATACGTAGTTTAAAACAAGTACCAGTATTATTTTCAAGTTTGTTTCTTCCCAGTTTTCGCAGAAACATTAGGGTGGTTAAAAATCAGATTCAACACATTATTGAATCCTTTTTTTTCAAATAATGATCATTTTTTTAAAAAGACAGTCATTTGAAAATAAATTGATAGTACTGAATGTTTCAAGTTATCATAGACTTAACAATCTTTCTTAGAATTATAGAATGTCTTATGTGTGATTATAGGTAGTATGTATAAGTTATTGAATATGTGCTCGATGTTTTTACTTACTGTGAGAGTTGGGAGCGCTGGGTCTCGCCAGGATAAATTCTCAAGTTGACCACAGACTAAAACAGGAACAAAATAAACAGTTGCTCTTAAAGTTCTCTAACAGTTTCTCATGGAGAAGAATTTTTCTGAGGTTCAACGTTCTGCCACTTGCTGCATGCAAGTTACAGTTCTTGACCTCACAAGGTTACAAGTCCTATAAGATTTACAAGTGATTTTGAATTCTTCTCAACATAATTATTTGAAAATAGCATGTTAAAAGTTATCATTATAAGAATTAATCATTAATAACTATCAATTATCATTATTAAGAGTTATCATTATAACTCTTAATTAACTCTAATTAACTCTTAATAACTGTAATTATTAATTAATTTGGATTATAATTTCTATCAAATTTACATTAGGTAGTCATAATTCTTTTGAAGAAAAATTTTTATTCATCCATGGAGAAGCTATAATAATGTTCTATTCTTATAAATTATCAATAAAATTTATAATATCGTAAATTCATTCCAAATGTAATAGTTTACTATAAAAACGCATATGAGTAATTTCATAAGGTATAAAAAGTAATATTAATAGGTAATATCACTTCTCAATAACTCAAAGACCCTCAAAATAGATTTGTTTAGTATTTTATAATTCACGATATTTTTACAGTTCCTCTATTTCTTTTTTAGTTAATTAAGCTCCAAAAGGTAAACAAATGTAAATGTATGGGTGTCTTGCCACCTTTGGGTGTAAATTAAATTTTGGCCGCGGTGGCGTTAATACGTAAGTAACTACATAATACTGCAAGCATAAGCCCAATAACAACAAAAAGCAAAACAACATATAGGTTAATCTAGATCTAGATCTTGATAAATAGTATCATATTTTGTACCTTTTGTATGTATTTGTATTTTAAATATCTTAGTACCATAGGCGTCGCACCGGGGGGCACGTGCCCCCCCCCCAACTTCTCGTAAAAAATCTTTGCTGAGGTCTGCTGTATTCTATATAGAATAAATATCTGGTGGTATTTGAATAAAAAACAATTTAAACTACATACTATATAATTATTATTACTTTGTTTAGATATCTAAAGAGATAGTTTATTTTAGGCTTATTCAAAGAGAACAATGAAGTGTCGCGACGGGTCTGCGTAAATGAGTAAATAAAGCATTCTTATTACATCATTCGTCAATAGGATTTGATCTGCAAGCAACCCAATGTTATTGTTTAGTTATGTACATAAGCTGGATGGAGCGATAAGGAATGCAAGAGATTGGGAGATATGATTGAATACAGTAGTCTGAATTCTGAATTGACTCATTATTAAATAAACATTGGCTTGTCGACTATTTTTGCACATATTGTTTGTTAGTGGAGTGGGGACATTCCATCCTTGATTATATTTTTTGAAAATTCGTTCTATCATTCAGTCACTGTCTAATGCTCGTTGAATGCAGGACTGTTTCGCGTCCGGTGTCATTATTGAGATTCGAGTACGGTATGCGTGTTTGTATTTAGTGCTGTCTGAAACTTGTGGAATGTGAATGAAGACTTTTTTCGCGTCATTTGAGTATAGTGTATGGTATAAGTGATAATTTTTAGTGTTCGTTTTATTATTCGCTTTTATTGTTAGTTTCATGTGTTTTTAGTGCATTCCCGATTATGAGAATCTAATAAGGTTCTATAGGTCTATAATCAAAACGTTTTTTAGCATGTCGAAACAGCCGTCTGTTCTTTCATTTTTTTACAAAAAGTGCTAACCGACAATATAACAGGTAACACAAATTTAGCAGGAACTTGTAGTAACTTAGTGATATTGACAATGGAGAGGCATCTCGTATTCAAAAACATGACGTTGAGTTCGGGGACGATAGTAGAGACCCCGCCTTGGGTATCAAAAGTGCAGATATTTCACTAGGACCATTCCAGCCTCTTGATTGTTTCAAGTTTTAAGCAAAGTTCAATTCAAGTCCAGACAGTTTAAACAAACATGGTATAAATACTTTAATTGGGTTGAATATAGTCCCATTGGAGATTCTGCATTTTGCTATCTTTGCCGCTTATTTTGTCAGCATAAGACTGGGCGGGGAAGGAGAATGAGTATGAGCAATTGGAAAAAAGCTCTAGAAAAGTTCCGATAACATGAGAAAAGTGAGATGCACCTCAAGGCAACACAGTTTTACCATGAATACATGAAACCAGGAACTAATGTTGCTGATTCGTTATCAGCTATACTAGCATATGGGGGGGGGGTTACTATAGGGTTAGCTGGTGTAAAATTTTTGGGGTCATTAAAGAGGAAGGGTGTTTTGAAGTTAATTTGTATTATAATAGTACCGTTTGTAGTGTGATTCGTCTTTGCTCATATCACCCTAATTTTGATTTGTGCCCCCCCAAAATCATGACCCACGCGACGCCTATGCTTAGTACAGAGTACAGTATATGGCTTTTGTTTTTGTAGCCTATTGTATACTATAATAGGTTGTTGTTTGATATTTATAAGTAGGCCATATATCATGTATAAATAACTGAATTTAACTTTATAGATAGATACACATAATCGGATTCTTATAACAATTACCACGGTGTATGAAGAGGTGATGTTCATGTATACATGATGTTCATGTATGGGTGGTGTTAGGTAAGGGGCGGCACTCGCGAATTTCGCTTGGGGCGGCAAAAGTGCTTGGGCTGGGCCTGACCCATTCATCTATTTATAATTATAATCATTCTTTCCTTTTTCGTACAAGACAAGAGGGCAAGTGGGCTTCATCATAGCAAAAAAGTAAGAGATCCTCTTCCACTGCACTATTCGACTGAAAAACATGATGTTATTGAATCCTTCAACTACCAATAGAATTCTTAGGCTTGATAGGAATTTGTGGAAAATTGGGTGCACTTACATCATATAGTGCATCACAAGTGACATCACTTGATGGTCAAAACATGAAGAAATATCTCTCCTCCTTGAGGGCGAATCCAGATTAATGCCCCTCCACCAGGTTAATGATCTGATCCTCCGTGAGAAATAAAAAACCCGGGGTTCGGAAACCTAGAAAAACAAAATATATATAATCCCTTCAAATTTAATTGTGCTATTGTGTAGCTTGAATATTGCCCCACTAACCTATTGACAATTCATGACCTACTAAGAAGCAATGATATGGCCTACTTACAAGTGGCCTATACCGTACTAAGGAGGTCCACGAATCTTAAAATCCCTCTTACGTAATTAACTGGCAAATCGGTATTTCAATGCATAAATTACTTCTAATTAATTTGATTCCACTAATGTTTTCTCAGTTAAAATGTAGGTGTAAAATCAATGGTTTGAGATAAACATTACGATTTATGATGCAGGAGGTATTCTGGAATATTTTCCGAGTTTCAGAGCATATTATATACCCGGAACCATAAGGTTTATTTGTAAATATGAAGGGAACCAGAATATAATACTGTATATGTAAGCTACAAATGTTTGAAGAATTCTTCGCAAAGCCATACCTCACCGTTTCAGAGTTGAAAGAGAAACTGAAAATATTGTACCATAAACCATCAAACGTAAGCCCCATAGCATTCGGCACCGGATTTTCCAGTACGGACATGGCAATTACTATTTTTAACAGATACAGAGCAAGAATTTCAACAGATTTTCACAAAAAATTCAGCTGATCAGTTCCAGAAATTGTAATTTTTGGTTTCCTTTTATTTGAGGTTATTTTTCGAATTTCGTGTGATTTCTTCAAATTTACGGTAAGTTATTCATATTACAGTAGTAAGCTATTATATTTCTAATATTCGTAATCTCATTATCCAAATTAAAATTTTCATAATATTAAACCAATGATTTTAAATGACAATGATCTTGTAAGTAAGCTATGATCATGGTTGCGCGCCCAAATTTCAAATTCTCCCAATTCCTTGGCCCATTGAATCACATCTGCATTCAATTAATTTGATCTTAGCCAACAGGCCGAGTTGCAAAATTTGCAATGATATGGACTTTTGTATCAAAAGTGAGATTTTCAATTATAAAACTTACTTTTTGTGTATTGAAAGTTTTTTTTAGTTTCTTTAGTTCGTCAAAAAAATTTATGATGAATTTTTCGAAAATATCCTTCTTCTTATTTTTATCTCTTTCACTCTCTTTAGTCACTTTTGATATATAAAAATTAGAAAATATTCTTAAATACATGATAAAGTACAATTTTTTTACGAAACTTGAGAATATTCTGTGAATTATCGTTATAAAATACTGTATGAACTATTTAAAAAAAATTAAATTTTTCATCTACCAATGTTGCTTACTGCCCGAGTTCAACGGACAGGACCATTCTCTGGTGGACCATTGGCATTGGATGCTGCATCTCATTCCAGTGACTTTTGGTGAGTTTTTTCTCAATTTATTGATATTCATTACTATTTATGTTACTTATTTGAATAAGTTATAACAAAAACTTTGCCTAATCGTATAATTTCAAGCATTATCATTGGCTATCATTTAAAATATGAACATTAGTCCTTACAAGAAATTTCAGGATAGCCAAGCCGAAGCCGAGCCGAGCTGAGGTTTAATCTGACACATAATATCCTTCAAATAATTTGAATGCATGTTGATTGTAAGTTTATTTACTAGTTCTGCGGTATTTACTTAATTTTACAGTGGTGAAATTCAATTTCAATTGTGTTTGTGTTCAAATTGTACTGACGCCACAGCTCAGTGTAGAAGTTTCCGCCATTTTACTGTTTGAGTAGAACTATTTGAGTAGATGCGTAGGAATACTAAGAGTACCCCAGCGTTTTTAGCAGTAATGACCTATAACGGCTTCCCTTTCTTTCATTGCCTTTCGCTGTTGTGTATTAGTTCAGTGGTTGGGTTTTCTTGTCATTGTGTGGCTGCGTGAAATCTTATCAGTTAAATTATCAGTTACTGCATTCTTATTAGTTGTAATCGACGCTTCATCTGTGATTTTCATTGTGATTTGAAGGTAAATACTAAACTTGTAACTCTAAACAACTTATGTTGTAATTCTTCATAACCTACGAACCGACGCTCATGCTTTTCTGGTACTGAAGAGTTGTTTTTATTTTTAATTATTAGTCAAACTCACTTTCATGTCACTTGAAGTTACTCAAAATTTCTCTTCGAATATTATGATTTAGGCATTTGTTGATATTGAAATGTAGAATATATGATTTAGAGGTACTTGAGTATTAAACGGAGGCCACCTAACCTACAGAAATACTAGGTTAGGTTAGGTTAGGTTAGGATATACTAGATATACTATAATAGATTATACTAGAATAGTTCTACTACAACATCTACAACAATTCAACCTTCTATAAGTGCCGCGGCGCGTTTTGTAATGGTGGCCTCCGTTTAATACTCAAGTACCGATTTAGATTGTGTTGAGATCGATTTTTCGAGATCCCGCCAAAATTTTTTTAGCTTCTATTTCAGTATTTTCAGTACTTTCTGCACGATTGTTGTTCAGTTTCTCAGTTATCCAGTGAATATTTCAGTACAGTTACTGGTCCAGAAACCAGATTTACTGATTCGATAAGTAGGTTTTCTGACTTGTTTACTGAACGAATAAGAAACTGAGCTTACATGTAGCCTAGTACCGGTATGTTTGAAAACGAAACTGCAGTAGGCTACCTACTATAAAAAATTGTCTCATGTGAATAATTTTCCAAACTTATTTGAGGGAAATGACAACTCACGAGTTTCCCGATTCTCAATGAAGTAGTGAGTCTGACTCCTTGTTAGAATACTTTTATTTAGTTGAGATGATTTTTACTTTTAGTGCATGTGCATTCCCTCCAATGAATTTGAAAGGTCCTCGGCGACTATGATTCAATATGAGAGACAATTATCCTGTTTCGAATTAACAAAACCAGGTCCGTTCTAGGTAGATGGAAGGAAATGAGATATTGCAACTATACTGCTGCTGTTAAATCATAATAATTAATTGAACGAAATTCCTAATTAATGCCATATAATACTCTGAAGACTTCTGCTACTGCAAATATTGACAACAGAATAATAGCTAGTAGGCTAAGGAAATTCAATGAACGCTGCTGCACTCAGCAGCGCCTTCCGGCAAACCAGAGGTGCTAGGTTCGATTCCCGCCCGGGGAAAAGTTTTTTGTGCAGCAGCATTCATCGAATTTCCATATAGCTATTATTCTGTTGTCAATATTTGCAGTAGCAGAAGTCTTCAGAATATTATATGGCATTAATTAGGAATTTCGTTCAATTAATTATTCCGCTAGGGACCTAGCCTAGGGAACGCTCTGATACTTCAATTTTAGGAACTTTATTATTTTACTGATGAGAGCACTCTCTTTAGTTATAGAATCTGAAATAATCGTGAGATTTCATTTCAAAATGGAATGACTTGTTTAAATGAAACTCGATAACTGTTTTTAAATCGTGTTATCTTGTTGATAGTTTTTTAACTTCATATTATGATTTTTAGCTTAATTTCATTATGATTTTGGTTAACTTACGTGGATATCGCGGCTGGAGAGCGAACCACGCTCTTTTTTCATCATCTTTATGAAGTAAACTGAGCTGATTTTGTCAATAATTTGAGAATGTTGTGCTTAATGGTCTCTTGTTTCTATAAGTAGTTTTTGTGACCTTCCTTGCTAACACCAACTGCTAATAGAAAGTTGAATGGTTCAATTTTGCATGATTGAGTTTACTTATTGACAATCAACAGCATTAAACATAACGTTTCGATAAACTACCACTCAGTTATTTAAGTAACATAATTATCATCAGTAAGACAATCTAATAATGAAGCATTTGGTTTTCCTAATCTAATAAAAACTTTATCATGAACTCAGTAGTGCATTATCATTATAGGGTGCTGAAAAATTGAATCAACAGGTTCCAAGAGTTGTTGGATCTATTTACAGTATATGAAACTTCATTTGCATATAACAGAATTTGAAATATCAATTGAATAATCGTTTTGATTTTTACCGTACAGATGTTGATAGTTTTTGTATTAAATCGTTTTTTTTCTACAGCTGCAGTCGCAGATTATACTTCCTGGAAAAGTGAGCGGAGGAACGAGTTCTTGCAGTTTTCAACTTGTCTTCCTTTTCATAGGAATTTTTCATTTGAAGCAAACTTTGTTTTATCTGCTATAAAATACCACCACTAAGTACTGTATTAGAAATTTCCATGTCCCACTTGTAAAGTTTAAATGAAATGTAAATTCCTGACTGGTAGAAATTGGTATAGAAATTCTGAATTGCTGATCGTTCACAGGACTATATGTTTCAAACTGACAATGCTTTGACGTTAACTCAATTACTTTATTTACTAAGGCAAATGATGAAATGGCACCTTTTACCGGTCTGTTTTTTTTCATGTGACTAAAGCATGTAATAATAAGCATTATGCTACTGTATGTGTTTTGGTGGACAACAAGGAGAATATTTGAGAATTTGAAACATTAATTGAATAATAGTTTTGATTGTTACAGAAGTTGATATTTTTTTTATTAAATCGTTTTTTTTTCAACAGCTGCAGTCGAAGATTATACTTCCTGGAGAAGTGAGCGGAGGAACGATTTCTTGCAGTTTTCAACTTGTCTTCTCTTCTGTTAAAAGGTAATTTTGTGATAAATATTTTTAGAGAATCTTGAATTATTATGAAATATTTCTTCTAGTTTCTTCTGCTCCTGATTTACTACATCTCTACGTTATAATTGTTTCTCATATTTTGCATACTTTTTCATAATCTGTTCTTATCAACCCTCCAAATGGGGTTTTTCTATAATTGTTTTTCTGTTCATTATCAAGTTGTACACTTTCTAAAGTTGATTGTCTAGTGTAATTGTTGCATATATGTATTTTTATATTTACTGTATTTTAATGTTGAGTGTCGTACACATCTTTCCTAAACCTGTGACACAAAATTTCCTTGTACAAGGTTTTTAATTTGTACATTTCAATTTTCTCAAAAAATCTCAAGTTAGAAAATGATTAACTTCACTCTTGTAAATGTACGAATAAAAATTTTAATTACAATGATAATAATAATTATATTGCTTTCTAGGTGAAATTCATTGTTTTTTGAAACAAAGAAACTCCGGATTTATTTACAGGATTTTTCATTTGATTTTGATGAATATTAGCCACTGACTTCATCTCTAATTTTCTATAACAATAAAATTTATGTTGAACAAATAAAGTAATATTATTATTATTTTTCATGCTGCTCAATTTTATTAGGTTCATTAGATTTGTTTCAGTTGACAAAAAATTATATCCTTTTTATTTTAAAATTTATATTCAATAAGCAATAAAAGACTACTTACATACATACAGAGTAGTTTATTGCTACCTCCATTGCTGTTGCTTTACTTATGCCGATTTATTTATTTTAATTTTTTTTATTTTATTCAACAGTCAGGTATTGCTTACTTACACGTAAGTAAGTAAGCAATAACATACCATTCTTCGCAGTTCAATGCCGTGATTGTAAATGTTTTCTGTAATGTTCAACTGTATTAATCAATACTCCATTCATCACCAATCTTATATTGTTTCTTGAAATTTGTTTCAACCATTTTATTTAATTTTTCAAAGTCCAGCTCTTCATCTTATTCTCATTTGTTATTTTTTCAGCGACATTGGGAGTTCCAACATTTGTGAAAATGTCATCGCATAACGGCGCTTCAGGCTCACCGGACAGGTATTCGTTCTTGGAGGATAGTGGAGTATGCTTGCCAAGAAAACTAGACAGCGCATCTTCAGCCTCATCATCCTCTATCATGAAGCCTCCGAGTGTGCAAAAGAAACGAATTCTCAATTACAAAGCAATGTCTCGCAAACCGACTACTCTACTGGGTCCAACAGCTTTGCCGTTCCCCAGCGAATACTATGACCCTCATTCGGATGCACCGTACATGTATCAATGCTTCGACGTTCTAGACAAAATCGGAGAAGGCTGCTTCGGCACTGTCTACAAAGTTCGAAGCAAGGATGATGACGAACTATACGCAATCAAGAAATCAGAAATAGTCAATAACTCGCTCAACATGAAACAGGCAAAAAACGAGGGTCGTTTTCAATTCCAACTGTGCGGTCACCCGTACATTGTTAAGGTCTACCAAGCTTGGGAAGAAATGGGCTGCGTGTACTTGCAACTCGAACTTTGTACACAAAGCCTAGAAGACTTCGCTCAGAGTACACACGACGTAGATGAACGCACCGTCATGAAAGTCCTGCTTGAAATGTGCTCTGCTTTGAGATACATACATGCCAATGGCTTCATACACTTGGACGTCAAGCCGGCAAATATAATGATCTCTCGAGATGGAACTTGCAAGTTGGGAGACTTCGGTCTCATTACAAATCTACGGGACAGAAGTACAAAGAACATAGATGAAGGAGATTCTAAATATCTGGCCGCAGAAGTGCTTTCACAGCGCTACACCCAAGCTGCCGACATCTTCAGTCTTGGAATAAGCGTTCTCGAACTCGCCTGCGACCTGGTTCTTCCCAGCAATGGCGATTCTTGGCAGCTGTTGCGCCATGACAAGATTCCGAAAAACCTGCCGACCAAGGTGTCCGATCGAGTGGTGCAAATCATTGTTTCGATGATGGCCAGAGATTGGAGGTCACGCCCCACAGCTCAGCAAGTGATCGATGAACTAAGAGCAACCATTAAAGATGTCCAGCAAGTGGAGACCGTTGAACCGGCACCGCAACCACCTATCACAACTCCCAGCACTCTATATGCTTCACTTCGGGATGTAATTATTTTTGGCTATCAACTACTCATGGCTAAGGTGGCTGGAGTTCTGGAGTACCTATACGATTTGTTCGCGCCTAAGGAGTATGCAATCCAAGAGTTACAAGCTAACCCTATCAGAACCTCTACTCCGCTGAGCGGAGCCGGAGGCAGCCGACCTACTGTGGTGAATCGCAAATTGGCATTCGCCATTTCAGATGAAGACTCCAATTAAGGCCGGTAAATAAATTCTGCCCTGCAACGGTACAATATAATTATGTCACCAGGGCTTGAGTCAACATATTATATTTTTGGCAAATATTAATTATTATAACTTTCAATTTCCGTTCCAATATTCTCTTTATTAGTATTATCGTCTAGTCTAATGAACTTTAAAGTGATGTACAATCAAGTAAAGATAGTCAAGTTACCTTTACAAGTCATTAAGCAATGATTATTAATTATATATAATCAAGAAAAGATAGTCAAGTTACATAATTACCTTTACAAGTCATTAAGCAATGATTATTAATATTATATATAATCAAGAAAAGATAGTCAATATAGCTTCATTAGAAATTAAGGCAATGATTTGCCATAGCAAACTTCCGGTTTGAAGTTAGCATTGTGGTTTGAAGCGATAGCATTGTAATAAGTATGCTACTTATTACAATCTTATGAGATTGATTAACATAAGATTGATTTGTACATTCTCAATACTGTAGTTCCTAACTGTTTTTTTGAAGAGTGTCTTCTTTAGATACTGTATATTTGATAGATTTTGTGGAGCTTTACTTGATTGTTAGTGAACATTAATCCCCATTACCATTATTATTCTCAGTATTATCATTATTTGCATTGTTAATTATAAGATTGATGTGATATTAATAGAATATTTTGTTGGCCTACAAGTTAATAGGAAGTTACTTGAGTTGAGTTAGTTGAGTTGAGATATTATATCTTGTGCAATTATGGGTTCGAGTTATTGTTAATGATCTCTGTTACTCAGTTGATGATCTTTGGAGGAATATTATATTCACTGTAATTAGAAAATTTATGTCATCAATAAATTTTTGGTGCCAAAGATACGAGTAAATAGATAAAAAAGTCTTGTATTGTTTATTTTGTATATTTCAATCACTTTCTGGAGTGTTAACATGTTTACAGTAAATATTGAAAGTACCAATTGAAATAATTGTGCCTTACATTTCAAAGATCATATATTATGTTAATTGAGAAAATTGAAAGTTATAAGAAAAATTAGTTGACAGACCTAATATTGAAATAGATTGGAGCTTTACTTGATTGTTAGTGAACATTAATCCTCATTACCATTATTATTCTCAGTATTATCATTATTTGCATTGTTAATTATAAGATTGATGTGATATTAATAGAATATTTTGTTGGCCTACAAGTTAATAGGAAGTTACTTGAGTTGAGTTAGTTGAGTTGAGATATTATATCTTGTGCAATTATGGGTTCGAGTTATTGTTAATGATCTCAGTAATGATCTCTGTTACTCAGTTGATGATCTTTGGAGGAATATTATATTCACTGTAATTAGAAAATTTATGTCATCAATAAATTTTTGGTGCCAAAGATACGAGTAAATAGATAAAAAAGTCTTGTATTGTTTATTTTGTATATTTCAATCAGTTTCTGGAGTGTTAACATGTTTACAGTAAATATTGAAAGTACCAATTGAAATAATTGTGCCTTACATTTCAAAGATCATATATTATGTTAATTGAGAAAATTGAAAGTGAATAAGTTGAAGGTACCAATATTGAAATAGATGTTTATTATGATTATTGAAAGTTATAAGAAAAATGAGTTGACAGACCTAATATTGAAATAGATTGTGCCTTAATTTTGTGGAGTTGAAATAAATGTTTATTGTGAATATTAAAAGTTATATAAGAAATAAGCTTAACGTGCCAATATTGGAATAAATTGTGCCATCATTTCGTGTTGACTATCATGTTCATTGTAAAAGTTGAAAGTTATAAAAAAATAAAAAATGTGTTTAATAAGAAACTGTTTTTTTTTTAAATTAACTGATTTTAAATGTACATAAGTCGAAGTTAGTTTATAATAAATTGAAATCAACTGACCACTAGTTGATGAAGACTGTGCAGGTGTATGTAAATTTGGATCTAAATTAATCTACTTTCAAAATTTTATTAGTTTGCATTGTGGCACGCAAGATCCAAAACATCTGTTCTTCTTTTAAAATGATATTGGAACAGTATTTTCATCACCTTCTTATTGTAATTATCAACAATATCACAGATCAAATGTTTATATTATGAGAAAGTCATTTGGTAATGGCAAATGAATGTTCGCTAAGCCTAGTTTCCATTACAAGTATAATTATGTTTTACAGTATTTAGCCTACAATCTTATTTTAGTGGATGTTTAAGCGCCAGGATTTTATTTCAGCTGCTTACGATCTGAACCTAACTGCAGCAAGTCTCAGCTTGTCATCTTATCATCCAGGTACTTGTGTCGCTACATGCTGTGAAACTGATTTTTTTTGTATTAGAAACGAGGCTTTGGCAAAATTCGATATAAACTACCAGTTTCGCAAAAGTCCAATTGAATTTAACAGGTTTAATCGGAGCCAACGCAATGAGAACAACTAATCGGATTGGTATCAATGCAATGACGTCATTTTACGGTGGTTAAATTCAATTGGACTTTAGTGCAACGGCGCGATAGAGTTAAAAGAAGATTAATGAGAGATGACGGTTATTCAATACCAAGTGGATTTTATTAAATTATCAATCAAAATCATTTTCAATTATAACCATTCTGAATACTTTCGCCTGTTAAATTTAATAGTTAATAAACTTATTCTCAAGTGAAATGCTTCAGAATAGTTGAACTGAAAAGGATTATGGTTCTAACAATTTGGTTTTTAAGATATGGAACAGAAAAATATTCGCAAAGTGGAATTTTTCAGAATAGTTGATTACACTAAAAAGGATTATGGGAGAACAAAAACGTTTGAACACTTAATTTGGAAAAATTACACAAATGAAATTTATTACAATCAACAACTTTCATAGTTTATGAGTTTCGGAACAGTTGAAATATTTCACGCAAAGAAAATTCTATCTTAAAAAGAAATAGAATTATTGTCTTTGATATAAGGCACCAATTTGGAACATACATACTGCAAAGCTATGGCAGGCTTTTTCTTAATCCTTAAAATCGTTACAGTACTAACACTAACAGACCTAACAGTAAGAAGATCATAACATGCTAAGTCTGAAACAGCAGTCTATGATTAAAATACAATGTATCAATATTTAACATATTAAGTAAGAACATCATCATCAATTGTACAAGTATATACAGGATTCACTAGTCTTTAAATTTGACATTCACCACAAACTGTAATATTACTCAACTGTAAGAAGACAATCATGACACTTAGTTCATGTAGCTTGTCTATAGTTTATGTTACATCATATTATATTCATTAGAAGACAATGATTTTTCAAAGACTTTTGGAACTTCATGCAATCAGTCTTTTGGTTCTCATTTTTGAAATTCTTATTCTAAATCAAATTAACAAAATTAGATACCAAAAATGTAACAAGTCCTTGTAAAATAATCATTACCTAAATCACAGACAGAGGATGATAAATGTTCCTTTATCTGTTTCTAAATACACAAAAATTTCAGTGAATACACTGGATTGGCTTAAACTATTATTTCTCAACTTGGATATATTCAGCGATTTTGTAATTTTAAAAACTAATAGTAGCATTTCTTAATAGAGTAGAGTTTGTGCATAACTTTTCAACGGTAATAAATTATCATAGAATGTTAAGCCAATAATTGAAATTTATGACGAATCAAAAAATTTATAAATTCTCAGACATTACTCGTTAGTTTCTGACTTTATGTACCATCCATTCACATGAACAGTCCTAACCAAATTTAACCAATACTTCATTGATTGAAACTACCAAATACGGTATCAGTAGTAAAGTGATTCAATTGACATCAATAAATTAATTTGGTTGAATCAATCTAATTCAATTTAATTTATCAATAAAAGCAGGAAAATGCATGTGAATAGGCAGATCGTGAACTTCAATATTTTATAGGGTTGAATGGGGAGTGGCATGATTCTACTGTACGTGTACTTTAGTGAGTAATTTACAACTAAGTACGGTACTACAATGAAGTTATAAGTTTAATGAATATCAATGAAGTTAATAAGTTAAGTTTGAATTTATTCTTTTTGTTAATGGCTTGACTGATTCGAAATTTGAGTAAGCGATTTGATTCTAGTTACAGATTTCCCTGTACATTTATTACTTTTGATAAACGGTACCTACGGGTTTCATTTCCATGATACCTGGAAAACTAATTCATATAATATTTACACTATCAAAATAAAAATTTCTCTGACATTTGGTCAATTTGGTGCACAAAACACTTCAATACAGACACACCTTTTTAAAAAGAAGGTGTAAAAATTAATACAATGGTGTAATACAGTTTCTTATACAATATTATTAAAAAACAAATTTTGTTTGGTCAATTTCCATATTCAAACAGTCTTACTAGGAATACAATCAAATTCTAAACCAACATACTAATGTATTAACTAGTTTTATAATCTCATACTTTTACAAGTCTAAACTGAGCAAGTAGGTTTTGGAAAACTTTAGATTCACTTAGGAATATATTGCTAAGAATGCATCTGGTAAACACCAATGCTAAGTATACGGTAATGTCTGTCAACAAAAAAGCTGTCGATAGGGGTGACAATGACAATGCATTTGATTTGAGGTTATTATTAATTATGAAACTTTATTATGGCAAATTCTTCCTTTGCCGAACAATTGAGAAAACCAGGTCTTCTTCACTGTGCTACATGCTACTATTATTCCAATTTCCCAGTTAAAAGTTACCATGACTGTACTTGGTATTCAATGGTATTAATTGTGACCCTATTAAATTGAAAATACAGCTGGCTCTAATGATTATTTCAAGGTCAATACTCAACCAAACTTCTCAAGAAAAAAGAAACTTGAGATATTAATGACCTGATGACGAATTCACAAATATTTGAGATTCCTCTACCCATTTATCAAAATATTTACAGTTGTCTACTACTGTAGTTGATATTGATGATATCAACCAAATAAAGTCGATTAAAAATAGTAAAAGATGGGTTTTCACAAATGTATATTGAGCAACGCAAATACGATTTAGTAATGCATTATGGCAGACGGGTAGATTGGTAGTTATGTATTTTACTTATTAGGTATGCGAAAGTGTTTAAATATTTCGCTTTTCAAAAATATACTAAAGGCTCTTTCATACGAAATATACAATATAATACACGCACAAAGTAGATATTATTCTATGCTTATAGTAGGCTTATCCTAATATTATTCAGCAACCATAAGTGTGCATATGGGGATGCACCTGGTAGTGGTATTAAAATGAATCATGAATCGAGATGATAGAATCTAATATATATTTAATAATAATATTATTATAATAATATAATATTATATTTATAATATTAATAATATTATACTAATAATATTTTTACAAAGTGTGCTGGAAGTCACGCATCTCAATTGTTGAGTTGGGTATGAGTGAAATTAAAAATTGGTATTTCTGTCAGTTAGTAAAGTAGCCTATGAGAGGGCGGCAGTGATCTTAACACCTATTACCTATGTCCACACTAGGTCGATTTTTGTGTGCTACTCGGTATGCTACCATGCTTAAGCATATGCAGCATGCCACACAGCACACAAAAATCGACCAAGTGTGGACGTAGGGATTGGAGTAAATTATTTCAGGAAGGCGGATAGATAATCAAACGAGCGTAGTGGGGGATAATCAAACAGACACATGTTTATTGGTTAGCGCACAGACGCACCTACACGCTTGCCTCTCTCCATCGATTTAAAAAAATATCACTTATGACTGTATTTTACTAATGAAACGCAGTAATGTTCTTCGAATAGGCTGCACTTGTCATCTGGAATTCTTGCAGACTTAGCTAAGTGGGAGAGCACTGGTATCGTAAATAGAATATGCATGATAAGCTACATCTAGATTCAACCCTTCCTGAAAAAACAACCCTTATTCCTGAAAAAGACGTGTTGGGCTAATCACCCACACGTCGTTAATAATGATTCAGAGAATAATAACGAGCCTCGGAGGCACCCGACACTGAGAGGCAGAAGGGTCCGATGAAGAAGAAGAAGAAGAAGAGTTACATCTAGCTTCTGTCCAAAGCCTTCATCATGATAATACTGTTACCTCTTATCACAACAATACCAAGTTCCTCTTTTGAGCCATCTTTTCTCGATTCAACAGTGTCAGCAATTGTAACGTTCATAAAGGGGTCGTAACCGCGAAGAACGCCGGTGGCTTGCCTTCCTCCGTTCAGTTTCAGCGTGAATGTCTTCTCCATCAACTTTTTCAACTCGGGAGCGTGTGCCTTGCTCATGGTGATGCGAGGAACTTGGCATGACAAAAGGTAACAGTATTATCATGATGGAGGCTTTGGACAGAATCTAAATTGATATTTAGATTCTTGGTATTCTCATACCAAGTTCCTCGCATCACCGTGAGCAAGGCACACGCTCCCGAGTTGAAAACGTTGATAGAGAAGACATTCACGCTGAAACTGAAACTGACTGAGCCATCTTTTCTCGATTCACACGCTCCCGAGTTGAAAAAGTTGATGGAGAAGACATTTACGCTGAAATTGAACGGAGGAAGGCAAGCCACCATGTGCCTTGCTCATGGTGATGCGAGGATCTACCAAGAATCTAAATACCAATTTGGATTCTGTCCAAAGCCTCCATCATGATAATACTGTTACCTTTGTCATACCAAGTTCCTCGCATCACCATGAGCAAGGCACATGGTGGCTTGCCTTCCTCCGTTCAATTTCAGCGTAAATGTCTTCTCCATCAACTTTTTCAATTCGGGAGCGTGTGCCTTGCTCACGGCGATGCGTGGAACTTGGTATGAGAATACCAAGAATCTAAATACCAATTTAGATTCTGTCCAAAGCCTCCATCACGATAATACTGTTACCTTTTGTCATACCAAGTTCCTCGCATCACCATGAGCAAGGCACACGCTCCCGAGTTGAAAAAGTTGATGGAGAAGACATTCACGCTGAAACTGAACGGAGGAAGGCAAGCCACCGGCGTTCTTCGCGGTTACGACCCCTTTATGAACGTTACAATTGCTGACACCGTTGAATCGAGAAAAGATGGCTCAAAAGAGGAACTTGGTATTGTTGTGATAAGAGGTAACAGTATTATCATGATGGAGGCTTTGGACAGAAGCTAGATGTAACTCTTCTTCTTCTTCTTCATCGGACCCTTCTGCCTCTCAGTGTCGGGTGCCTCCGAGGCTCGTTATTATTCTCTGAATCATTATTAACGACGTGTGGGTGATTATCCCAACACGTCTTTCTCAGGAATAAGGGCTGTTAACCCCTACCCTCTATTGGTCGCTGGTTCTGCTTGGGATTGCATTGTTGCATCACACTTCTGGAGCTTTGGAGAATGAAATAAAATGCAATCCTACTACCTGGGACGCTCCTACCCAGTCTACAGAACCAACTTGCTAGGAACCCGGGGGATTGCCACACCCCAGACAGAATAAATTCTGTCCCCCTGCGGGGGCTAGATGTAACTTACCAAGCATATTTCTCCTCTATCATAGTCGCATTTTCTAGCCAATTCCACAATAACTCTACGTGCTTTCACTAATAAATGATGGATGTTTTCTTTGCCCCCACCCATTCTGGTTCCTTGTGATCGTTTCGCTACAGTCTGCCACAGTGCATCAATCCTCCATTGGAGGAACATTCTTTTCTGATCAATCTGACAACCCAATGTGTTTCTTATCATTTCGTGTTTTAATCGTCCTCCAGTTAACGCAATAATTCCATATTGTTTATGAATCAACTTCTGTATCAATTCAGGACCTCTCACGTGTTTCAAACCTTTCTTCATTTTTGCAATATTTACTCCCACGGAGAATTGGGAGCCTAAATTTTTCAGGCATCTCTTAAATTCTGTATAGAGCTGAGCATAATATCACTCGCTATAATGAAAAAGCTTAATAACAGTGCCGCCTTCCTAAAAAAATCTACCAACTGTTATTCAGTTCCAGTCGTTATGTCTTCTAAGCAAGAACAACGTTACAGTATTGAGATGAATATTTTGTAAAGCATCGTCAACTTTTCAGTACTTATTATGAACTTCGAATATGTAATGATAACTTGTATAATGATCTTTGAAAAACAAATTTTATAAAATTACCTATGAACAGAATGTGACTGGACAATTTGGGCTACGTGACTTTACGTCCTATTAGTTGAGAAGCATGAACATTTATACGCGTTCTATTTTGATTTTTGAGCCGTTTGGTGTGATTAATTTAATTTTAACTCAGCTACTTAGATGTGATTACCACTTTTGTGAAACTTGAAAACCAAAGTTTCTCATATCAAATATCATCGACAGCAAACCGTAATAGACAACTCCATATGATTGTATCACAGTACATTACAATTTTTTATTTAAAATGGGCTATCGCAGCTAAGAGGCACGCACACTCAACTGTACACATTTTAAAAATTTGATATCTCATCTATCCTATATTTACACAATTTTATATAACTTGAGTACATACGTCAATGCGAAGTAAAAAATATAATCCGAAAGAAAAGTCAAGATTAAAATATAAATATAATTTTGATAAAAGAATCGGTAATACTGGAATGTGAAAGAAAATTGATTTGAAAGACGATCAAATGTTCTTGTGAAGCACATCGTGAATGCACCTTTACAAGTATTTCAAGTCTCACGTAATCTCATTATGAGATGCAAAAAATCCAAGCTTATCAAGGGTATCAGTTACTCTAGAAATTAGCGCATCCTTATGCTTCCATATGGCTGTGTCCACGACACTATTTTGTCGGAATTGTGTACATGTCTTTTTCAGGGTCCGAACACAATCAGCTCTGTAATGCTGTAATTGAGCGTCGGTCGTTTGTATGGCGTATGAAGTGCAACCGGAGCTCAGACAGGCGAGTGGAAAGTGATTATGCAGAGTTAGCGCACGCTCGGGGTTGTGAAAACACTTAACGTACTGATTTGGTTTTGTAAAGTTCTTACTTCGGTAAACGTGTTGCAGCATATGCATATACTTCGGAATGTCTTTGAACCAACCGTGATCGTGCAATAGATCGTCAAGAAAATAAACATTTCTCACATTATATGAAGCACGTGTTTCGTTTTTAAGAGCCAAAGCCTTCACTAAAACAGCATCCATCAACTCTTTCCAGTTGGCATACTGTAGTGGCATAATTACTTCATCGATGTCAAGCAAAGCTATGTATTCATAGGTGTACAAGTTTTTATACAGGCAATCGTTGTAAGGAATAAGTTCGTTTTGTCGTTTGTGATTAACCTTTTTCACAAGGTACAGATGTTGAAATCCAGGAATGTTTGGTTGACCACCAGGTAACGTCAACGGTGTGACATCGACGCGATTCCGTTCCTTGTAGAAATTCAATACTTTACTGATGTTCGGATGCACTTGGAGCTCATAGAAAAATACTTTGTCGGCTCCAAGTATTCCCAACAGTTCAATCCATTCCACCAGCCTTACTGACAGATCGTCGTGCAAAAAGTCCAAACCTTTCACACAAACAGCAAAGCCCTTCTTCTTTTTAGGTCTGTTGTATATCACTCGTAAGCTGTTAGTCGCAGTGTCACACACTTTCTCAACAACCGACACCGATGCTGGAACGAGTTTGTGGTAGGGTTGTGGAATTTGGCACGCAATCAAGTAAGGTTGAAAGATGCCTTGCTTGTAATTACCCCACTTTTTGTACCAAATGTATTTGTATTCCATCACTCTGACAAAAACCGGCTCTTTACGATTGTCAAACCAAAATTGGCAGTAGGTCTTGACAGTGGGTTCAATGCGATCGATCATGCCTAGAATTCTTACCGCTGGTCCTATTTTACTGAGTTTTCTGACGTCGTAGTAAGCTCCATAAAAATGAAAAGTCCCATTCGATGTGCGTAAGGTTTGCCAGTAGACGTTGTTGAATTCGAGCTCGAAAATACTAGGATACTTTGCACAGGTTTCGTTTTTGCACATGTTTTTGTTTTTGTTCTTGTTCCAATAAGCTATGGGCAGACTAGGCAGTCGCTGTTGGATCTCCTCTAGTAGCAGCGGTTCAGAACGTCCGGTGGCGGATTTGTCGACGAATGGCTCGAGGTCGAGGAGCTGTTGATTCCTTGAAGGGTCGCGGTCAGCCTGGTTGGAGTCGGACAAGCGCCTGTGGACAAGTATCAAGCTCTGTCGGTCAGACGCCGCCTGCGAGGGGCCCTTTAGTTGCAGCACTCCCAGCACCAACACTCCCCATGCAAACACCAGACACACGATCCGTTTCATCATTCTTCCTCCTGCTCCCATAGCTGAAACATTCAATTATACATTAAACACATGTTAAGAAAATTGTCTTTGTAACACATTCTTACAAAAATGACAAAAAATCACTCTATAATACAAGAGCACATGAAACGTTTAAATCACATATATGAAACACATTGTTGAGAAGATTGCAACAAAAAGCAATTGGCTCTGTAATATAATACATGAAACATATATGAAAACACAAAATATGAAATACAATGTTAAAAAAATTACCAAGAAATTGGCTCTATAGATACAATAATACATGAAATCTATAACAACTCATTAATGAAACACACTCTTGAGAAAATTACAAGAAAAATTGGCTCTTTAATACTTGGGATACTCTTATTATTGGGGAACTTCTCCCTTTTTTCTTTGTAAAATATTTAAATATTTATTTACTTTTTTGTTTATGCCATATTAATATTTGGAACTTTTCCCCACACACACACAAAGATGTGGGGAAAATTCATTTTGTTTTTCTTGTATAATCTATTTGTGAAAAAGAGTTATCAGAATTGAATTATTTGAATACGATATTACATGAAACCAATAGAAACGTACTGTTAAGAAAATTTTAACAAACATTGCCTCTATGGTGGATTGCGCTGAAGACATGAAAAGAGGAAGAATACTTTGCCAACTGAGGTTTCCCGTGTGATTTCACACAATCATCTCTTGAAAAGTTGCAAGTTTCTTGTCTGTAAAGTTTGTAACTTATTATAAGATATTCTTTTTCATTTTTTTCAATGTGGATACAACATTGATTAATTCATTCAACTTCAAACGTCTGAAATTTATAGACAGAAAACGTTCGTTAAGAAAAAATTACACATCACTAATCAATTACAAGGTCCCTATTTTCTGCAAAATCATTAAATTTTTCTCATAAAATATACAGAGTTACACACGGGAGACGGACGGTTTTTAATTGAATAATACTCAGTCAAATAAAAAATTATTGCATCTTTATTTACACAAAATCAAAGCTCATTATTTGCCATTTCAGTTAAACAAAATATTGAAAAAACAACAAATTATTGTCAAATATCACGATTTTTTAAACATGTTTCAGCACCTTAAAGGTAATCTCACCAGACACTGTGTCAGAAGTTAAACAAAATATTTCTGAAAAATAATGTCGTCAAGGTGATGCCCATCATTTTCAATGCAGGACTGAAGTCACTTGTCAAAATCTTAGTTACTTAAGAACTGTGTCTATAACCACAAACCATGAAATGTGGATGAGTTGAAGAATGCAATCATTCAAGAAATTGCTGCCGTCCCTGCAGAGATTTTAGTCCGTGTGATGGAGGATTTTGAGATTAGACTTGACTCCAGCATTCGAAATGATGGACATCACCTTGACAATGTTATTTTTCACAAATAACTTTTATAACTTAAATGGCAAATAATGAGCTTTGATTTTGTGTGAATAAACATGCATTAATTGTGAAGTTGGCTGAGTATTATTCAATTAAAAACCGTCCGTCTCCCGTGTATCACTCTGTAGCATACTGTTAAACTTGCATTAGTGTCGAAAATTATCCATACTATATAAATAATGTCATTATATAGGATCATAATGTCATATATGTCATTATACTATATAAATGATGAAGAAGAATATTTTGTACAAGAATATCTCGATTTGAATTAATCGAGTTTCAAGATTTAATTAAGTATCGAGAGTTAAGATTTTTGGTGAGGGTGATGATGAGAGATGACAACTACTTTTCAGGCAGCCGGGACCAACGGCTTAACATCTCCTCCGAAAGACAGGTTATTTTTCCTAGTAGGTATTCATCAATTTCATGGGATAATTTTTCGAGATCACATCAATGAATCTGAAATTGTATCGGCCCAGGAAATATGATATGAATAATCACGATTGTAATCGTCTCACCTTACAAAATTTTTGAAATGTTGATGAGAAGAAGATCACGTTTCAAACTGCAATCCAAACACAGCAAGAGATCACGACAGCAAAATCTGCAATAAAAGAACTTCGTAAAAGAAATCGCAAATAATTGGGAAAAAATACAGACACAGCTAATGCCCAAAAATGACACAGGTTAACAATACTTCCAGTGTGAGAAATATTTATCACCATCAATAAAGAGAATATTAAAGATTATAATGATACAATAGAATTAAATGGACTTACAATCAATACTGTTTCTCAATTATTAGGTGCAGTAGGCCTAATAATCTTGGGAAAACAATTTCCTTCCCAAGATAATGATGATTAAAAAACTATGGAATTATATTATTATTCTTTCAAGAGCAACATAAATTATTATTATTATTGCTTGTCAGATAAGCGATTTATGCAGATGATGAGAATAAATATTCAGAATAAATTATTGCCCATTGGAGGAGGTAAGATACATTTAAATACTTTAGGATACAGTTAGCCTCTGTCGTCAACTTCAGTTCACATATGCATGCTATAGTCACTAGACTCAATCAGCAAGTGGAATTCATAGCAAGGACATTTTGATGTATTCAACACTTTATTGGTGATGTGGTGCCAACCGTTCTTATATACATACAAGTATGTATGTATACAAGAGACTTGTCAGGAGTCAACAAGAGTATGATTCTGAGATACGGTGTAAATTCGAATAAAACTTGAGCTCACAAAAAATTAGACAATAAGACAAAAAGTTACACAATAAATTATGTATTACTTATTGTAAAACATTCAATTACCAATGGCCACTTGAATTTTCTACAGTCTGTAAGGTCTGTAAGAAATTCACTTTCATGACCCCATTCAAAATCTACCAGTAATTTTTCTCTTTAGTCTCTTTACCATCCAAGATAAATAAACATCATACTTGTGTATTTAACGTGCAATGAAAAATATTTCAGTACTGTGCAGCGACTCTTCAAATTATTGTTCTTCTTCCTGAAAAGCACTAATACATTAGCTCCTCACTAATTAAACAGATTTCAGAGAGTTTGAAATATTATATCGAGGTGCCAAGATGCCTTCTTGTTTTCCATGTTATATTTCAAAGAGCTTCATACATCTTGATTTAATTCTCTATACATTTTTTGGATGAATGTATGTGCATATGTTATGGAGTAGATTCAATGATGTTACAATTATCTATAATAAATAATCATCTATTGTATACTGGATTTCAATACCTTCTTACTCTTTTTGCTTAAGAATATTTTGTTGTATTAAAGTTAGAGGGAATCGCCCTCAGTAAATTCAATAATATCAAATTAGAAAAGTTCAACTATTCAACAGAATAAAATCATCTGCAGCTTCTCGCAAAGAAAGTTGCATAGAATATTATTTAGCGAATGGCTTTTAATAGTGTAAAATATAGAATATACTTTTATTACACAGTAGGCTACTTGTTTTATGTGATTCATTCAATAAATTACGATAAAGTACTAAAAATTTCAACTATTCACAAATAATTTGATAAATTTTGATAACTTACTAATGAAATCGTGAGAGGTTTCAGAAGACGGAACAGGTTAACATCACATTGCTTTTATTAGGAAGAGTACACACTGTCAAACTGAAAAGAAGATACAGCCAATGTCAGAAATAAATATGTGAAGGCAATACGACCACAAATACTAATCAAAGTAATGTTATTAAGAACAACAGGTTGGAAAAAATCAATTATGTTCATGAGTATGTGAAGGTAAATGTTGAATTGAGTCGAAGAATAAATTAATCTTAATTTTAATTATCATCAGTAGCATAAAATTATAGGATGAAGCAACTGTAGGCCTACACGTTCTATACATATTGGCTCATTACATGTAGTAAAGAATGAACAGAGCATTAGGAGGACAGCCAAACAATTGATATTATTATTTTTTAATAAATAATCAATTGATTATCGAGATATGACTAGATACTGCAACGTACAATATTGTTAGAAATGTTGCTTTCTAAAATTACAGTTTTTTTCAATAGTTTTATTGATTAATTTAAGTTCAGATATCGAACTATCAGAAATCATTTTGTGTTGAAAAGCCTAGCCCAACTGTTTATAACGTGACAGTATTTCATATAATTTATATCTTGATGTAAAACAAGTTTTCGATTTATGGCTGGTCACCAATTTGAAAAGATAAAAATATTGATAATTTTTATTATAAAAAAATTGTAATGATAGAAAACAAAAACAGAGTTTGAAATAAATATACAGAATTACAATACATATTTTTAAATTTTTTATCAAAGTTCTGCAGGAACCCACTGAAATATGAATAGAAACAAGAGAAGTTAATATAATTATATTAATTTAATTTGGCGGAAGGCGAATAACTTTCATTTAACATTACTATGGTAACGGGTAATGATCTGTTGAATTTTTTTCACATAAATACTGTATATAACATATTTAAAAAAGAAATCATCAGTACATCATCCGTTACCATATAAATGTTAAATGAAAGTTATTTGCCATCCGCCAAATTAAATTAATATACCTACCGTATATTAATATAGTGAACATCAATTAGTGATAAGGTTTCTTGGTTGAGAATAGAATTTCAATCTTTTCAAGATGAGATGCAAGAAACCAGGGCATTTATGGAAGCCTAACAATACTGTTCTTTGAACATGAGCTAAATTACGTTCATTGCCATAAAATACTATAAATCAGTATTTATTTCAAGATATATACATACAAAGGTGCATTGTTTTTTCTTATTTTAGTAACAATATGATTCTAAAATGGCTATAATTTTCATAGCAGAGCTAGCAAGGACTAAGATGCCCATAAAAGATGCGTACAGTACTGTAGTTTCATCGAATTGCTTTTCTGCTAGTATTGCTATTTATGTACTTTTTCAAACGCTTTATTTCAAGAGTGGATATTCTATGAGCTGCGGCGTCTTGAAGTAGGTGTGTGTTCCACATACTTCACTAATTTAGATTCAAAATTATTGAATCCTTAAGAAATCGAGGTTCTCACAACCATTACAGGACTAGAGTATCCACAATTTTTAATTATTTCTGAGACAATCAATTGAAATTAAAATTGAACACAAATAACGCCATTTATTTGTTATGCCATTGTTTTCCAGTGGTATGTATTTTATACTTAATATTGATCTGGTTTTATCAAATTTTGAAATTTATTTAAACAAAAATGATGACATTGCTATGAATACGGTAGATTCAAAATGTATTCTGCAATACATTATCTTCAATAGATAACCAGCAATTTAAAAATGTTCTAACTTGAACAAAAACATGAGTGAAGTAAATTTCAACTAGAATAAATTTTATTACACTTTCATACGTATGTGTATAATGCATTTTTCATTTCAAATAATTATGTATTAATTTAATGTGTAATGTGATTTTATGTTTATTAATGTAATGTGATTTCAATTATTATGTGATTTTAATTTATGTATATGTAATTTTTTATTTCAATCGACCACAATTTTCTTATAATAATTTTTCATTTTTCATATTGGTGTAACCATACAGTATGAATGATACTAATAGCTGGAAGAAAAAGCTAGTAGTCTAATCTGTGAGATTAGATAAGAGACGGCGCCTACTACTCCTGTTGTAACGGTGACCGGCTCGTCTAAATACAATTTATGAGCTTCAAAATCGCTTCCCGGTGGTTCGGAACCCACCTAAAGCTGTAGGTCCATTAATCATCATCATACTTCCCATTACCCACGCACAAGCCTAAAGTTTATGGTGGCATCATTCCCAGCAAAAAATTTAATGATTAATTTCTGCCGAATTTCTTCTGAAAAATACCTATTGTTCAGGAATAAAATTTCAATACTATAGACTGTATATCTACTAATACAGTGGGACCCCGATTTAACGTATTTGAAGGGACCAAGAAATTCGTACGTTATGTAGGGGTTTACTTAAAAACGAGGTTCGTTAAATCGAGGTTGAAGTCTGGCAAAATACGTTATATAGGGTTAGTTATAACCTCCATATAAAGTATATTGAACACGTTCAACCTCTATTTAAAGTAGATACAGTTTACATTTGTACTGTACTGTAGTTTAGATATACAGTTTACAGTACTGTACAAATACTGTACTGTATGTTTCATATTACAGTACAGTACTGTACTGCTACAGAAGGTGGAAGAAAATAGGATATTGAAATTATTCAATTGCTATTATATAATAGAAATACTGTATTGAAAATAGCAATTAAATAAATGCTATTATTTAATAGCAGTTTAATAATTGTAATACAGTACCCATTTTCCTTCCACCTTTGTAACTAGCTTTGTTAACTACTCTATAAAGGTGGAAGGAAATAGGATATTGCAATTATTCAATTGCTATTAAATAATAGAAATACCGTATTAAAAATAGCAATTGAGTAAAAAATGCTATAATTCAATAGTAGTTGAATAATAGCAATACTGTACTGTATCCTATTTCTTTTCACCTATACTGTATAGCTCAATCAATTAGGAAATTTGTTCAGTAAATTAAAAGAACTACCTACGGCGAGCGGAAGGGGGGTAAATGAAAACTTTCATGTTCAAACATGCTCAAGTGATGGCCTAGATAAGAATAAAATACTTTATACAGGGGTCTGAACCGTGGGAA
Source organism: Laodelphax striatellus (assembly GCA_017141395.1). Taxonomy (NCBI): domain Eukaryota; kingdom Metazoa; phylum Arthropoda; class Insecta; order Hemiptera; family Delphacidae; genus Laodelphax; species Laodelphax striatellus. The sequence goes on along the minus strand of CM029544.1, from coordinate 8,170,544 downwards.
TACGTTATATAGAGGTTATCTACGTTATGTAGGGGTTTCTTAATTTTTATATACGTTATACAGGGGTCAAAATATTACTAAAAAACACACCAAAAATTCGTTATATAGAGGTTCTAATACGTATTTTGTACGCTACATATATTAAGGTTTATGGGGTTTTCAATTATACGTTATTCGTTATATCGGGGTCCGTTATATCGAGGTTGCACTGTACTATAATTTAAAACTAGATAACGAGTTGCTTATCCTCAAAATGGCATTACTAAATGACGTATGCACAGTATAATGAAAAAGCAGGAGCAGAGGATTTTTTTTTAAATTACACGTATTTGGATGTAGTGATGCAGACTGGGTCGTTACGGTGAACTCTATGTGAACGTGTATGATTGCAGGGACAATCCTTCAGTGTGCACTGGGCCTTATAATATGTGCTTTCTATAGCCTAAAACCTAAATTATTTAAAACGGTTCTCATTAACAGTAGAGTTGGCAAGAATTTCAACAAACGTTTCATAGCATAGCAGTTCAAGTAGCTCAGTTGTCCACTTTAACGGATTCTTGACATCGATTCATTTCACCAGCAGGACTATTTTCAAGGCAGTGACACAGACTGCTGATTTATTCCATTCGAAACTGATATCAACTTGATATCCACTCATGTGTATGAATATGATTATAGCATTATTTTCCAAGTATTTACTACCTCTTTTATAATATTCAAATAGGGCCGCAATATTCAAAAACTCCATAGTCTACAAGCAGAATAAATATTTGAATCAATACCATTATCGCTGTCAAAAGTATTTTTTTAAATTTGATTTTTTTTTTCAAAATTTGAAACATTTAATGTTTCAACATTTTTTTTTATTATTAATAAACAAGGAAGTAGTAGATTATTCTTTTTTTTATCGTATGGCTTTTTATCGGTGAGGAGACCCTTACGGGTAGGTTCCACCTCGCCTAATTGCACAATTTTTTGTGTCGGTCACCCATCCGAGAGCGGTCGAGAATGTTTGTTACTTAACCACATTAATTCTTGGAACAGGTTATTCAGATTATTCTTGGAACAGTATTACTCGTTATACAGTAGGATGATTTGCATCTAGTAACCATGTAGTTTTCTAGGGCTGATTGTACTCATCAAAATAATGGAAAATTTTCTTTAAACAAAAATGCGTTGTTACTGAAATATAGATGGAGGAGGATTACACTTTTTCTTCATTTTTATAATTGTTTGGTTGCTTAAAATGATCAATGAACTGTTTGGAAGGCTGTGAAATGATCAATTCTTATGTAAAATTAGCTGAGAAATCCAATAGAAGCAGTAAAATGTTTAAAACTACACTGTAGTGTAGCGAATGTGATGTTTGAAAAATATGCTAAAACATGATTAACTCAATTATTTGAACGACAAAGCATTGTTTTCCATTGACATATTTGAAAACAACTCAGAAACGTTGAAACAAAATACAGTATTTTTTTGATATTCAATTTTGAATATAACATTTTCAGTCACTAAAGTGCATTCAAATATCGGATATAAGGATTATTTAGAGTTACAACTGACAAAGAAACCCTAGTGATTTCTTATAAATTAAAGAAAAAGTTTTTAATTTTGGTTGCTTTTTAGATATTGATTGACTAGACATTTTATTTTCAAAAATCAATTTGAAGCAAGTTCTGTCAATGAGAATTACTGGTACCGTACCAAATAATCAAGTTAAATCCCTTTAACTAAAAAAAAACATGTCTCTTGGCATATTTTGCCAAATATCTCAATAGTATATTATAGTATAGTAGTATGTAGTATAATAGTATAGTATATAGAGCTCAATTACTAGCTTAAGGTTGTAGTTATAAGCTTTTTCATAGTTTCATTTAGTTCATCAGATAATTTTACATAAAAATTGATTATTTTAGTAGCCTCACTGAAACACCATAGAATTGTAAATTTTAAGAAAAGGTACATTCTTCAACCATCTTTATCTCGATAACAAAGAATCCAATGTTTTATTTGACATGGCATCTCAAATAGAATTAGGAAGTTTGATTATTGATTCAAATTTATACTTGGAATGAATGTATGTCCAACAAGATCATGTGATTTAGAATACGGTGTTTGTGCCAAGAAGGTGAAAAAACAGATTAAAAATAAAAAAGCAGTATCTCTTCCTGTACACTGTTGATGTACATAAGACACTGCATAGCTTTCACTAACAGTGTTTGGAGCGTGCAAGTTGAAGATATGGTCTTTAAACCTATTTATTCATTATAAACAAAAAAGCTATTAATGGAGCGAGTGGTGATAACACAGTTAATTGAAGGTGAGAAAACGGTAGGATGTTGAACCAGAACTAAAAGGGTTCAAACTTTTCATGTAGGAAGAGTCTAGAGCTCTTTAGTAGATGACAATGACACATCTAGAGCAGATAGAAGAAAAAAATTCTAATCCATGTAGGTTTAGAAGACTATAAAATTCAAGCCGGAGAATAAACATCTGTTTAATGAGAACAAGATATTATCCACGATTACGTCAAATTGAAATAATGAAATAAAAACGTATTTTTATAGATCAAAACAATGAATGACTTCAGATGAAGAGTGTTTCATTCTAAAAATAATGTGCTAATCTGCTGAGAAAAGAAGGTCATCTTCAATTTATTCGACCTTGCATGATTTGTTCCAGCAAGACAATAAATTGAGTTTCTCACTAAAGAAGCAAAACAATAGAAGGTTAGGCCTACTGACTGACTACTAGACATGTACATATGCCATGCATGCATACTCCCTCTAGGCGTTTGTAATTGAAACACCGCATTACACAAACGAAATGAAATTGATATGAAGCAGGCGACGCCTTCTATGAAGCCTCAAGTTTGGGCGTGAATTGGAAGTTTGCTTGTTTGTTTGTTACTCGTACTTATTCACTTCATATATTGTTCATTTTACTAATCCACTTTGATAATTGGGGGATGAAAGCTGTAATCTGTGATGAATCAGCAAAATCAGCTCAATTGCTCTTGAATTGCTGTGGAAGAATGCATAGAGTAGGCCTACCTACTATTTAACATCACATTATCATTTGAGATATAGATACAGTTCCTAAGGTCGAATACTGTAATACAGTACTTCTACTAGAGTAGCCGGCGGGCTCGCTTCACTCGCCTAATCCGTCGGTGGAGCCCCCTGGCTACCTCTGGCAGAATCAGATAATAAAAGGTACAGCAAATTATCTCATTTGAACATTTTCTTGATAAGGCCAAAACACAATGTAAGAACGTTAACTTCTGGAACAGTTCTGTATATTATTATGGTAATAGTTACAGTATATTATGGTAATATCAAATGGTGGCTCATCAGAATATAAAACAAAGATGGGTAATAGAACCTAGAACCTTGGCTGACAAATCAAGTCTTGAGTTTGTGAGGGAATAGAATAGAATGACTGCCTTTATTTTTTACCTGGGAGGGCGAAGTTAGGGCGCAGTCGGCCCTCTCTTACACTTAACCCATCTCGGGGAGATGGAATGGACTGGATCAAAGGATTGCATTACAGGGTTAGGACTCATTTTATGATAGGAGGGCGGATCAAAGACCCTATGATAGGGAGCGAATCAGGGACCACATGATAGGGGAGGGTGACATGATAGGAGAGGGTGATATGATAGGGGAGGGTGTCATGATGGGGAGGGTGAATGAGGGTTAGGGGGTCAAGAGGGGGCGTGGTTTGTTTGAAGGGATTCCATCAAAACCTGAACAAGTGCAAAATTTGAGGTTTTAACCACTTTTAACCCTCCTAAAAGTATACCTGGTTCATTTGGCTCCGTGGAATTTCTCATTGTGGAATTTTAGATTTCGTCTTATTTAAAAAAAATCCCAGGTATTTTTAAGAATAACTTTTCCTGAATGGAATGAATTTGTAACAAGTTAAGCGTTGTAGTTAATTTTACAAATAATTTATGGATCACCCACTGAAAAAAAGCGATTTACTAAAACTACTTTATATTGGAATAAAATTAGGTATACTGTATAATACAATTATATTTTTTAGAACTACATAAAAATACTTTATATTGATAGAAAAAAGTATACCTCCATTCACCCTAGTTCTCTTGAACCCTAGTGACTATCTCTATTAATATTGAGGCATTTTAAAGTACAGAAGGTACTCTATTAGCGGATATAGGCCTATGTGTAGAAGACAAAAATGATTCAGGTTCATTATGACTAGAGCCCGGATGTTCAGGCATTTATAATACTTGAAATAGGCAGGCAAAAAGCACTAAAAAACACAAAAATAGGCACTAAAAAACACAAAAATAAACTGGTTTAACATGATTAATATGTTTTCTTTTACTCTAAATTTGGTTTTATTTCTGAAAGAGTATTTTGAAGACCTCTACATCAACTGTTGTTACTGGCTTATTCTTGTAAAACTTCCGTTAGACAAAATCAATTATGTTAACTCATGGATTGAAATAAACATTATTTATTCATTTTTAAGGTTCTCGTAGCCTATTATGACATAACAAAAATGACATATTATTGATTCAATGGTGGCTACATACTGGAAATCCAGTATATAGATTGCTTTGTATTTACGTTTTATTATTTTTGTTTTAGATGATTTCATGTTATAGTTTTCAAACAATCAGTGGTCGGACCTAGACACGGAAACGAACGAACCGCTCTTGTCAATGAAACAATAAATTAGGAAGAATCTCGTGCAAGATTCAAATGCGTTATAAAACAATCTTATCTTATTGTGGGTTGTAGCATATTATTATGGCCACGACAATTTAGCATGTGTCAATGTATTTCACGGGCATTCCAATTGTGGAAATGGAAATTAAGATCCAAGCAGAATGGCATGAAAGCCTCGTTCTGATGGTAATGATTGCAATTGTCAATATTAATAAAGAAAAGTGGCTGTTTGCTATGGAGATTAAAGCATGTGTCCGTCAGAGTCTATCAATTTAGGAGTGTGTTGTCATGGGCCTATAAAACACCCGCCCCGAAGATTAGTTTGCCTCTCTCCATCCGGTAGGAGTCAAGCAATCTGGATTTCAACGGCGCATAAAGTGTAACCTCTACTGGTAAGAGGGTGAGAAAGGGTGGGTGATACAAATAAGTAAAACAAGACTCTCTGCCTCAGAATTTTCATTAGTGAATTTTCAGAGAAAAGCTCTCATCTGCAAATAACTCCTAAGCGATCAGGGTCAAGGACACATGATACGCACATTTTTCTGACTCACTAGATAAGAAGGCAAAACCTACAAATTTACAAGCCTATCCTGCGAACGAATTATTTTTTGATGATTACCTCAGCTACATGATTACCTTGAGTGTACGTAACTGGTAAGAAGTTCTCTTATCATGTGCTTCGGAGTTCAAATAAATAACGACTAAACTTCACAAATACAGTATTTTGTATAAACAATACAATTATCAACAACGAACATGTGAAGTATTTATGAACGTTCCTTTTTTAAGACCTTTTTTAAGATCTCACACTAAACATACAAATCAGCTGTAGTAACGCAAGAAAACATTTGTCAAGCTTTATTCAATATTTGTGAATAAATTCAATTGTTTGTTGTAAATATTAACAAATATTGAATAAAACTTGAAAATTTTCATAATAAAATTCCATTATTACTTATAAATACATGAGTTACTACAGCTGATCTGTCTGTTCACTGTGAGTTCGCCATTTTCTGAAATTCAATCTTACGAAAGAAAATCTTAAGAAAAAAAAAGCGTTCATGAATAGGCCCTTAAAAAAGCTACAAATATAAAAGCTTCTATAAAGCATAGTGTCTTTTCTTTGTTGTTCAGAGGCATAGACCTTCAAGAAATAAATATTGAGCAAAATGTTTTTCAGTCATTGTTTTATTTATTTATTTTATTGTAAACGTTATTGTTATAATATTTCATTAATTTTTTAGGTGTTTAATCTGTTGAACTTATTTTATGGGCAGTAACCCTTGGATTTATTTAAAAAAATCAGGACTCTCATTTTTATATTTGTGTCAGTACCTTTTATCAAGTTTATAGATACTAACATTTTTAAGACTATTTGACAAACAGCGAGTGGAACGATTGCTTGGTGCTGTTCATTTCAGCTGATGTTAAAATATCTTGTAATGATCTAGCCATTATATTCATCGTAACAGAAAATTGACAAAAACCATGTTATATAGCCAAGGACGTTTTCAACAGTTGGATTCTGGTAATGAGGTGAACCAATCTTTCTCTACCATGACCCACTATTAGTCAGAATTGTGTACTGAAGAAAGTAGAGACGTTTTTTTTAGGAACTAGTCCCCGAATTGAATTCTCCAAAACAGTAACATTCCATATCTTTCAGATCAGTTCTTCAGCCGCTATTCTGATTGAAATGAAAAGAATCGGGCCGTGATCAGAGAAGACAATCCATTGTAATTGTTCTAGTCTCTCCATTGATGAACAATGGAATAGATTCAGTTGTGATTGAAGCAGGAAGACAGAAGCTGGGAAAATGCGTACACGTTACCCTTGAGACCATATGTAGGCCTAGAGGTTTTCTTTTCATCAACCTACATGAAGCTCCACACACTACACAAGTGTAAAAAGTAGAATAAAACAATCAATATAGCCGCAAATGGATTTCAATGTTGGATTACATATTCGTGAAATTCAGTTAAAGAATCTTGAATAAAAAAGTTACAATGGTGGTGGATATGTAAGATATCTCTCTGGTAAGATTTATGTAGTGGTGGTGACGTGACCAGTGGCTGGGCACTAGTTCTTATGACGTTTATTACAGGTCACCGGTGACATCGCCAAAATCTGGGCCATAGAGACAGAGGAAGTTAGGTAGAGTTGCTTGGAATTCTTTTAGAAGTATATAGTGCGATTCACGTCAAGAAGTTAGCATTGCTTAGATGGGAGTTTGCTATCCTTGTTCAGCACAAGGCAGTTGCTGATGTCTCTATCCTATTTGCACTGTGCATAGTTGCCGCACTGTGCATTGTTGTCGCACACAGTCCCAACAAACACGTTTGGTGAAGTTTTCACTTTCTCTCTCAATGAAACTTGGCATCAATGCTCCTCATATAAACAATGCTGACTTCTTGACGTGAATCGGACTATAAGTATTATACTAGAGGAATTCTATGCAACTAACTTGAACATTGTACGAAAAATGAACTTGATTGGGAATAATTTCCCGCGATGAGCTGTTTTGATTAATCTAAACTTTAAACTGCTTAGAAATGTTTCTAAATGCTCTCATAATAAGAATGCAGCAATGATTTCTGCAACACCAATATTATTTGTGGCCCTTCTGAGCTCTGGGCTCCCCTTGGACCCTGGGCCCACCCGCACCGTGGGGTCTGACAGTTCATAGATCCGGCCATGATCACAGTAATCTGAGACTTGTGCGTGGGAAATGAATGAAAATTGAATGAGTGTGATGTGTACTTGTAGTAGGTTCCGAACCATTGACAAGAGATGATAATCGAGCAGATTGTGAGATTGTCATAATAAGATTGGAAGATGACTGGAAGTCAGCGATGCTAATTGAAATGCGTTTCCCACGTTTAATGACAAACGTTGAAATGAAATTGATTGTGGTCGTTACATAACATAACCATTGTAACTTGTCTTTCGTCTACGAATTAATAATTCAATCAAACAAAATTAAGAACTAGTATAGTCTACTTCTATTTATCAAAGTGATAGCCTATTGGTTTTGAAGTGGTAGTCATAGTCAACACTGCAAGGGGGGTTTACATTACAAAATAGATAATTTTGTGACAACAGTGAATTTAAATAGAGAAGATTTGAGAATACTGATCAATATACAGTGTTAACGAGGTTTCATTTAAGAGGTCGATTGTGCTTATCAAGTTTTTTTTAGGGTGATGCCCACATGAGCTCTAGGCTAGGACGTTTTTATTGGAAGGGGTGATGACTGTTTTTTGGGCAGACTAGACCGATGGCTCAACGTCTCCTCCAAAAGACGTTTTTGGTAAAATGAATGGATATGTAGCGTTTCGTCCGACACCCAAATTCTTTGAAATTAGTAGCGTTTCGTCCGACTGGTTTTCACGCTTCTGTGCGTATTACCAACGAGTAGCGTTTCGTCCGATTTTTGAGTCTTCTACCTGACTTCAGAAACCCTTCTATTACTGGCTAATTACTGTTGTAAATAATCAGTATCAAATAAAATTTAAAATCTGCTTCTTCAGATTCTATAGCTGCAATAGTTGGCTATTTGTATTGCTTCATGTGAATTATTTCTATCAAAGCCACTGATTCGAAGTCAAAGCCTATTTATTTGGATGTAATTACAAGTTTTCCTCCTTATAAAACTGTATCCAGAAGAAGCTCATACAGAAATTTATACCAATTCATAAACATTGGCAGAAGTTGAATAAACATTGGCAGAAGTTGAATCAATTCAATGATAGACTAGCAACGAATTGTGGATGAGTGAATTTTAAAAGTTGTAGCTTGGATGAAGTAATTTAATCTACTTTCGGCTTAACTTGGGGGATTCACTTTGAGTAGAACACCTCTGACATCTAAACGGTTGAATAATGAAGTTGTAACTTGAATGACCCAGTAACTGCTGCCATCTTTCGACAGAATTCAGAACTAGCTGCGTTGTGCATTACCGACCAATCAGAGGAGAGAGGCGGAGCTTGGAGGCGTGTCTGTAAAAATTGAAGCTGTAAATCACCCAGTAACTGCAGCCATCTACCGGTCGAATTCAGAACTAGCTGAGTCATTCATTTCTGGCTTATCAAGAGATAGTAGGCGGAGTTTGGAGGCTACATGATTTACAAATTAGGCTACGATTCATGGAAGAATTTTAGACACAGTCAAGCATTGTTCAAGTATTTTCATTGCTGAATAAATAAATAGAAAAAAATTTGTCTTGGAAAACACAATAAATGATTGAATCACCGTTTCTTATCTATGTTTGAATTGTTATCAACAATTGTTATCAACAATGATATCAAATATTGATATCAATAATGTTATCAAATATGTTTGAATTGTTATCAGCATTGTTATCAACAATGAGATGATTACACCCCATTAACATGTTATCTTCTATCAGATGTTGTTGAAGTTGATGAAATTGAATTCCAATTCTCTGAACATAACTCCAAACTTCTCCACTTCCTTTCCAACGATTTATGTGATTCAAAAACAAAATGGCCTATCAAAAAAATAAGATATTTTCCATGATAGTATTTTTGAATTCACCTCAAAGTTTTTTCACATGCAAGAGTCCAATTCACAATAACTTAGTTCACATTATAGAGATGCAAAAATAGGCTTCCTGTTTCTTCCTTTTATCTTCCCTTTGACTCAAAACTGCTGATAATACGTTTCTTGTAATTGTATTTAATTTTATGGGGAAATCTTAAATCCCATTTTAGTCCATAATCACACCTTTAAAGTCCTCAACTATTTTTGTATACTTGAGCTGCACTATTTAGTACTATTATATAGAAATATAGTACTATTTGCACTATTATATAGTGTGCTGAGACTATTAATTTTCAAGTTGAGTTATACCTTTGAAGTTCTATTATTAATTTATAAATCGTATTTTCAATCTCCATTCACTAAATCGTTTCTATTATGCATTATGCCAATGCAGACATTCTTGTTTTTGTTATTATTTGTCAAAAGTTTTGTCAGACGAACTACCTGAGACATTGCTGTCGGACGAATCGCTACTCGGACGAAACGCTACAGGACCAAATGAATAGGCAAGGTAATTCACAAACTACCGTAGTAGCCTATTCCTCTCTAATTCTTCCCTTTTTTAAGAGGAAATCTAAAAATTTTCTCAACAGAAAGTAAAAGAATTGACAATATTTATTAGTTGCTTTGTCAGCTCATTTATTCCTAGATATTCTTTTACATAACTTCGAAGAAGGTTGAGGAGAAGGTGAAACGGTCGAACAGTCAACGAATTTTGATAAATGAAATGCTTTTCGGGTCTCAAGTATTACTCAAGTATAATTTATTTTCATGTCGCTACGTAACAGCTATCAGAAAGGAACCAATGTTGACACACCAATAGGTTATTGGGATAGATAGGTTTGTGAGGAGGAAATTGAGGAAGAATAAGACAGTGAGAGTGCGAGAACATTGAGAGACTGAGAGAGAGATTGTGATGCATTCTTCATCCTCCTCGTGTATGACACACGTTCTATACGTAGTTGTTGAATCACTTCAAGGACCAGACAAAGGTAGCAATAAATAATGAGCCAACAATGGCATTCATGACGACTTTTCACTTGAAACAGGCAATTGCAACACAACAGCAGCTCAGAACACTGCAAGGCTCCGAAGATTCTTTGAGGAATAATGACGGTTTGTAGCGTAAGTAAAAGATTAGTGTGACATTTAGGAGGACTATAAAATACTTGGGAGGATTTGTCTGGTGCCACAAGGTTCCCACTTTTTATTTAAAGATCAGAGTGCCTTGAAGAAGAGTACGTGATGAGTGTTCTTACTCTTCATCTCAATCTCAAATAAGCATATTTCGAAAATTTGAAATTCCCTTCTCGTATCGTTTAGCTTTCATTCGTTATTGCCTGTAAACTAGTGTAAACTGATCCAACATAATTACGATTACACAATAATATGCTGCACAAATACGTAATTTTCATCTCCTGAGACATTCAAAGTGAAATAAGTAATGGTCACAAATTCGAATCAAATTGATTTACGGTAAATATATAGTGTAAAATGCCTACAACAAGCAAGTATGTTAATAGAATGGAATATAACAGATTTCAAGACAAAATGTAACACATCTCCTTCAATGAGAAAATAGAGTCCACACAAGATGCACTACCAATGAATGAAAACGACAGATTTAATGAAAAAACTATAACTGATGGCTTGACAAATGCATAAAAAACAATCAGTTTCTTACTCACTACAAAGAATTATTATTATTTCATTTTCTCAATAAGCCTCAGTCTCACAGCCTCAGATTCCAATTTATAATGAAGAATTTAATGAGAAGAGAATGTTTCATGAACATGTTTATATCCATCAACGAGTTTTAAATATAGCCTACCCATGTGCATTTGATTGTTTTCAATTTATTCTTCCCAAAGAAGAAATACTATGGATAGTCTATATTGAAATCAAACCTGGATTCAAAAAATCTAAATTCAAATCTGATGAGAAGTGAGAGCGGATCTATTATTTGTTCTCACAGCTTATGAATACTGTATCCAGATTCTTCTAGTTTTATAGCTTTCCATAGTTCTTATACAAGTTAGATATGCTCTTTGATGTTGTTTCGAGTAGAGTAATATTATTATTATTTCGTCTCATTATTAAGCTTTATGTGCGTAAATTTTAAGCAATAAATTTTCAACTTTTGATGGCAACACCTCTCCATTGAGCAGCTCCAACAGCTCTACTGCTCTACAGCTAAAAGCTCTCTATGGCCACATTTCTCAATATATATCATGATGTATGTCTGCATCTGTAAATTTCGTGTATCATTGTTAATTGAGAAATAAAATTATTTATTTACTTTGGTGACAAGGGTGAATGGCACTAAAGGGTGTTAGTAGACTGGCTAAAATAGTTGGGCAAGAAGAAAGAAATTTAATTGATAATTTTTCAGGTCGCAATGCTTGTTTATTCTGAACATTAATCAATTTGATTTGATTAAGATATGAATATAAATTTAAATAAAATTATTGTATACTTCAAAAAAATCAGAGAACAGGAAATACTGTACACAAAGCTAATGCGCAGGTTCCGCATTTATCTCGACAAATAACTTTCCAGGTGACGAAATATGAACGAGAATACAATTACCTCAATTATGTTAATTTGTTTCTTGCATTGAAATCAGGACACGTTTCGAAATTAAGTTAGGCGGAAATATCTTCCAACGTCACGGAGAACAAATTTGAACAGACGCGAACACGGAAAGCCATTCTCTCTCAAGTTATTGTTATTGGCATAAAGCTAGCTTCATCTTTTTAGTTACAGATTAATTGCAATGGACTAGATTGACATCTATTATTACGAGATAAATTGATTTGCTAACAACGTCATCCATTATCAGTCGATACTTAACAGTTATCAAGTTGTTAACCCTCTATCTGATTGACCGTAAATTCATTTATCACTTCATAGATCTAATTCAATAGATATCTATTAATTGATAAACTCTATTATTCAACAACAATTTTAAAATAACTTTGCTCAATTTAATACTGTACTGTAATGGATCTTAGCATTAAAATAATTATTGAAGATGAGGGGGGGGGTGAGGCTGAAACTCCTTTCCAATAATGTATAGCCATTGGAAAGCTTGCTTCATTTAAGTGTAATGGTTTTTAGTATTACAATTACTGAAGATGAGAAGAGTGTGGTGCATTCCCATAATACTAAGTTACTCAGCAAAAAATACTAGAAAAGGTACAGATGAATGAAGGTTGATTTTTTATTAATCAAATGGAGTTACTCATTAACTGTGCTTCAGATTCAATAGTAATACAGTAAATGAGTGATACAGTATTAATTAAATACAGAGAATTAAAAAAAGTTTTATAAGATTATATTATTATAAATACTATGATTCTATTCCTCTAGCTACTCTCAGAATGATTCTATAGCTATTAAATCAGAATGTTTGTCTTTGGAATTGGCTTTTAGTTGACCATTTTGGCAATACTAAATAAAACATTTCCACTAGCTACTCGCTTATTTTTAGGTGAAATCCAAACCAGAATCCAGAAAAGTGTAACAAATTGAATATATCCACTGAGATGCCCTTTGACACCTGGCTTTATTCTTCCAATATAATTTTAGATTTATAGTCTCTACATTGAAAATATGAAACACATTTTATAACGTATTTTTCAAATATATGTAACTTGTCACTCTGCAATGAACTCAGTAAGCGCAGGAAACTATCATTTCACAATTTGTTACGAAGCGGTGTCTTGAACTTTCTAGATTGCTATCAATCCACAACTTGAAGGCAAGTTTCTTTTTTCTGTCTTGATAGATGAAGATGATTATTCACAAAATGTATACTACACAGCGTTGGAACTCTTTCCAACTCTTTTATTTTCAGCCCTACAGTATATAAAAAAACAGCTCTTGAAGTTCAAATAAAGAGTCAATACAGTGTCAGTTTTGGAACACCAAAATATTAAATTTCACCTACAAAGTGTTCTGGAAGATAGAAGTTGGTAGAAGATAGGTGCTTCTAGAAATGATATGTTTTTGAGAAATGTTATCAGGGTTGATAGAGGTTCAATACTGATGTTGGTGAAGAGGAGCTTGTAATTTAAAAAATCCTCTTCAACTTCATGATCCAAGAAGAAGTTGAATCTCGGCCAGTTGTAAGAAACCCCAATTGAATTTAACCGCCGTAAAATGATGTAATCTAATGGAACCAATGAAGAAATGGACGACAATGAGTTTGGTTTTAGTTTTTCGTATCTTCACCATAGTCGACAGACCGGGGAATCGTAAAACTTCATTTGATTCATGAATTTTTACGGATTTTACGGTAGTCAAATTGAATTGAATATTCGTGCAACTGGATAGCCATTGAACTATTACTATCAGTTATTTAGTATTAAGAATAATTTTTCAATAGATTTTCAAGAACATTGTCTTCAAAAATTCTTTTCTACGTGAGAATACTAAAAATTGGTACCCTTTGAAAACGTCCTTTAAACTCTAGGATAAACTCTTAGTTTTAAAAGTGAAATGAGAAAATTATATATGCAGTTTTTATTTCAAAAATAAGAAACATTGCTTTTAAGAAAGACATCTTAAGAAACGTCTTTGGGACCTAGGTAAAAGGATCTATGATAAAGGCTAGTGTTAATAAGTAGGCTAGTAGGTATTATTTACCAAACAGTTGCTGAGTGGCGGGCGCTGAATATTGAGGAAAGACGGTCATCCTATGCCATTCTCGATCTCGACATCTGTACAGGACATTGTGCATGAGGCCTACGTCTCATCAATGCTTGTCGGCTGTTATCTTTTCACTTTTGCGTCGATTGAAGAGGTCGCACATTGTTGCTGGCGATCAGCAATCGATCCATGCAAGTTTTGTTGCCAATCAGTGCGCACTGCCGTCTCAACTAAAGAGTAACGGGAACAACGGCGTTCGTCTGCATTCGAATTATCATTATTATTTGCTGACCATTTCCCTCACCCGGATACTATTTGAACACTGATTAAATAAGCCTACTCACAAAACAAATCTGATAAACAAACGATTAAGCTGTGATAAAACATCTAACAACAACACTACTAACCTATCAATGCAGTAAGACTCAACTCAAGACGAACTAAGAAAGCATTCAAAGGAACTAAACTGGTGACTGGCACTGGCAAAGCTGAGGTTGGCCGTGGCGAGGCCAAAGTCGAGACAAGACAAACTCCTCCACCTCTCCTTCCCTTCCTCTTCTTCAGCACCACCATCATCATCATCAGCATCATCCTGCTCGCCCCCTTCCTACCCCTCCACAAAAATCAGTAGGACTGGCTCCTACTTGCATCTTCAAACGTCTCGGCTACTACACCTCGTTTACCATGTCGAGCTGGCTAGCCCGTGGACTGCTGGTGGGTGGGTGTGCGTGTGTGAGCACGGCAGCAGACTCTATTATGCATGTGTGTGTGTGTGCCTCTCTAGTCCATCATCTGTAAATTTTTTTGGTGAGGGTGATGTATCTCCTATGATAAGTCCTAGGATTGTGCATAGGGTAATGATGACTCCCCCCCCCCCGGATCTAGGGAGGCAAGGGTGAACGTACCCCCCTGACGAGTGAAAAATGCACTAGGTATAATGGATTTTGATCACCTATGATTGAGATTAACCCCCCCCCCCTGTAGTGCCCCCTCCCCAAAAGTGAATCCTGAAACCGCCCCTGATGATGAGATGATTTTTTTTGCTGGGGATGATGCCCACATAAGCTTGTGCGTGGGTAATGGGAAGGATGATGGTGATGAGAGATGAATGGACCTACAGCTTTAGGTGGGTTCCGAACCACCGGGAAGCGATTTTGAGGCTCATAAATTGTATTTAGAGGAACCGGTCACCGTTACAACAGGAGTGGTAGGCGCCGTCTCTTATCTAATCTCACCGATTAGACCCGCCTGCTACCACTGGGACAACCGCTTCCCTAACCTGCAGGTTTAGGTGGTTTCCGAATCACCATCACCAGTGAGTATCTTTGATAATGAGCGGAGCTGTCCTCAGGCGGTCACCCTTCCAACGGGAGTAACGAGCGCACGTCGCTTATCTAATGTGAGAGATTGAGTACATGCGCTTATCGACTGGAGAAAGAATGATACTGTTCAATAATAATTTTAAAAAAATCTCAAAACTATGTTTTCTAGAGATGAAAATTGATGAAAAATCGTCTCTGGGTGTATAAAAATTAATTGTTACTCGAAAAACGATTTCCAATGAAAAGAAAAACTCGAATTTTTAAGTGAGGTATTACATTTTAAAAGATATTAATAATTTAGATTACAAGAGCGTAAAGGACTGGGAAGTAGTAGATTGAATAAATAATTGTTAAACTTCCAACCATGCTCTTGGTTTCTCCACTGTGATTGAAAGTCTTTTTTAAGCCATTTACTCTGCTATTTAGAGCAGAGACGCTCACTTTTCTTAACAAAAGATGTTGAAGACTCATTCAATTTGACGTTTTTTTTATGATGCCCTCATAATATGCTCTTGGCTTGAGTGAGAGTGATAGGAAAGATTATTATGATGAGAGATGAATGGACCTAAAACTAGTGGTGGGTTCCGAACCAACGCGAAACGATTTCGATTCTCGTAAATGATATTCAGCGGAGAAGGCCTCAAAAGTGGTCTCCCTTACAAAGGGAGTAGCGGGTGCACGTCTCTTATCTAATCTGAGCGATTAGATGCCGGCACGACTAAAGCCAATCGCTTCCATAGACAAGTGACAAAAATTTTACTCTTCTCTTATAATCGTGGACCACAATGGTTGATTATTATTTAGAAGCGGGGCTATAAGTATGGAAATCGGAATGGATTCCTAGGAGAGTCCCAGGATGTTTTCTGAAAGGTATTCTGCACACGATAGCGGTTTCAGAAAGCTTTTAGATAAAAGCTTCAATTTGGGAATTTTTCCCTGAAGAAAGTTTCCAAATAAGAATAGTTAGCCATACAATACCACAGATAAAACAAGAAGATAGTCATCTGGTTAAACCAAGACTGTACCATTAAAAACCTATAAAAATACTTCAAACATGGGTCATGTTTTAAAATAAATAAAACAGTATGATAGCCAACAGAGGCAGGGATTGTTTGAAATATAAAATACACAGACTTATTTTTGATAGAAATTTGTAATTAAAGATTCACATGTGAATCTCATGTTCAAGAGTGTAAGGATGTTTATTGAAGAGGGTGGGTGTTGTTCTCAAGGATGAACCAAATTTTATTTAGTACTCTTTAAGAGGCCTTATTTTGAAACACTTTCCTCGAGGAAGAAACCTGAACCTTCTTCTGTAAACAACATTTTATTTAGAAGGTACTTATTAGGAGGCGTTATTTTAAACCACTTTCCTAGAGGAACGACTCTGAACCTCCTTCTGTATGTAGGGATTGACTTTTCAATAAAAAAATAGGTTGAGAAGTAATCAAGAGATTGATATATTGGTTGTCATTTTTAAGGAATGCATTGAAAATGCAGTTCAAGCCATGGTTTCAAAATTATTGATCATAGAATTTTTCCCAAATCGTAAAAAAACTAATTTCCCAAGGAGGAGATTTTAATTTTTTACATATTTAAAGGAGTGACACCATGACACCGATAACAATAAGAGGCCTATTTCAAAAGAAAAGGAGAATTGTAATTAAAATGTTGACTCTTTCATATATGAGATAAAGATATTGAAACTAGGAACTAACTTATTAGTTAACAAAAATGCTTGTTTTCAAGTCCTTGGTTGAAGTCACTGAAATGTAGAAACTGAATAAACTTGACAACAAAGTTTTTATTGAAAAGAGTGGTAGAGTTGAATTCGTATAATCTCAGATTTATAGAAAGAGAAGTATTTTAACTAGGAAAAAAGCATTATGTATAATTTTAAATATAAATAAATAATTCCAAGGGATTAGTTTTTCAAATGACAGCTGAAACACTGATTTGGTTGCATATCTCAAGGAACTTTCAATATGAAATTATGAATTTTTTTGTAAAACATTATTTTTCTGACATTATTAAAAATGAAACTTGTGTGAGAAACCTCCAAGCTGTATTATTACTTTTTTTTCTCTCGTATAAATAGTCTTATATAATGTTTCTTATTGAAGATTGCGTTGGAGCTAAAGTATAATTTGTGTGAAAAATGTCCGTCCAATTAATTTTTAACATCATTTTGCGTCCCCAAAAACCGCGTTGGCGTGATTGTTAGATCACTCTTCTTTTTTTTTTTTAAATAAGAAATTGTACTATAAAAAATATTCTCAATAGAGTGATATTGAAACCGATTTTTAGTGCCACACATTTCCAGTGTGTTGATTACATGATCAAACTGTGAAATTTCATAAAACACCATCATAGCTGCTCACTATTTTTAGTTTCTACAAAAAAATTAATTACCTTACAAGTAAAGGGCGCATGAGACGTGCGTTTAGACTAGACATAGTCGAACTTTCAATGGTTGAGCTCTCTAGTGAATAAAAGTGGAACTACAAGCTTCCATCTTCCTCTAATGACTAATAGATAGTGCTGCAGTTTTCATGTGCTAGCAAGGGCCATAGCTAGTTTCTGTAGACTTTGTGTTCTCGCAAAATCATTTGCTATTTACAACAATAATATTGAAAAGAGTTGAGTTTTGTATTTTGTAGAAATTCAACTCTCAAGAAAAAATGTAGTCCTTCAATAATAGTCTTGACTGATCATTAAATTTCATCTCTAGAATTGAATTCTCTACAAATTTTTTCATCAGAAACTAGAAACTAGTCTGAATCAAGTGGGACAAATTTCTTCAAATTTGAAAAAATCCCTTCAAACTTGAAAAATCATGGTTTTAGCAAATTTATGCCTAATATCTCAACAAGAACTGCAGCTACGAGCATATCCACTGGTTTCATTGGATTTCACAGCATATATTTGGGTCTCCCCCAGGAAATTTTGTAATTTTTACTCTCATAAAACACATTTTAATGCTTCCTTTAATGTAAATTTTTCATTTTCGGTTTTAGCTGAAACACTATGTTAATGTTTTACGTTTCAGTTTTGTTGAGGTTTTTGTCTTTAAAGCAACATGGCGGGCCACATAAAATCGTAAACATGTTCAGTAGAATAACTTGATAGTCTCTATTTCTATCACTGTGCAAACATTGGAGGAAAGAAATCATTTTCCCATCGAATTCCTTGGCAATTAATAAAATAGTGGTAGTGGGAGTTGAGTAAATATCGAAAATTTATTGAATTTATTATTTCATTTAGTTTCTCTCGGATCGTTGACCGAGATGCGTGTCTGGTAAATTTGTTGAGTGAACAGTGAGTTCGTGAGTTTTATTTCTCAGTATTCCTACCGATCAAGTGATACCGTGATTTGTGATATTGTTGGTGATAACGGATAACCAAGCAACTAATAATAATTATTAGGTCCATGAAAGCCTGTAGAAGTAATCAAATTCAAGGTTTTTATAAAGTATACATCATATTTTGGAGTGTAGTCTTAACTTAGTAATCAATGTCTTTATTTTATCGTATTGATGTTTACTCCCTTGCCATCTAAATATCCTTGCTAAATACTCTTACCTATATATTGAAGCTCTAGAACCATTTACGGTTCAAAAGATCAAACAAGATCAAAATAAAAAACAATCTACAAAAAACATGAGGCTTGATAATTTTTCAATTTTTTCAACTACCTACTTCTACTTCAAATTTAGACATTAGTGAGATGAGCGAGTGCGAATGTATAGGTTACAAAAGTATAGGAATAGCTTACAAAATATTGTAAATAACTGTTTAAGTAGGTACTTACGTGTATAATCTTCAACAGGATTTCAACCGTGTGAAACCCAGTATAGGAACGCCCGCGTTCCCGCTCTACTGTGTTAATGCTGAGGGTTTGACGATGTTCCTGCTGAGACTTCTGTTGATGAGGAAGACGAAGAAGCTCCCTCGGATGATTTCTTAATTTGCTGTCTCATTCTCTGTTCCCAAATTCAAATATATTATTTGTCATAATAAAAATTATACAGTGGTTAATAATTTACAAGACAATGAGTGATGTGAATAAACAAAACTGATTTCTTATCAGAAATACTTAATTAAGGAAAGTATTACTTATTCAGATAAGCATTTGCTTGAAAATTGGCGAATAACCTTTTTCTTTTAAGCAATTACTTATCAGCTTAATAATTTGCGTGTACGTTTTTCAGTATAATCATTTCGTTTTCTTGAAAAATTGTTTTTGATTCAAGCAATTGCTGAAGTTTACCTTCGTGATATGATAAATCATATGTTATTTTCGTTGTCAACGATTCCTATTATAGTCCAGTCATTGAAGATTTGAAGCGGGAAATAATTCTACCTGAAATTTCCTACTGAATACTGTTCCTTAGAGCATTCTATATTAGAACCCACTTACCGCACTGAACATAGATTATTTTTGGTACAAGGAGGCAAAAAGGATCCTTCAAGGATTATGAACTGAGGACGCCCCTTACTTTTATAAAAGCGAACGGATCTTAACAAATAATCAAATCTCATTTTTCTCAACTCATCAAGGCGGTCCAAATTCATATATCATTCGTTGAATTTGGTCAAAATAGACGAGTTTTATTTCTGAGGGGATTTTCACTTTTCATCATACTTTCTATGAATAAGGCTATTTGTTGCCTTATCAAGAATATCTTGAACGACCTTGACGATAAAAAATCTTAATTGGTCTCAAATTGTAGAAGGAAATTTCTTCTTTCATTTTCATTGAATAATTTTGAAAATATTCCTTTTACAAGTCATTCTTCCTGTAAGTCGAAAAATTGACAAAATTTCGAGTATTTCCAACAGTTTAATAACACTTTTTTAAGAAATTACTTATAAAGTAATCAGCTGGATCAGTATTTATGTGTAGTTATCAGCAATTACTTATTAAGAAAAAGAAATTCTCGATAAGGTAAAAGAATACTAATTTCTTATATTTTATTTACCTAGTAGTAAGCAATTACTTGAAAAAACAGACAAGAAAAGTAATTACTGATCTTTATTCACATCACCCAAAGTAAATAATATTCATAAATTCATAAAATGAAAATTTGTCAACTCAAATAACATATAGGCGTTGCCTGCAGAACCAAAGTTTGTGTGCTGGCAATGAGTATCGTTAAGAAAATACAATACATGAAGAAATAAGAAAAATACATATTATATAATGTAAAGTATTAGAATGCAGTAGCAGTACAATTAGGTGCTGAATGTTCAGGTTGCGGCTATAAAAAACAATATTTTGACGCTAATTTGAGAATTATTATTAGTAATGAGAAAAGGAGAAATAGAATAAAAGTGATGTAATGAGAAAATGAGAATTGAAATAATAATTTTGAGAAAATGAGAATTAGAATAATTAATGTGTACTTATAGATATTATGAGATGGTGATAGTAAATGGTGTATTATGTGTGTATGAATTGAGAGATTTTTATAGATTTTACCCAGCTCTCTGCTCCATGATTTCTCTTATTCAACATCTTATGTTGATAGAGAACCAAGGCGATTCTTGACGGACTTGCTCGGTTTGGATTTCTGAGCGCTGTGGAAGCATGCAGTTCGTGCCTTGCGCATTCCAACAGCACTGATCCATGGCTCAACGCTAGAGCCACGCCACCCATGGGATCCTGGGGACATACACGAGAAAAATGATAAAACCATAGAGAAAACAAAAGGAAGTAGATAGTTCATGTCAATGTTAAAAAATGAAGACCGGGTTGAAATACCCAAAAGCTTAATAGGCGTACTCATGATATGAGTAAAAAATGAATACCCATGGTATCCTGAGAATACTCACGATAAATATAATAAATCATAGAGAAAATATACGGGAGTAGATAATTCATGTACATGTTAAAGAATGAACACCGGGTTTTGAACAGTAGAAGGTGGCGAGAGATTAAAAAAACGGAGATTAAAAATCCTAACAAACTTTATTAAGGTAAATGATATCGTTCACAATAGAATACAAATTTTAAAAAAAATAGGATCTACTAATAAGTTTTTCAATAGAAGACAACTTGTATTATAGGTAACGTTATCTTGCACTCATAATTACTTATCAAACATTTCCGAATATAAGGAATCTGAGAAAGAACAGTATTTCAAGAAATAGATAAGGTTCAACTAATCAAAGCTCATCAATATAAGAGAACTGAGGATAAGTTATTCTTCACTGCTTTATGAGGAAACTCCACAAAAAAAATAACATAATACATGTTGTCTCATACAGCAGAGTTTGTTCTAATTAAAACTAATATTTTCGGAAATACTAAAAAAAAATAATCGCAGGAAGTTTTGTTGGTGAATACAATAAATATTGTTTTAGGGCTTTTCAAACAAATATTAATGAGATGGGTCAAACTATCATTAATTAATTTAATCATAGTTTGATCTTCAATTATTTATTTAATAAATAAATAAAGATTTTATTCTCAGTCAAAGAAAAATACATAGACTTCATAGATTATTTTATTCTATCTACTTCATCATAGTATCAATATTTTTAGTAATAATATTTATAGTATTATGTAAATACATTCCTATACTATTGCTATTGATTGAACCAATTCAGCCCTTTGACCTATAAAAAACCACTTCAAATTCAAATTAATTTTTCCATTTAGCAGTACAGACAGAAAATCACAACACATTACTTGCCTTCAAGCGTTGCCTGGCTCCTTTCGTAATTGTACTTTTCTCCTGTTCATTGATGTTGGTATTGTCAGGATTTCTAAACAAAATTAATGAAAAATGTTTCATTAATTCCGGCCCATTTCATTCATAGGCTTTGCTTCATAGCTTATAATATATAAAATGATGTAATCTACAAGTAAGTAGCCTACAACAGTAAGCTGCATCCTGAAACAGGTTGTCTGGAAAGACTATTCTTTTAACAATCTAAATTTCCTTCATAACTCAAACATATAGGAATACAGCATTCTTACATGTATATCAATAAATTTCATAGTAATATTGATGTCTTTGAATAATTCACTTGTGCTGCTAATTATCACGATGTAAAGACTTATTTTATCAATATTTTTGCTTTAATAATCATAGTGGTAATTCAACGAAATGGAATAGTTGTAAGAATAAATAATATTATAAAAAAATTCTCCAATAATCAATACTGTAATAACGGTATCGTATCAAGTCTTTTGAACATTTGTTTGAATGAAATAGTTTTTGCTTATCCAGATGACAAGTGCGGTCTATTTGAAAAACATGACAGCAGATATTACAGTATAATTTCTAGTAAGTTACAGTCTTATGTTTTTGAAATCGGTTCTAGTTATGTAGTGAAATCAAATGTGCGGTTCTTCTGCAAAAAACCCACCGTATCTAATGAAACCTTTTATCGAATAAAATTGAATATAAAAATCTTTACATTTCTAGTGAATATATAAACTGAATTATACTGAATAATCATATTTATTTATAGATTCTCAACATAGTTCAAATTGTCAAGCTTCAACTGTTCCTCTACTATTAACCCAAACGTTTAGTTACTTTATTTTTGAATACTTTTCAGTTTTTTAGCAAAGATAGATGCACATTTGATTTCAGAATACTACAACAGAATGACTTCTTCAATTTTTTGAAGTTTTGACAGTAAAATGGGTAATTTTAGTTGTAGGATTGTTTTGTTGTTGTTGTTTGGAGAATAAATTGAATTCATCAAAATTATTATTCCATTATGAATATTAGAAAAATACTTTCAATAATTTCTATTTATAATAATTTACCATACTGACTGCTCTGTTCATTGAAGTGAATATATTGAATGAAATATTATATTTTAAAAATATTTACAATATTATTCATGATAATGTGAATGAATTGACTTACTCAGTAAGAATCTCTATGTCCCCTCTTTCTACTTTCAGTTTCTGGGCGCTCTGACTCCTGAATTCATCAGAGTTGTCCATCACGTAAAGCGGAAGGACATGGAATTGCTCGTCATCAGGTTTTTTCTTATAAACGTTTCGCTCCTTTGTGAGGGTGACTAGCTGAAAAATGAAGACAGTTTATCACAAATTTAGATTCTCCAATAGAATTCACTTTTAATTAATATTGTAGAAAAGTATGAGATAAAAGTATGAGATTACATTAAAGTATGAGATTTGAAACTAGACCACTATAAACACAATTATAAATTGGACTAGAAAATTGAAGATATTCTCCTTCAGCAGATCGAGTTTCAAGCCTTTAATTACGAGTTTGTTTATTCTCCATAAATGTTTTTATCTAATCCGTTATTAATATCTTGTTTTGGAGAATATTACTTCAACTTACTATCTTTCTTTTTATCTCTAATTAAATATGTTGATTGAATTTGGGAAAAACCCTTCATACAATGTTGAAACTATTATTTTTTATTTATTTATTCAGAAATGTACAATATTCATACTTAATGGATGGTCCTACAGGCTTACGCCCGAAAACGTCCCTTTCCCAATTTATAAAAACAGTCAAAATATAGGTTATGTGACATTTTTCTAAACGCAATTATAAATTTGGAAAATAATAAGTTATAAAAACCACTCCACTATCCTTAAGACGATCCAAGTACATTTTTTGTTGGCTGTAAATGTTTATCTTAAAGCCGTGAAATACTTTATGTTGGTTTGGAAATTTTCTTAAAGAAACTATAATAATTGTTACCAGGTTCAAAACTTTAATTTCGTGGGGGGCAATATCACCAAATCGTGGAGGAGGAGAATATATATTTTTTCAAGATATTCAACTATGTCCAGGAAACGTAAAATACAAACTGTACAATATGATACTTGGAATATTGTAATTATAGTTTTCAATGTTATTACTGTGTATAATATTTTAGAATTAGGTCATCAGATAAAATATATCAATCATCATAAATACATAATTTTATTATCAGTTAAAATATAATCTTGAAAAATGAACCTCGAACTTTTTTGGAAAGAATTAGGTTGCCCAGACCTAGAAGCAAATTTTTACAAAAGTATTCCTTTTTCAGAGGGTAAATTTCATAACAGTTTACCAAATAAAATTAAGCACTTTTGCTCAGTCTCTGTTTCCAGGAAGTGTGTTAGAGAGTATCTCTTGACAATTTCTGAGGAGGAAATTTTGAAAATGTAATGGTATGATTATTCAATGTAATTTCTCTTGGTGAGTAGGAGTGGTATAATGTTTTTCACTTCTATAAAGTGTATCGTAAACTCAAATGAGTAGAATATGTTTCATTTTTATTTCTTTGAGCCTCATTGAATGATTCCAATTTTTATTTTTATTGTGTTAGAAACTGTAAAGATATTTTGACTGAAAATAATTAATTTATTTATCTATTCATAAACAATTTGGGATATTTTTGAAGAACCCCACATTCATAACTAGAACGGAACCGATTTTAAAAACATAAGACTGTATCTTACTAGAGATATATTGCAATAACAGCTGTTATGTTTTTCAAATAGACTGCATTGTCAGCTGGAGAAAGCAGAAATTTTATTCAAACAAATAGGGGGTTATTCTGGGAAAGACCCAAAATTGTTTTATACATATTTGAGTTCAATTTACTGTGAACTTACTACGGTAGATCCATTTTCCATGTTGTTGATGTCACGATGCGCATGGGCACAAAAGTCCATGCACAACGTTAATCCCGCAAATGGGGAGACTTCCGAATTTGACAGACATCCTAGTCGACATTCGACGCCCTCCTTATTCTTTATCATTGTCTGATACGCTGTTGGCGCCAAAGTTCTCAGTAAAACTGACATTCTGTACACCAACAGCTCAGTACACATCTCAAGTTCACTTTGCTGCACAAACAAATTCAAAAAATGACAAAATGGCAAAAATGGCTACTTATTTCCAGAAAGAAAGAAACATATGAAATTTTATTTCACAAAACCATATGAAACCAACAGATTTACATTATTCCAGATAACTATTCAGCTGCACAAAGTCAAACTCAAACGACATATTTAGCCTACTGTACTTATTTATAAAAAGAAAGAAACAATATAAAATTTTATCTCACAAAACCATAATATGCAACCAACAGATTTAAGTTATTCCACAAAACCATTTGCAAACAACCGAGCTGCATTATTTCACAAAACCAAATGTAACTAACAGATAGCTTAGTTATCAAAATCGAAGTTTTGATTGCCAATAACAAGAAAATGTATCGACAGTGAAGAACATAGTCCTCAGTTGAAGCCATTACACTTACACATAAAAAATTCGTGTATATGGTACATTGAATGAATTGAGCAGGTTGAAATAGTTGAGTGAGGAAAACAGGATTTAAACAGTGAGTATAAACAGGATTTTCAACAATCAAAGTAGGTCATCTAATTTTCTAAGAAATAAATTTGGATTTTTCTTACAAGTGCAGTCAAATAATCTATTATAAACCATTATGTAAAGTGTGATTCATTTCAATTACAAGACTGTAGACTCATTTTTGCTTTTTTTGCGAAAAATCTTTGATATCTTCATTTCGTACAATAATGGTAATTTCTTACAGATACTTTCTTCAATGAGTATGGAGATAGTTCGAAAATATGCAAATTTATGACAGTCTTTATATTTAATTCAATAAACATAGGCTTACAGTGATCTAGAGGCTTAGCATTATTCATTACTAACAATCTTTCTCTGTAACTTCGATATTAAATTCCATCAACCCTAGCAGAATAGTTAGAATAGAATGAGATTAAAGCCGTCACATTTAAATACTGTGAAATTTGTATAAGATACTATCTAAGTAATATAAATGATAAATAAAACGTATAATGTATGAAAAACAATTATTATGGAATGCTTCAATTATTATTTTATCATGGAATGCTTTATTTACTTTCCCTACAAGAGGCTGATCCAAGCTACTTGCCAGCCTTTTCAGTAAAATCAATTTTCGTTAATTGCTGAAAGTAGTATAGTTCTTTTGCTTAATAACCTTTTCTGTTCTCAACAAGGTTTTCAATTTGATATTTTTTACTTTAATTGGAAATAGTTATAGAAAATACAGTAGAGTAGTACCAAGATGCCAAGCTTGCCAAAAATTACAATTTCGAACTGCAGGGGTCTGTCTTGAAATGTCTCATCAAGTGAATGGTTACTTACGATCTTTATCTCTATAATTTCTAATTCTATTGTTATTTGCGCTTAAACCACTGTTTTCTATAAACGCATTTTGAATTTATAAATCAATTTTTTCACCATACATTGTCAACTTTCTAAATAATTATTGATTTATAGTAATTTATTTTTCAGCTAATATCATATGAAAGCCATTGAAATATCTGAAATTGAATTAAAGCATTTTTGTACTCATCTAAGTAATAAAAATAAACCCATAAGATTTGTGATTTTCCTTTTTAGAATCCTCTAAAGCATTTTTGTACCTAAGTAATTTAATGATCGCATAAGATTTTCGAGAATGCCTTGTTGGTGAAATATCACGTTTTTACAAACTCTAGTAACTTTGATATTCTTCAAGGGCCTGGTCACATACGATTGTGGTTTGCTTCACTTCACTAACAGCTAACTGGTTTACTTCAATCACACTTCACTTACTCGCATTTCATCGTATGGTATATAATAAGTGGAGTGAAGCAAAGCAAACCACAATCAAAGTAGCAAAAAAGTGAAGTGAAGTAAAGTTAAGCAAACCACAATCGTATGTGACCAGGCCCTAAAGGATTCTGAAAAGGAAAATAATAAAATCTTATGGTATTATTTTTTATTACTTTGATGAGTAATACTTTAGCGGATTCTAAAAAGGAAAATCATAAATCTTATGGTATTTTTTATTACTTTGATGAGTAGAAATATACTTTAGAGGAATCTGAAAAGGAAAATCATAAAATCTTATGGTATTTTTTAAAAATTACTTTGATACATACACGAATATTTGAGAGTATTATACAAGGGATATGAAACACTCTGCTTAATAGATATGACTATTTAAGATATCTGTGTGATATATATGTAATACATAATATGTACATCACTCACCACTGACAACTCGGAAACATTGAACTTTTTTACATCTTTGCTTCGGGCGAATTTACACCCGGAGAAAAATACAGAGAATGAGCACCCGAAGCTGAACGAGACTCCACTACTCTCCGGGTTGTCACCCTGACAAGAGCACGTTTTTTTTCTATTTGAGCTACAGCCCCTTTTCACAGGATCTCCGAAACTGGATAAGAGAAAGAAAACCACACGTTTAAAGAAATAAAATCAACATATAAATAAGAAAAGGTATGATTCTCAAGACTTGAACATTATTAACAACATCATGATTGATTACAATCATGAATACGACATGATTGTATCATATCATTTATTGTATCATATTACCTCTAGAACGTGTAATCCAAATTTGGGATTGAAGTAGTTTTGGGCTATGCCTGTTATTTCTTCCCACATATTGTGCAGTATATAATTGTCAACAAATAAGTATCATGATAGGTCTATTGTATGATTGATTAAATCATATTAAACAATGTAAAGTGGATGCAATGGGCAAAGTGTCGTTTAGAACTTTACCTGTATAAAATATCATCGACTGTATTATATAAAGTCCCCTTCTCCTTACAAACCATTTGTTATTGAAACTGTATTGGTATAATGCACGTTGTTTACTCGATTGTAATAATTTGAATATTCATCTCTCATTACCGTTTTATCTCTTACGGTCGAGAGTTAATGGGAAGGATGTCCTGGTATATATCTCTTCAAGAATGGACATTTTTATATGCTCAAACTCCACCGTTTCATGTAGATGCAGCACAATCATATAATTGTTAGTATATTAAATCTCGTATCTTTGTAATAAAATAATTTGTTGAATTCTTATGCTTTGTTCAATCAAATTAATACTGAAATTTCTATCATTTTTAATAGAATTTATTAATACATATATGATGTAAGCCAATATATTTTGTGATCTACATGAATAAAGTTATTATTTCATGAATAATTACTAGAATTACATGAATTACATAAACTACATGAATAACATTATGAATAATCCAATCTAATCTAATCATCATCCTTCCCATCACCCACGCACAAGCCAAGATGTGATGTGGGCATCACCATAGCACAAAAAAAGATAAATGGATAAATAATCACAGACATGTTATTTGAACACCAAAAACCTTATTTACTAGCTCCGAGTATTTACATAATTTTTTTTAGTGTAGCTTCCAAGAAATATAGATAAAGCTGATTAATAAAAGAGTCACTAACCCCAAATTTTATAAATGAATGTGATTACTCTATTGGAATTGAGATTTTTATGAGAAAGTCTCTTGATGCTTCTATCTCCAGATATTAGAAACAAATATAATACATGTGAATAGCATTACTCGAAAAAAGTAATAATGAGCTTGTTTCGCTGCACTACATCTACTAGAATTTGGTTTCAATATTTTTAATGAAATTAAAAAATAGTCCTAAGAAATTTGCTTGTCTCACGTTATGATGTTACTTCTGAAATGAGATTGGAGATTGGATTTTTCCAACTTAAAAGCAATTTAGTTCTTATTGAATAGTTTAATAATAGAAAAACAAACGGTTTGATAATAATTGAATACAAAAGAGCTTTTGGAAGAGACAGGTTTTTTTTCTGGAGAATCACCTCATGCCTAAGAGAGACATAAATTTGTTGTTTCTGTGCTAAGTACTTTTTCGTAGTTGGAACTGTAACTTGTTTTCCTAAATATAATTGTAACTTGGAGATTGATACAAACATTACCGGTACCTCATCATCAAAATTGTTACAGGAAATTTCCACGCAGAATAAAAGGAACTTATTCTAATCTAAATAATAAGAAATATTCAACTCTTCAAAAACCTGGCTTTTATTTAGATGTAGCTTCTATCGTGTAATGAGTAAAAGATGATTTCTTTGTTCCATTTTTGGGTCTTAACAACGTACAAGCAGAGGAGTGCAAATGTAGGTTTACAGTTAACAGCAAGTAGAAAAGTTATGTATACAGTAGGCTATAGTAAGGTATACAGTGAGTGTATTGGTGAACTACAACACATTGAAGAGTTCATTTTCAACACTCTTAAAACAGATTGTAAGATTGTTTTTATATAAATAAACTTATTTTTTCTATAAAATACTAATATTTTAGTATTTTATGGTCTCCCCACCGACAAAAGCCATACGCTAAATAAATGTTTTAATCATAAATATTATACCTATAAATGAAATATTTCATAACTGTATGTTCTTACTTTTGCATCCTCTTATTTTAAATAAACTTTGTAATAAATAGAAAATCAGTTACAAAAGTGTTTCATTGAACGAATTCAAGTTGGAATTGTTAATTACATTAAGAAGATAAATACAGTAGTAATAATAGATAATAGGTTATAATAAGTTTAGTATTATTATTATCGACATACTTGCTCTGGTTTTTTGACATAAAGTCATACAAGTCGTCCGCTTCGTTGGCTGGCAAGCCATCCCAGGCAACGATGGCCACAACTACTATTCTTTGATCACAATTGTGATTCTCCCGGGTTTTCACAACAAGAAGTAGTTTTTCACTCGGTGAAGACCGCCTGATCACCCATTTTGCCAATGGGCAACCCATCTCGGACTTTCCCTCATTCCGAGTTTCAATCACCTAGAATAAAAAAAACAACAATAATATATTTCTTTACCTTTAAACTAAATATATATTATTTAAAAAATATATTATAGTTATTATTTTTATAGTATATATTGAATATCATAGTATAATATGACTATCAATATTATGCATGACGAATTACCGTTTGTTTCAGCTGTAGCCGTTGCCATTATTTTAAAATGTTGAGTGTTTATCTCAATAAGTTGATATTGTTGCTTTATGCTGTAGAATATGTTGGAAAATTAACAGTGCAAGTCATTGTTTAAAAAAAAAATAAATCTGTATGACTATTGTCAATGCTGATGCTGAATAAATGTATGACATCTATGAATAAATTGAACTAAAAATATTTATAAAACTATACATTTAATAAAATTAATATATTTCCTCCGCGTTTTCATTTGAGAACATCAAGTATTATTCATTTCAAATTTTCTTCAACAAATAAGAGTCTCACGTATTCAATGGAGAATTTTAGAAAAAAAAAACATTCTTAATAAAAAACAAACAAACATATTTGCAAACTTTTAAACTTGTATTTAAAGAGTATTATTCAATTAACATTGGGTTCAACAAGTGAAATTCTCAGAGGTTCAATAGAAGATTTCGGAAAAATTCATCCTAAATATTGGTATGGGATTTTTTCTGAGAATAACGCGAAGTGGTTTGTGCTGAGAATCTCTCAATAGAGTAGAATGAAATACTTTTTACTGTAAACCCTTTTTAGGCAATAGACCAAAAATCAGAATAATATACCACTGAACCTAAAGTAGTTCTGACCAAGAGAATGGTCAGTGGTCTGTGCTGAGATTCTCTGAATAGAATAGAATACATTCTACAGTATATGAACGCTTTCAAGGTAGTAGCCTAAGAATCAGAATAGTTGAGCCTAAAATTCACTGAGCCTAAAATTATATTTCATATTTTTGTATGATTTTTGTTTAAAGGAATAAAGTTCATTTATTATTATAATATTCTGACCTAGAGAATGGATGAAATTTAGTCAAAATTGTGTTAATTTCATAATATAGCTTATTCATACCCACCTTTTCAATACGAAGCGCATTCCCTTTGAATCCAGTTTGGGATTCAAACTTGTTTCGGAGACTAGCAATGGAGGGGGCGGCTCCCAAATGGGTGTAGAAGTGACCATTCTCTGGCCCTACATTGCAATCACAGGTTGAAAGCCGTGGCTTCTTCGCACTAGAAACAAAATAGCATTCAGTTATAAACAAATATACGAATAATTAGGCTACATAAGATATCTGTTACTAATTTGATTTTTTTGAAATTTATTGGAGTTCCAATTAATTGTGAACGCATCGTTGACGGTTTCCTTTATATCTTCGGCAAAATAAATTCCAATTTCAATTTATTTATTTCACACACAACATTAAAACAACATTACATACACTAATACATACAATAATTAAAAGTTAAAGAAACAATAGAAAGAATGCTAATCCAATGGAAAAATAAGAACATTAATACTTCTGTATGTACTGC
Source organism: Laodelphax striatellus (assembly GCA_017141395.1). Classification (NCBI taxonomy): domain Eukaryota; kingdom Metazoa; phylum Arthropoda; class Insecta; order Hemiptera; family Delphacidae; genus Laodelphax; species Laodelphax striatellus. The sequence continues at coordinate 8,139,108 of CM029544.1, read as the reverse complement.
TGAATGGAAAAATAAATTTGATTTGATTTTAATTCTTGTTATCATCTAACTCAAACTAAAATAGTTTCACTTATCGTAACCTATTCTAAAAAAATATATAAATGCGTGTCTGGTTTCTAATTAAATGTCAAATTTTCTAGAATACTTCTTGTTTAACCTACAAGCTCCTGTAATATTCACAATTTTTTTAAATTAAATTTTAAAGTTTGTAAAATTTGGACTAACAGTAGAGTTTTAATAAACCTCGCATTCCTCACCAACATAGCTCTTCAGATTAGGCCACAATTATTTGTCTATTCCAGAGGTTCCCAAACTTTTTTGACCCACGGCTCCCTTTGAGTACAGACATAGCTTGGCGGCGCACTTAGTATAATTTACTTGTTTTGAAATCAATTATATATTATAATCAAAATTTTTGTTTATATTCTTATAGTTATTTGTTAATATACTTTACATAACATTGTAAATAAAATTGTTACTATTTGTTTAACAACACACGCCTCAGGATTTAATAATTTATTACTGATTGGTTACTTGCTGAAAAATTTTGCCAGGTTTCTTTTTACAGAGGTCAAGAAACAACATTAAACACACAAGAGTTGTATTGTACTTGATTTATTTCTGTCACGTCAGAGACCCTGATCTGATCAGGAGTGACCTGAAAACTTTGACACCAGACCTGAGCCAGCCAGGTTACACGGAATTATTATTATTGCAAAAAACATCAACTTGAAATAACCATAAGAAAAACATGATTTGCTTTTTAAGAAATTTTATGATATAAATATAAATGAATAGTAGACAACGGTAGCGCATCTGGTACTAGCTCGCGCACAGTTTGGGAACCTCTGGTCTATTCGAATGCACTTAAAATTATCTCTAACTTACCTATTTTGCCCCTCTTTTTTCTTTGCAATAGGACGAGTCTCCTGCAATAGTTCTTTTCTCTCCTGCTGCATTTCTGGTGATATTTCTCTCACTGCAAATCAAAACATTTCATGAATAGAAGGTTCATGTTCACTTTAGAAACTAAGATGAAATTAAGAAATTAAGAAAGTATGAAGGAAATTAAGATGAAAACGTACCAAATATATTTCAATACTCTAAAAGATCTAATGAATGGTGAGTAAAATTTATATGTTTTCTCCTTTTAATTGGAGTGCGATGTTACAATATTGAGGAAGGTATCATTTGCAACTTTGTAGAAAAAGAAATGTAAGACTCACTACCAAAATTATTGAACAATAAAATTAAAGAGAAACTAGTGTGTTTATAGAGAATTTTAGAATACAAAAAATCAGTCTTACCATATAAGATAAGTGATTGGGCGGTGTAAAAATATGGTATTCAAATTCCAATCAGTTAATAATATAGTTATGACTCTTGCTATAGTGCGATTCACGTCAAGAAGTCAGCATTGCTTAGATGGGTGTTTGCTATCCTTGTTCAGCACAAGGCAGTTGCTGATGTCTCTATGCTATTCGCACTGTGCATAGTTGCCGCACTGTGCATTGTTGTCGCACACAGACCCAACAAACATGTTTGGTGCAGTTTTATCTTTCTCTCTCAATGAAACTTGGCATCAATGCTCCTCATATAAACAAGGCTGACTTCTTGACATGAATCGGACTATAGCAATGAACAAGAAGGTAGAGAGTCGGGCAATAGCTCTATCTATAATTCTAAAGCCACATGTTGACTCACTGATTGACCACCAAAAGTATTTGATGATCATAGGTCTATAGTTACAGTTAATATAGTTATGACTCTTGTTAGCAATGAACAAGGAGGAAGGATATTAGGAGGAAGGATTATATTTTCATTGCACTCAGATCTCGTCAGAGGGCAGGTTTATTTAGGTGAGGGTGATGCCTACATAAGCTCTAAGCTGTTACGTGAGGAATGGGAAGGATGATGATAAGATGATGAATTTACTTACAGTTTTACGTGGGATACGAATCAATCTGAGCGATACGGTGCATCCACGAAGCCAATCGCTTCCCTCCTATAAGTAAAAAAAGCATACGTTAGTCCTAAATAAATTCTAATGTTTACGCATCAATTCTGATACATAAGTTAAATTTCATCTTCATGTATGTATTAGTTGCATAATAAATATAATTTTAATTGGTGCACCGAGGGGTGTCAGGGGTTTAAAGGGCTCTGGCCCCCCCCAGAGCCGAAAAATGTTGGGTTAAAAGTTTCATAATTATGCAACTTCAAACAACCTCCCCCACCGGTCACATGGATTTTATGTTTTATCTCATGGAATTTGTTGGGATCTCACCCCTTTCTTTTCGATATTAGTATACCCGGTACCGGAAAGTTACTGGGAAAATTGATCTTTCGAACCAGATCAAACGTAGATTAAAGTGGTACGCTCAAGTTTACGCAGACGTTGGGACGATGTAATCACAATATTTTCGTCTCCAGTCTCAAGATAGTTGACGAGTCTTCCAATTATCAAGATATCTCTTCCGCATTCGCTGATTAATTCATTGAATTGGAGGAAACATTTGAAGAAACGATACTTTTACATCAAGTATCAGTTTCACATTGTGCCCAGTTATCGTCCTTATCAGAGAGAAAGTGTGGTTATACAAACAAAACAAAAAATCTCATAACCTGAAATTCTGCTGTGATAGCTTAATTAAATGGCTAGGTCATTTAAAGAGTAAAGGTAAGAATAATTAAGATGATACTTACTGGATCTACTTATGGATACTTCGAGATGATAATATTTACAGATGAAGTAAAGTAACAACAAACAGACCAACTACAACAGAGTCAAAAACTGGAGTTGAGGTGCCGCACTGTTTCACAGAAAACTGATTGGAAGACTGTCATCTGTCAGACTGACCTTGCTATTATGAAAGATATAAGGGAGTAGAAGTACATATCGGGGAAGAAGAAATGACTCGAGCAACAAAAAGATGCGCACACGTGCAAAGATACCCAGCATCATTCTACTTCTTCAGTGGTAGAGGGGGTAGAGGGACTCGTCGGTCAAAACACCTTCAAAACGTAAACATAACTGTAACAGCTGATAATAGAAATACAATAACAATGCCACTTCTTGTGAATACGGTACTCTTTCTAAATACAACTTTCGAATGACAATATCTGTGAGCCATTTCACACTAAGTTTAGATTGATAATCATTCTGTTGTCACGGGATATTTATTGTTGATTGGATTATATTAGATTATTCACTTTATTCATGTGGGATTAGAAAAAAATATTTGATTGATTCAAGAGTATGATAGTTGGGAAGGATATATTCGCGATCTTCCTTTAAGAAAAAACCTTTGTATGTTCCAATTCATACGTTCCCCTCGTAAGATTCTTTGGCAACCTCAAACTGAACACACAGATAAGCTGTACGGTAGTAGGCTAAATAATTTGATTTATCATGAAAATTTTTTGAATAAAAAATTTGCACGATTTGTTCAATATTTGCAGAGCTTAATTTGTAAAATCAAAGGTTCCGGTACGGAGGGGAGAGCCTAGGTGGGTCTGGGGGGCTTGCCCAGAGAAAAAAAAATGAAATTTCAACTCCCCAAAACTCGTTTTTAGAGTGATTTTAAAGCGTTTAGTTGTGTATTTTGATAGCTTAATTTGTAAAATCAAAGGTTTCGGTACGGAGGGGAGAACCTAGGTAGGTCTGGGGGGCTTGCCCAGAGAAAAAAATGAAATTTCAACTCCTTAAAACTCGTTTTTAGAGTGATTTTAAAATTATTTACTATTGGAGTAGGTTTAAAAATAGTGACTTCTTAAAAAAAATAAAATTACGTTAGGCTATATTGCCGCTCTTGTTTTAACGACGTTCCGTTAACATTAATTTAAGCAGTATTTTTTCGCTCTCTTTCTCTCACACTCCCTCTCCCTATAAAGTAATCTATCTTCTGTAATCTATCTCTCTGAATAAAGTAATCTTATCCCTCCTCTCAGAGGTACCGGTACGGCTTTTAAAACGTTGCGTACCGTCACAAATTAAGCCCTGAATATTTGTATTAACAATGTTAACAGAATTGTATTAGTGTTTTAGAATATTAACAATAAACAATTGAAATAGCCTTGACACGAAGGGAACTTTTATACAGATCTATATAATTTAGTAAATTGGTACGGCCCTAAGAGTTCCTGAAAATGCTTTGTTACGAAGATGAAGAGAGCAAGAGAATTTTCAACAAACTTCAAGTTAATAAAATGTTGGTATCTAACTGTTATTTAACTGGTATCTTATCTAATCTAACTGTTATGGTTAACTATCATAAGTAATTTTCTTAGAAATAAGATAACTAATTCATAATAAAATTAAAAAGAAATAGAAACATAAATATAAATAAACCTATAAATAAATGTAAACTTAGAGTCTGAGCAGTTACAGCGATTGAATAGAGCATGCCGGATTGTGAGTTCATAATTGATGATATTCTTGAACAGAATGAACTATCATTAGATGTGTTATGGGGCTACACAACATGCAAACATCATGCAATGTGTAGCCACTCCAAAAAATAAGTGGGGTAGATAAGAGTGGTATATATTGATTCAAACCTTGAATTGAAGGAGCTAGTCAATTGAATCTCACACATTTTGTTGGGGAGAAGTTTGAAATCGGCCAACTTTTTTCGGCAAGAATTGAGAAAATCGAGAAAATAAAAAGTGACTAATTGAAAGATAACGTTTTTGATCGTCATTTCGTGGATCAAATTCGAACATTTATTGAATATTTTTATCTTAAAACTTGATTATATGTGACAAATTGAAAAAATCGGCATAGTAGTACCACCTGTCGGCAGTATGTGAACTACTTCCGATCTCAGCATGGTTTCTAAAGGAAGTTCGCATCTCTCAATGCGAATTTGAATAAGTTAACGACTGGATGGTGGAAATTGAATTCAATCAAAGGCACTGTTCTTTAACTTATTTGTATACTATTCTTTAGATACTTGTTAAATACATAGTCACACGTTCCCAGTCGACTAATTTTCAGGGTTATTTCTAAAATTTCAGGTACTTACACACTAATTTTTACTTTGAAAAATGTAGGCCGATAGGTGTTAGAAGCGTCACAGATAAGAGAGATAAACAGACAGTATAGGTACCTAGTCTGTGGTACCGGACAGTATTATAAGTGACATTAGAGCATTATGATATCATAAATTGTATATATTCATAATATTTTTATACGGTAATTCTTATAAATAGGTCGACTGGGAACTTCTAACAGTTACAATTATTCTTATATTTATGAGAATTTTGATATGAATAATAATAAGAATAATTATCAATAATGTCATTTATTATAACATAATACTCCAATAATATTATAATAAGTTACCATTTTCAAGAGACAATTAGCGTTTACGTAGTTGAAAACTATTCGACTGGGTGCCATCAGTCGACTGGAAACGTGTGACCGAGGAGACTGATAACTTGAAGTTTTTTATGAGAATTGTGAAAAAATAATACACAATAAGATTAATCATAATTATTCCAAGGTTTATGAGTTATAAGATAGAAATTTTTAATATTGGATACTATTGAATTGACGAGAGAATAAGTTGGTAAAGGGGGGGCCTGACATAATTTCGCCCCGGTCGGCAACAAATCAGGTGACGGATTGTACAGAACTGGATTGAAATCAAACCGGGCCTAAGAAAAATTAGAAGGCCAGAACCCACAGAAGCCTTCATTGCCCAAAGCTAAATAGGGCCCAACTCATAAGAAATGATCGAATTATCATAGATCATTAGATGATCGAATTGAAACAATGGACTACAGGTAGAACGAATGCTTAGTTCATTAACCATATTTTTTGGAGGATCAGGACGTATTATTAAGGACCCGTTCCTAGCCTCATCTATATATTATACACTGTAATTATATAATTATACATTATTATACGTTATAATAATAATTCTACCACTGATGTAATAGGGGTATTCACAATCTTGGATTTAGCCAGCTATTTGATAACTCCTACTATTCGGGCTATAGTCTACTTAGTCTGGGCTATTGTAGTATACGTTGGGAAAAAATTGAAAAAATGAGAAAACAGCTGATTAAATAGCAAATAGCTGGACTTGGCAGGCTAACTCCAACATCGTGAATACCCCTACTATTGTAGTTACATAACAGTAGCGTCATTTCACCAAAACCTTGGGGGGCAAACACCGGGGGGGGGGGTGTTTGCCGGATAAAATGCTCATTTGTACATTAGCTAGTACAGAATATTTTCTGTAACCCAGGAATCAGGGGGGGGCAAATGCCCCCCCCTGCCCTCCCCAAATGACGCCCCTGTTACATAACCAATTCTGATGACTCATGTCCTTATTATAAGATATTATTGCATCTCATCTTTGTAACGTCAAATTAACTTTCGTTCACGCTTAGTATAATTTGTTATTATCACATAATCTAATTAATTAATAACTCTACTTGATTTTAAAGCAAGTAATCTTCACGAATGAAGTAACATGAATGGAAGCGTTTGACTTCGTGTTCGTGTTTGTATTTGACCGCTTAGATTAGATAAGAGACGTGAGCTTGCTACCCCCGATGTAATGGTGACCGCCTGCGGCCTGCTCCGCTAAATTCCATCAAAAAAGGTACAATATTGTATACTACTGACACATTTACAAGACCTTGACAATTCTAAACTTTTCTGGTAAAGTTGTTCTCGACAAAAGGCAATGACCGTTTTCACACTCACCAATAAGGTGACAGTGTTGAGGTCGAGAGTCCAAAAATTTTGTCAGTTTGAGGTTATGTATAGCAGGATTCTTTTAATTTGTCAGAAAACAGCTGATTTAACGTTAGTAAACAAGCGTACATCAATCAGCTGTTTCTGACAATTTAAAAGAATCCTGCTATACTGTCAAAAACATTGTGTTCTTTGATGGACTTTGAATTCTATTTCCTTATTCATCACAGAAATATTCATGTATAGTGGCGAAGCGTGGTATACTTATTTGGTCATCGCCGGGTATATTTCCCATAGTTATAAATAGTATACCACGCTTCACCACGGTTCATGTACTATAAATATTCCAAACGGACTCGTATCGGTGACGAGCTGACACCGTGTCGGTGAGTATGTAAACGGCAAATGCCTCAAGCGAAAAACCATGATTAACTGTCGATTTCTATAAAATTTTGAATTCAGTACTCAGTATTCATGTACTCAAAATTTGAACGTTTTTGGGGATATGGTGATAAGTCGAACTGGCTAGTTGTCCTCAAATCTCAGTAGTCCAAAATAAAGTCAAAATAAAGTATTCAATGTTCAATGCAGTGTAATTTTGTATTGGTTGAAGTCTTCCACTTAAAGGAAGACTTCATTTAGAAAATATAGTAACTATTGACTATCCAACTGAATAGTCAATAGTTGAAATTGACTAACTACCTACATTTTCTCATCTCAGATGAATCAGAAAATGTTTGTACCGTCATAACTCAAGTAAGTTACTTCATTTTAACGTCATCATTAATTAAAAAATTAGTCATCTGTGAACAATGTCGCAGAATTTTCATACTGTATTCCATTGAGATAATGTTTTAAAATGATTGTTTTCGATGCAAACGCTTGAAGCAGTAACAGTCTATGCAAATTTCCTCAACTGTTAACTTTTTACATCAATTATTTTATATTCCAAATTTGATACACTATTTTTTACTGGATGATATTATTACTAATGTAAATAATCGGTTGGAAGTAGTTCATTGTATATTATGCAGCAATATGTTTTTTTTAATTCAATGAGTTTATGAAAAATTATTGGATATCCCACAGTGGAACCTAATCTATCAAATGTATTTTCAATCTTGAACTATCAAACAAAATAATCTTTCTTAATTTTTTATCATGGAAAAGTTTAATAGATCTATGGTAAATTTGAATACTAAAATTAGAACTAAAAACTAAATTTTGGTTTTATAAAGTAAACTACGGTACATATCCAGAGACAGAAAAGGCTACAGAGTACGAATTTATGAATTGCAATAATTATCTTCCCAATGGAAATGAGAATAGCACAATTTATAGTAAACATTTCTCGATATGTGTCTTTCCATTGATTTCTGTAATTAAAAATCTCAGATTTCCAATTTTATATTGATGTTGTTTCAATATTGTTTATTTTTCATACTCATTTTAACTCATTATAGTATATATATATTACACTCTCATTTAAAATACTTATTTTTCTAAACTTTATCGAATATTTCTATACTCCTATCCATGAGAATATTAGGATTAGGATTAAAAAAAAATTGAAATTCATGGTTGTGTGTTTAATTTGCTATTATTGAATTTGTGATTTTCCGAGTAGTATTTTACTGTTACTTTTTTTATAGGTATGGTTAGACTTTTACAGAAGAGTCAGGTGTAGAGAGCTGGACACCGAAGTAAAAACTTCTAACAGTAAAATAATAGAATTGTTTTTAGTCCAGCTGCATTCCCATTCTAGTTAATAAAATGTATAAAACTGAAAACGGTAATCGAGCGTACGCAATACAAAATATTTCACAAACAACTATATTGAAATGTTTCCTGTCTCAGCAACAAAAGATAGTAGTTGCTTCAGCAATGAATGCTATGTGCTATCTCAAATATTTTATAGCTTCTTGAAATATCTTTTCTCATCTTTCAATCATGTATGCATATTATCAATATCTTAGCTATTGAGACATCAATATTATAGATTTTGCATTGTTCTTGAATTAACCAAATTGAATTATCACCCCATGTTGTCCAAATTTAGTTTCAATAGACATTGATCATCTCTCCTGATTGCTATTATCGAAGATATTGTACCATTCTCAATTCTGGGTGAGCATCTGAGCAAGTCTTCAAGTATATTATGAAAGAATAATTTATATTTGAACTGCATTACCTGTACAATCTATTTACGTAAACTACTTTTTCATTAGTGACAAAATGTTTCGTATGTGTCTTGAATAGTTGTACTGATACTCTGAACTTTTATTTCCGATTTTTCGTTGTATATCTTGAATAATTCTGTGAAAATGTTTTTATTCGTAATTATGATTGTAAATTACGTTCAGCATCTAAATGATGTTACAGCGCTCTATTGTAATTATTATATGGAATAATAGATGTAAAATACTTTCAATTTTGTATATTAACAATATTTATTTGTGTACTTTAATGTTTCTTTTTTAAATCAATTTATCGATTGCTAATAAAGCGTACAAGAGAAATTATTGTTGTTTTTTATTATCCTCTTGACGGAAGGCATGGTGGCATTCCTTTGAGTGTCAGTACCTTGCCAATGAGTTGATATTTTAAGTTTCATTCTACCTAGGATATTTTTATAAGTAACTGTAATCAAAAGGAGTGATAAAATGCTACATTTTCAAAAGCAGATACTTGATTTTCTTTTCAACCAACAAAGAAGCAACTGTGACATAGGCAGTAACTTCTAATAGCAGGCTATAGTGGATGGACTCACTATAATTTACACACCTTCAACATTTTAAAAAGCTGTAATGAGGTTATTCATTGTCAGTAGAAGCCTGAGCAAAATGAAACAGCAAGTCTTTTTTCCTACAGTTTAAATTCCTATTTCCTATCAGCTCTTGGGAAAATGTCAATGAAACACGATTTAAGGTATAGTAACGGAAAATAGCACTTGTGAGACAAAAAGAAGAATTAATCCTCTTTATCAATAGAGCTTTATCTTCTGATAAAATAGACCACTCATCTTTGATCACGGCATACCTCGTCTAAATGGAATGAAACGTATTCTTTGTTATGTGCGGCCAGTAGCACAGTACAGTGCCAGTGTTTTCTGCCACTAAAAGTTTTCATCGGGTTTTCTGTCACTAAGGTAAAGCTGTCTTCTAATTTTAATTAAATGTTTTATTATTTTCTCAGTTCATTCAGGTTCTTATGAACAAAATACTACATTTATAAGGTAATCAAAACAAAAATAAAAAAGCTAATCAAAATTAATAATATATTACATTGAAAAAAACACATTATAATTCTATACTATATTAAGTCACATTCACATGCAAGATACTATATAATCACATTCATTCTGAAGAGGCCTAGCTAAATTATGAGGAATTACTAGAGAATTCTAGATAAGAAAATAAAAGAATGAATTATGAATCCATATTATATTCATTTAATAATCTTTATAGGGCAATGTTAAGAAATCTGCGGAACAAATCACAGATTTATACCCATCATAAGAATCAATGAAATTAAATAGATAAAATAAATTAGACAAATAAATAAAAGATAGAAAAATAGACAAATAAATTCATTGAATAAATCAATTAAGCATTAAGTGATTGAAATTGAGTAATGGTTTCTTAAACCACTTTATAGCAAGGTAAATATATTCATTAAATTGTAAAAGGTCATAAATCCTAATGGAATAATTGAAGACAATAATTAACAAGGAAGTGTTGGGTTGAGAAAGAAGATGTGGAGAAGAGTTATGTTTATGTTATGTAATGTTGAGAAGAAAAATGAGAACTAATAAATATGTTGTTTATTCGTCTTCTTTTAATTGATACATAAATTTGAAAGTAATATTAATACTTTTAAGTTGAAAAAAAAAACACTTATGTTTTGTACGTGACAATTGTTTCTTGCTGGTATTGCACATTTTCAAGCAATGACAGTCAAATAAATAAATGAATAAACTAAAAAAGAATACTTGCGAATTTCGATCAAAGTACAAACAAACAGTGACTTAGTCACCTTCAAGTGGATACTTGAACGGATTATCTTGAAACCAGCAATTGAGAGAGAGATAGAGAGAAACGTAACAGTAAGATAGAGACAGAGAAAGAGAGATAAAGAGAGTGAGAGAGAGCGAATGAGAGAAATGGAGAGAGAGAGAGTGAGTGACGAAGAGGTGGAGAGAGAGAGAGAGTAATAGAGGGAAGGAGCACGTCAGTGAAAGAGAGAATGAGGATGGTGGTGAGAAATGAATTGAAAAAGTAGAGTAGTGGAGTTGAAGAGAAAGAGAGAGATAAAGAGGAAAAGAGCGGTACAGTGAGATAGCGATAAAGAGACACAGTGCGTAAAACAGAGATGAAATAAAAGAGAGTGATTGATGGTTTTGAGAAAGAGGGATTGAGAAAGCAATAGAGTTGAAGATAGTGAGAGATAGTGATGGTGTGAGATCAAGTGGGAATGAGAGAGTAAGACAGAGACAAAATAAAATAAAGTGATTGAGGATTTTGAGAAAGTGGGATTGAGAAAAAAATGGAGTTGAAGATATGTGAGATAAAGTTAGGGTGAGAGAGTAAGACAATTGAAAGAGAATAGTTGAGGTTTGAGAGGAAGAGTGATTAGGAAACGTAGTTGAAGAGAGTGAGAGAAAGTGATTGTGTGAGATAGAATGTGAGTGAGAGGGAAAGGCAAAGATAAAATAAGAGAGAGTAATTGAGGTTTTTGAGATAGAAGAATTGAGGAATCAGTGGAGTTGAAGAGAGTGAGATATATATGTGAGTGAGAGAGTGTGGCAAAGATAAAATAAGAGAGTGTAATTGAGGGTGCGAGAGCATGTGCGAGTGATTGAAAACATGAGGGAGTACGTAAATGAGAGAGAAATGAAAGTGACAGTCCCAGAGAGCTGACAGAGATAGAAGATAATATAGGTAATTTTTCGTTGGGCCAGCTGGCTATCGCCAATCTCATAATCTACCCTGCTGTCTGAGTGTGTTAGTAATAACCAGCTTAAAAATGTGGGTCACTCCAATGAACCACAACTGAATGATTTAATTCAAATGAATGATTTCGATTCTAGTGCTGGGGCTTCAATGGGACTAGGAGATCATAGGAATAGTCTATATTTGGGAGAGAGGAGGTTGAAGGTTGCTGATGACAAACTGCATCATATGAAACAATAAAAATTCGTATTGGTATTGAGATAGCCGGTGTTATTAGGACAGATGGGAGATGGGGCATGGGACATAGGGCGTGTATCCTCCCAGACCGGAAGTAACTTCCTGTTTTGGTTCCGGTAAAAATGTCAGTTGGATAGGTGCATGCTCAACGTGTAGTTCTCAGCTATTCAGTTAGTTACTAGACATAGGCCTTTGCTCAGTAACATTAAATCATTCAATGAGAATTACTCATTTTTGTAAAGTGCTAACGTAGGTGAATTACTTTCATTTGATGGATAAATATTCAAAAGGTAGAGTATTTTAGATTTGTAATAATTATTAGGGTTCTCTGCTACAGTATTGTTTATTTATCTATTCAAAATTCATTATAAAGATCAATGAGAATTACTAATTTTTTTGAAGTGCTAATACAGGTGAATTATTTTCATTTGATGGATAAATATTCAAGAGTATCATTAGTATCTTGGATACTAATAATTTATAGTAATAATAAGGATAATCTGCTGCAATATTTCGTATTCCACTCTAAATAGGTACATTTATAGAATTGTTCAAATAACTCATTCTTTGTCCAGAGCTCGAATAAGTGAATTACTTTCAATTGATGGATGAATATTCAAAATGTATTTTTTATTAGATTTATAGTTCAGCAATATAATTATAATATTTATAATTATACTGCAATATCTTTTATTATTCTATTCAAATAACATTTTATAGAAATTATTTTGTTCAATGAGAATTGAACAAGTGCATTGAACCACATTTTGTCAAATGCTCACGTAGATGAATTTTTTCATTTGATGCATAAATATTGAGAGTAATTTATTAAGGATTGATAGTAATTACAAAGCTTCTTATCTAGCAATATTTCTTATTTTCAAAATACTATAATAGAAATTCTTTATTGAGACAGAATAACTCATTTTCGTCAAAGTAGATCTGAATCTTTTATTCAGTAATTTTCAGTTTTTCACGTATTTTAAGTGGCTGTTGGATAGCAGAATAGGCCAACAAGTATACATAAAATACGTGAACCAAGTATAAAAAAACGTCACAATTAATTTCTGTTAAAATCAAAATATTATTATGTGGATCATCGGTGAATTAGAGATCTTTCAGTTCGCCTAGATTCCTTTAAAAGTAGATGCACTGAATTTCTCACTTTACGGCGAAAAGTATGCATTTTTCACTGTCTGAAAATTAATTCTAATGAATTTTCTGAAAATCAGATTCCTCCATTTCTATCCATTACTTTTTTTGTAATCAATACTGTAAATTGAAACCCATCAATTCTTTTTTCTTTTCCTGTAATTCTCCTCCTCTTCTTCTATCTCCTGCTTCTCCCCCCTCCTCCTCCTCCTCTTCCTCCTTCATCACCTCCTTCTCCTCCTTCTTCTCCTTCTTCTCCTTCTTCTCCTTCTCCTCCTTCTCCTCCTCCTTCTCCTCCTCCTTCTCCTCCTTCTCCTCCTCCTTCTCCTCCTCTCCTTCTCCTCCTCCTCCTCCACCTCCTTCTCCTCCTCCACAAAATCCTTCCAACCACCATCATATAACATATATTTTATCACCTCTCAATAATTCACATGAATTCATTACATTTTTCACACAAATCGATTATCAATATTTAACTCACTTCCTGTAACCTACTCACTCTCATACTTTTTTTTGAATCAATTTGACGCTTGGCATTAGATAGATAGAGAGATATTATCTCTTGACGTTGCAGATAACCGTAGAGTAAGATGGCCAAGAAATAATATCTTTCTATCTATCTATCTAATGCCAAGCGTCAAATTAAATGAATCTGATTATACATATACTAGGCTACATAATAATATTCTAGTGCGTAATGAAACTCATAGCTGCGCCCACGATATCCTTCCTCAGATTTCATCTGTTTATCTCATATTATTTATTCTGTTTATATCATAATTTTATGTAAATGTGGGTTTTCGTTACTGCGACAGTGCCGCAACGGAGCCCGAAACAGCGTTGCCAGATGCAATTGATGAAAAATCCCAACTATTTATATGGGGATATTTCATCAATTGCATCTGGCAACGCTGTTTCGGGCTCCGTTGCGGCACTTTGTCGCAGTAACGAAAACCCACCTTTAGAGGAGTAAAACTTTGTTTTGATGAACATCAATCACTTTCAAATTTGAATCCATAAATTTGATTGTTTCAGGTTTGTGATTTCCCATCATGTTCAGCAGACATAGTCGGTGATTTTATGAGTGTGTGTGTTATAAATATTGAACATTGATTGACATAAAGTTTGAGAACTAGTTTGTTACAAAAATGTGTGAGACAAGTGCAAGCGTCGACAAACCCAAAGAATTGCTGCCCCAAAGTTTCAACGTGAAATATTTAGGCCACCGTGAATCCAAAGGACTTTGGGGAATAAAAAATACAAGGAGACCCGTGGATGCCATGATTCTGCATGCAAAGCAGTCAACATCGAGTTTGGTTCCGATGAGGATAGATGTAACCAGGGATGGTTGCACGTTCACTTACAACAACAAAACCAAAGTTCATCCCATTGACACCATATCCTACGGCGTACAGGACCTGGTTTACACTCGTGTTTTTTCTATGATTATTGTTCGAGATATTTCCGATGTGAGGATTGAACAGCATCCGTTTGAGTGTCATGCGTTCATGTGTGAAAGCAAACAGGCCGCGCGGCAACTCACATATTGTTTGGCAGCTGCTTTCCAAGACTACAGTAAAAGGGTCAAAGCGACCAATAACGCTCAGCAAAAGTTTGCAATCGATCTACGCTCCCCGGAAGAAATTCAGGCCGACTTGAAAGTGGATTCTGAGGCATGATCAACTTCCATTGAGCCTTGTGAGATTTCATAAACTAAAAAATAGGGCTTACTACTACCCTACTTGGTGAATATCATTAATGTGATTGATGTGATTTTTTCTTTGTGTTTTACTTTCCAGGAGAATAAATCATCCAATATTGGCCAGGAGATCATCCAATATTGATAACTTTCAAGGAATAAAGCTTGTGAGGTTTCATAAATTTAAAAAAACAGGGTGAAATTCTTTATGAATAATAATAATAATATTAATGTTATTAGTGTGATACTTCCTTCAGTGTTTTCATAAATTTGTGAGGTTCCATAAATTTGAAAAACAGGGTGAAATTCTTCATATTTGATAATATAAGAATAGTATTAATGTTATTAGTGTGATATTTCCTTCAGTGTTTTCCTTGCCAGGAAAATAAAGCCTCCAACATTGGTTATTTTCAAGGAATAAACATTGTAAGGTTTCATAAACTGGAAAAATAGGGAGTATTATTCAAGTGCATAATAATTAATGTTATTAGTACTGTCATTTCCCTTTTGCTTGCCAGAAGAATAAACATCCAATATTGGTTACTTTCAAAGAATGAACCTTGTGAGATTTCATGAACTGGATAAAGCAGGGTGTATCACCCAATGAGTAATATTAATATTAGTGTGATTTCCCCTTAGTATTTTTCTTGCCAGATGTATCCAATATGAATACTTTCTTGTGAGATGTCATGAACTGAAAAACTAAGATGTGTATTGAATTGAAAAAATCTTTATTATTTCAGGACGGACAAGTACATAAGAATAGTAACAAGAATTTTAATGTTATACAAAGCTAGGTTAGCCTAAAAATAGAAAAGAGATTGTTTATTTAATCAAAAATCAACGTCAAACTCTTGTAAAGAGTACAGCAATAAGTTCACCAGATATTCCTTCAAATTCTTTCTAAATGTATGAGGATCTTCTAATTCTTGCAAACTGGTTGGTAGCTTCACAAAATATTTCTTTCCTCTGTAAACAGTTTTTTCTCAAATAGATCCAATGAATTACTTGATGAATATTAGTATATTACTTAGAATAATAATTAATGTTATTAGTGTGATTTTCCCTTCGTGTTTGGCTTCCCAGGAGAATAAGCATTCAATATTAATACTCTCAAAATATAAGCCTTGTAAGATTTCAAAAATTATTGTAAAAAAACAGGGTGAATTAATGATAAAGTGTGATTTTTCCTTCATGTTTCGCTTGCCAGGAGAATAGGCCTCCAATATTAAGGAATAAGCCTTGTGAGATTTTATAAATTGTAAACAACAGGGTGAATTACATAATGAATAAGTAATGTTATGAGTGTGATTTTTCCATTCATGAATGTTTCGCTTTCTAGTAGAATAAGAATTGGAATTCGAAATGCGATTTATTACCTACAATGCTACAATCTATCAATAATTGATTACTTTTAAGGAATAGACCTTATTGTGAGATTTCATCAACTGAAAAAAGCTGTGTTAAAAATTGGCTAGCGAAAAATTAAATCAGTGTAAGTTTTCTTTTTAAATATGTTTGCTTCCTGGAAAATAATTGTGGTAGGGATTTACAAAATGTGACCCATCTACAATTCATGAACAAGTACAATATTGATACTCCAAGCCTTGATGATGATCCGTGTAAGATTTCATAAACTAAAAATGTAGTTGTCTTACTTAGTGGATAATTAATGTTAGTAGTGTGATTTTTCCATTCATGTTTCCAGGGAAGTAAGAAATTATTTCAAATTTGGATCACCTACAATCCATTAAAAAATCTATATTATGAAAGAAATAGACATAGGTATTGTCAAACCACAGTTACTGTCAAAAACAATATATATGTCTCTTTCTTTCACCATGGAGAAATACCACAACATCACATCACACACAAAAAATTTCTTAAAATCAATATTTGTAAATCACAACCTAGATCAAGTATTTTCTTTTTTAAATATATGTATTCTTTTTTCTCCTTTCTGCTCTATCCTATAACTATGTGTTACATGTCTATATTTTACAATAATGTAAATAGTTTTAACTTGAACTATATCAACTTGTATATTATAAGAGTTACTATTAATAAAATAAATATTTTGTTGCAGTATTTCATATTTTAAACAGAAAGAGTATATTCCTTAAATTCCTTCATATTCCTTAGTCATTTTACAGTATTTTTGGACCAAGTTTTTTCTAATCAATGGAAAATGCTTTGTAAATGTATGACAGCTGTTTAACAGTTGAGGGCTACTTCATAACAAACCTCGAAATATAAGTACTGTATATATACAAAAAGACCAGTGTTTTTGTTTGGAAAATGTCATTTATCCTTTTAAGAAAAATTCAGTTCTCACCAGACTTCTAAACTATTAAGTTCTTCAAATGGACAACAATCTTATTAATAATACTGCAGTCTTATCAATTCCAATTGTGCCTTTGACAATGAAAGACTTGATTGAAAGTTGTCATAAATATAAAAAGTTGCCTGCAATTTGTTATTAATTTTTGAAGGTGACGGCAACACAGATCAATCTTTGAAGCTGGAGCTCGTTATCCAGAAGTTTTCAACCATTTTTGAAAATTGTTGATTGAAATATGTTTCTATTCTTTCAAGAATGAATCATGATTTAATGCAAATTTAATGAAGTGACGCAGAAAATTGCTTGATGAAATTTGCGTTGTCAACAAACCTTATGACAGAGGTTTGCTGAAATTGCCATCTCACCAGTGAGCCCTTAAAGCTGAAAATTTTTCCTTGTTCAAAGTTTCAAGTTTGCAATTACGTAAAATCTCTACATTTTTGTGATGGAATAATATCATAAAGAATTTCAAAACTTGGCTACTTATAGAACAAGTATTTTAGTGCTTTTACTGCTCCACTTATGCTGATAATAAGTGAAGATATGAACAAAACAAATTTTTAAAATAGTGAACTCAAGAGGAGCTTGTCTGGACACACAGACATTTCAGCATAATTTTTTTTTTCTGAGGATGATGCCCACATGAGCTCTAGGCTTGTGCGTGGGTAATGAGTGGGGTGATTATGAGATATGACGACTACTTTTTAGGCAGTCGGGACCGACGACTTAACGTCTCCTATATTTGTCAAAATCCTTTGGATTATATGGATTTTATCTGACTGCTGATAACTTAATCAGTCTGACGCCTTAGCCGCCTCGGCTACGAACCACTCCATGCTTATGCTGATGTATTATCACAAGCTCAAAGGCTTGTGACACAAGGGTAGAATGCTCCTATATGGGTTTTTATATAGTTTATAATTTTGGATTATAAATATTATCGGTTTTTCTATGAGCATATTCAACTTATATAATGCTTTATCGACCATTAAACTACAGAGGTAGTGAAAGATTTCCATTATCATTCTATTTAGGTTATAAATTGACCCCAATAATATTAACAAGTTTCTGCACATCGAGCAATTTATTCTCTTTTTAATACCTGAAGGTTGAACAAAGATCAAGGTGAAACTACCATCGTCCACAATCTCAATTATTATCATATTGATCATGTTTTTATTCATGATCATTGATTTCCTCTCTGTTCATTATGTTTATTCACTCAAACCGTTTTCAAAGTATCCAGTAAATGGTATAGAGTGAGAAGAGTAATAATTATACTCTTCAGATCTTCAGAATTGTGAAGGATGAGTATATCTTAAGTATTCTCAGAAGTGAGAGGAGTAAGTAGTGGAATACAATCAATGCAATATTTTTACAAAGACAATATTTTTTGTCTTTTCAAGTTAATCATTGTAAATACAATATTATAACGAAGACAATAGTTTTCATATGAAATACTCTTTATGAATTTACAATATAATTTTGTCTATGGTATACTTGAGCAGCATTATAATAAACAGAAATCAATAATGATTGATGTTAGGATAGAAAAGAATAGATTATACTCGTATTAATTTGTTACCAGTATTAAATTTCATAATGAATCCCAAATGAATCTTATTTCTATTCAAGAATGTATAAATCAAATTCTCTATCACAGTAATGACAAAGTAATAGTAGTAGATAGAGTGATGACTATATTCAGTACCTATATGAGTATATATTACATACACTCATATGATATACGAAAAATATACATTATCAATGTGGAAAATTTAGGTGAAATAGAAATTCTATTTCTGTAGACTCTACTAATATTATATTTCCCATTACAAAAGTACCACACTAATGTAATAAAATGTATATGGATGAAGATTAAAGAAGTACTCTGGTTGCTTTTATTACAAGTATTTGAACTGATCATGGTTATCAAGTTAATTATTTAGAAAATAATAATCTAAAGTAAAATACAGTGCAAAAATGATAAGATTACATCTAAATATGAATAAAAGTTTGGAAAGAATCAAAGTATGGGATAAATTTTCTAATTTGGCTATCATTGGTGCATCTTTGAAGTTGACATCAAATAAATAATAGATATAGGTTACAAGATATAAGAATTATAGGATATAGGAACAACATATTAGGTTTATTAATTCATGTGTGTAATGTACATGTGAATTATTGTCTTCTACAAACGGTGAGATTTGTATTGACAGCTTCAAAGCCTGGATTGCGAATGTTGTGGATTATCTATCTAGGAGAAAACATAATATTTTTCTTATTATTGCAAGAGCGATTTTATTTATAGCTGTTTCACTGTTGAGACATTGAATCAATCTAATATTTTATTTGCTTATTTATAATATCTATTTATATAATCTATGATATCAATATCTATCAACAATAGAAAATTTGGAAAAAAATTATGAAATTTAGATACTAACTGTGATACTGTAGATACTGATATCTATGATATCAATATCTATCAACAATAGAAAATTTGAAATAAAAATTATGAAATGTAGATACTAACAGCTAAATGCACGAAACCTATTGCATTGATGAATGAGAGCCTATTACCAAAGACAATTATAATACTTGTCTAATAGTTTCCTATCGTCTGCGCTATTACATTCGAGCAGTTGGTCAATCTTGAAACGGCCACACCCTGAAACAAAGTGAAGTGAAGGCTTATTAAGCCGGGGCTGGCCATTGTTCGATTATTTGGATGGTCTGATCTGGTTTGTGAGAGTGATGCAGGAACTGCACCCAATATACACATCACAGCCGCGTTTTAGTTGTAGCATTCCTGTCTCTGTAATATTCTTTCAAGGTCCTCCGTCTTCTTTGAAAGGTTAACTGGTGGAATATACGTGGAAGGCTGGAAGGCGCAAGGTGGAAGGCCAACCAAGATACTTTTAAAATAAAACTAATTCATCTCGCATACACATACTGTATTATAAGAAAATACTGTTCAACAATATAAAATCCAACAGACTTGGTAAAGCTTAGAAGGTAATGGTAATAACTATTTTGCAATAATGTTTTCCCGGTATTATTGAAAATTGATATTGCTATTGGAAAATATTTTTCTATTTTAATATTTGCTATTAACATTTATTTCTATTCATTTTATTTTTATTTCACACTTACTGTTATTGAATAACCATTTACTGTAAATAACAGGTGTAAATTCACTGCAAATAACATCTAATATTGCATTATGTTTGCAATATTGTTTGCAATATGCAAAGATATGTTTATGTTTGCAATATTGCAATATTGTTTGAAATATGCAAAGATATGTTTATGTTTCCGATATTGCAATATGTTTGCATTATCTATTTACTGTTAGCATCTATTCTCGATGGTTGGATATTGAAAATTAACTGTTATGAGTAACTGCCAGACAAATTTTGAGTTCTTATCTGTAGCCAAATATTATTATCTAGAGAGGAGATGGAAAGAAGAATATATTCTATCATTTGAGAGATTACTCTACTTTTGTTTGCATTATTTTTGGGTTGCAAGCAGGTTCTCAGTTGTCAAGTTAAGCTTAAATCTCTTATAACTATATCAAGAACATGTAAAAATTTCTTAGAATATTGGTGATTTTTCAGAAAGATTAATTCTGTAAGCTGCGTAATGATTTATAATATTAATTTCAAATAGATAAATATCTATTGTTACTCTAAATTTTATGGTAAGTGGAAATTTATGGAAAATGCTATCTTGAAAGTAACATTTGAAGAGAGAATTTTTCTTTTTCAAAAATCTGTATTGAATTGAGAAGTTAATTCAAATTGAAATATCCACGTATCATTTTGTAAATAGAAAATGTGGAAAGTACAAAGGTGGTAATGAGTTTGAAAATATGACAAAACATTTTCTACTAAGCTATCAATTTTAAATATTAAAAATGTTTGTGGAAATAGTTTTAAGTTATTAAGTAAGAATTTCTTGTTTTATTGAGATGACCAGCTTGGTTACAGTGTATTGTATTTAGGTATTTTGTTTTGCGAAATAAATTAATTTTTGAATTTGAATTTTGAATTACATTCTGACTTCTGAATACATTGCCTTATTAACCCTTTTAATGAGGGCACACCTTACAGTGACGTCCTTGATTACTGTAAAGATTGAACTAATTACAGTTACAATAACTGCCAAGAGCTCTACTCGATAATACTGTATAAATCTTTCAAAGCACGGTTTCATAGCTGAACCTGTTCAAGGTAAAGTTGATTTTCTAACCAGAAATGATTCCAAGAGTTTATTGTTATTCTCAACTGACATGAATTTACAGTTGACTTTTGCAATAGCCTCGTACAAATAATAGAACTTTCAATAATTAATTTAGAGCTAGATGTTTTGACAATAAGAGTCGTGCTATTAATTGAACAAACATTTATTCTGAAACTAATTTCATTACATAAAAGCAAAAAATATGCAATGGAAAGAATCGCAATGAAATCTAGAGATCTACTCTGTTGTTATTGAATAACCATTTACTGTAAATAGTATAAGAGTTTTTGTTGAGTACGATGGAATGTCATCCTCATAAATGGAAACATTATTTTAGTACAGTAAAATTGGCCCAAATGGAGGACCACCTAGCATTATGCATAGTTTCTTGGCAAGCTGAGTTTTTTTCTAATACCTTGAGGTAGCCTTGGAAAGGAGTGATCTGAGTTTGCTCCCCTACAGAGGGTGAACTAACGTTTTGAGGGAAAAGAGATGTTAGAGAAAACTCTCTCTCATGTCACCTTACATAGGTAATTTTTGTTTCCTCACTCCAAGGATAGGAGTTTTCTAGTTTCCCAACCTATACATCATGCTCAAGTATGATTTCAGTAATGGGTTTGATTGGATGTTGTAGAAATAATAATTTTCTGAGTCCTTTGATTGTGCTGGAAAAGTACTTGAATAATCATTCTCCTACTCCTTCAAAATATATCAAATAAAACAGTACTCTCCAGGAACTCTAAATTTGTTTTTCGTTAACATATTTCTTCAAACTACATTAAATTCGAAGCATCCATTCAAAAAACAAATTTAGCTGAACCTTCTAGGCCGTATGATATATGAAATTCAAATCATCACAGAAGCTTAATCTTTTTATCTGATGGCCATTTAACTTTTTTATTATTTTTTCTCTTTTTTTCTGCTTGCGCGATCTGGGGGCTGTTTTTGGTTTTTCTATCACTGTAATCGGTAGAATGTTTTTATTTGATCAGACAATATTCACAGTCATCTTGGTTATTTTGTGAAGTATTAGGTTCCTTTCCTGTCATTGTTGGTAGGGGAGGAGGAGATACTCTATCAAAAAACGGGATGAGCATCCAAGGGCCAAGTTCCAGTACGGCGTACCCCCCGCAGTGTTCATCTCCACATTATTATTGTCAACGCTAATATCTCTTAAAATAATTTACAAATGACCTATTGAAATATGAATTATGCATACTCCTATTGAATATGAACAATTGAAATTTTAAACTCAGAGTGAGTAAGTGCTTTCAGGTGGGTCCGTTTCTATTACATAAAGGTTTTAATGGAATAATGAAGAGGAGAATTTTTCATCAATGTATGTATCCCTATAGTTTATCAGTGCATAGAGACTCAGTACATCAGAGAGAAAGAGACTCAGTGCATATTGATTACAGAGTGCTCCATATATTTTGATCTATGAGACTAGAGACTTCCGTAAATATCTAGACTTCTAGAGACTCATATTTGAAGACACTACAGTTCATCAATTATTCACGATTTAAAAAAATCTCTATTAATGTGGATAAAGTAACAATCATGTTTACAACTTAAAAAAAATCGAATCCCTTACAAATTCATACATTTTCTCCCCAAATTACGTGAGTAGTCATTTTTTTCAGGCCTTAACCTTTGTATACTCATGTATTCTTTGTAGGGGTTATTATTTCAGTAAAAACCGAATACCCCTAACAAATTTAAACATTTCATCCCCAAATTACGAGAGTAGTAATTTTTTTCAGACCCAAGCAGTAACGTCTGCATACTCATGTTAGTCTTTGCAGGGGTCATCATTTCAGTCACAACCAATACAAGAAATCTGCGAATTATGGATCTCATGGTATTCTCAGTAGGGATCATTATTTCAGTCCCAACCAGTAAAAGAAATCTAGGAATTTCGAGTGTATACTCATGGTATTCTTATAAGAGTTCATAACTTCAGTCTTCAGTCCCTATCAGTACAAGAGATCTGATATTTTCGAGTGTATGAATAAAGTAATAAATCGAGGGAATGAAATGATTAATTATGTGTAAGATTTGTCGAGTGAGCATGTGGTACACGGTACGTACGCGGCTTTCAGATCACTTATTGGCGTTTCGCGCGTTCGTCATCTGGTTCAAACCTTCAAACCTGTTGCACTCTGCGTCTCCAGCTCTCCATCTATCTCTCCTGCATCTCTAAATCTATCTCTCGCTCTCCTTTCCTCTCCTCTCCTGCCAGGTGAATGGAGAGTGAATACGGTGGCAAAATGAAATAACAGCTGATCGCAGCTCGCTCTGGCGAATGCTAGCCAAGCTGGAAAGGCCTCGCTACAAGCCGCTTCGTGCTAAAAGCAGTCAGTTGCCTTTTCATGTATAGTATCCACTGCCGTCACCGCTGCTGTACTTTCACTTTTACTTTTATTCTAGCGAATCTGGCTGGATCTACTGCTGCTTATTCACCTCATGATGTCAGCTTGCGTCACGTTTAGCCTCAAATTCTGTATTACGCTCCTGATATGTAGTAGACTTTTTAGGTTGATCGATCTCATTTGCAAATGAGTACTGTTTTAAAGATACAATTCAAAGTTGTAGTAATGATGTCAGTACGGTATTAGAATCCGTTTTACACACCTGTGTAGGAACTGGATACTTCTTGGGTTGATCAACTTTATTTGCAAATCAATAATAATGCTTGTTTATCTTACTTGGATAAATTAGAATAAGTTCAGTTTGTATCATGTTCGGCATTCCGTTCTACACACCTGATAATATGTAGAAACTGGATACTTCTTGGGTCGATCAACTTAATTTGCAAAGAAATAATGTTTGTTAATCTTACTTGGATAAATTAGAATTCTTGTTGGAGAGTTCCACTTGAAATTATAGAATAAAATGAATGGGTTAGAGATCAATAATGAATTTAGATAATGTCAGCTTAAATCATGTGAAATCTAATTCTGTCTTATGATGATATGCAGAAACACATTAGCTTGATGAATCTGAATTGAATGAGATAAATCAATGTAAATGAATACTCTTTAATTTACATGTAAGAAATTGAATCAATCAATGGAGCTTACATTATGTTAAGCCTCCAATTCGATATTATTATTATGATATAGGCCTACAGAAACATGTTAAGTTGATTAATTTGAATTGAATAAGATTGATCACAAAATGTATACGGTTTAGTTTACATGGATGAAACAGAATCCATGATGATTCATCATCCATCTGAATTGATCTATCATCCATGATTCATCCATCTGAATTGAGCAAGATCGAACAAAATGTAAACGGCTTAGCGGGTTTAGTTTGCATGAATGGAATAGAATACATGATGATTCATATTCAGCTTCAAATTTTGTATTACTCTTTTGATGTGTAGAAGACCTCTTGATGAGTCTAATCTAATCTATTCGTGACCGTGAGTACTAGATTCCATTAACTTTTCTTGATATATTCTTCTAAATAAAATTCACTAAAGATGAACATAAATCACTGAAAATGGACCAATTTACATGTAAGAAATGGGATCCATGATGAATCAATTGAGGTTACATCAATCATCAGCAAATCACCCCTAATATGACAATGATTCTTTGTCATAATTGTTTGAGGTCAATAAAGCAGATAAGGCTTCCTCTAAGTGATAGAGAAAAACATAACGAGAAGCTATAGAAGAATGCGAATAGTTCATAGTGATATGCTAATTTTTGAAATAATCAGTCAAATTAAATTGTTTCTCTATGAAAAACTTAACCGTTTTTAATGATTCCCAGATCAAAGACTATAAGGATAAGATCTAAGTGACATCAATATTGATATGAAAGGAATTGTAAGCGCCAGTTAATCACTGTCACTTACTTACGCTAATTCAGAGCTAGTTGATTATCGGCCCCAACAAAGATACATTTAATTCAAGGACAAAATTTAATAATTTCTATCTCAATATAGGTTGGTTGATTGTGATGCATTGGAACATGAGATACAATTCTCCTTCCCCAAGCTCGAGCTTGCTCTTTTGGGGAAGTAGTTCCTTATGTTTAATTTCGTATAGACCTAATATTGTGATTGTCTTCCCTAAAAGAGGAAGCTTCAGCTTGGGGAAGAAAAATCTCATGTTCCAATGCATCCCCTTCAACCTACCTATAGAAAACCTCAACATTCATCATACGAAAAAATCTATGTTTCCTCTGACAGCTGTACCCAGAGAGTGACTGACAAAACAGTCGTCATCTCTCATCATCACCTCTCTCATTACCCACGCACAAGCCTAGAGCTCATGTGGGCATCACCCTCAAAAAAAAGTCTGGAAGAAGAAATGCTTCACTTCTATTCTCTCTGGCTGTACCAAAGCCTATTCAAGGTTGAGAAATTATGTCTGGGGAAATGAATTCCTTATTGCTAGGTCCACGCTTTTTCTCGACGCTCTACTGTCCAAATGTTTAATAAAGACGCATATTAATATTGTACTTGCTTCGTAAAGAGGCATGTGGATTGACGCTTTAGATACAACCCATACCTCAAAACTTGCAAATGCAATACAACCCATACCTCAAAACCTGCAAATGAAAACTTCAATTACTAAAAGGATAGTGGGGACTGTTTTTTTCATTTCGAATTTATAATAAAAAGCATAAATAATTCAATTATTGTTCTTGACTACTCTATATTGAAAATCAAGAAATTCCACATGCTATTAAGTAACTTTCATAAAAACCTTTTCTCTTGATAATCTTCGAAAATATGTATCAACTATGCATACTATATATCCATAATGTATAGAATGTATACATGTATACTGATATGAAGTATAACGTGGCCACTGTAGCGTCAACTGCGTTCTTGTAGGCAATGGCGTAACCGAAGCGTAACGATAACGTAGCAGCGTTCCTATCCAACGCGTTTTATTCACGGAGATGACAGAGAAAGCATTAAATAGTGCGTTGATAAAACTATGCTCGTCATCAAATGCCTCAGATAAGTAGGCCTTATCTCAAATACAACAAATCTCCAAAACGATAGAGAAGATCCAACGGACAGATTTCTAAAAACCGTTGTCATCAACTCAATGTCTCCATCGGTCCAGATCCAACTCACTTTTATGAGTTTGAGATCAGCTTATTTTTGTAATTATTTCAGGTCTAACTATTTTTAAAGTTTGTATTCAATGTATTTTTTTCTTGTTTTAGATCAAATATAATCCTTGTAATTAATGATGGGGAGTCCGATCCCACTAGACGTCAAATCAAATCTGCGAACAAGTATAGAAACCAATATGAAAAAACAAACAATTCAAAACTCCTGATCCTAGCAATTGTCAGGGCAGACAATTTGTAGCAATTCAGTGGAAAACATCCATATTTACAAAAGGAACAGATAGGATTAATCCCATAAAACTTTGTTATACACTTGTAATTTTGATCTATTAACATAATTTTATTAATCACCGTGAATGTTTTCACAGTGAGAAAAGGATCCAATGTTGATGGAGAGAAAAAATGTTGACGACAGTGAATATTACACTATTTGAATGTATACGTTCTACTGAAGTACTTGAAAGTTTAAAGTACAGAATAGCACTTCTCATTCTAATTTCGAGTAAGTTTGTCATGTTGAAGTTAAAATAATAAACAATGATAATTTTAATAATAGTTATATAATAATTTTTTTTAATTTCAGGTTATTGCAATTGCATTGTAGTTCGCAAAGCTTGACGCTATAGAGACTGAAAGTAAAATCGTGATTAACAACACAATAATTATTATTATTCATTATTTATATTGACTACCTTCGCTTACCGCTTTTCTCGGACTACGGTTAAAAATGACGTATTGCACTGATTATTCAACTGATCGAATAATATTTTTGTTGGAAATCTATATGCTTCTTCTTTGACTCTTATCATTGATCAATAGAGTGTTTTACCAATTCAACTGATAAAGTGGATTTCAAACTCTCAAGACTTCGCGGGCCACCTATTTGAGGCTACGCATTAATTTAACGAACTCCTTCATTGAGGTCATATAGAAGGATCTTATTATTTTTATTGCAATTCAGGTCTTTTATTGAATCATCATGCTCCTGGATTCCTTTCAAATGCGGTTGAATAATTTTATTAAAATTAAAGCACGTTTCAAGTTGCTCCCAGATTCCTTTCAAACGTTTCTGATTCACTACTTTATTCAACTTACCAGTTCACTAGTAACTTATCACGAAACCAATTTAAGTTCATGACTCTTGTAATGTGTAGCGCCTATATAAGAACGTGCATCTAACATGAAAAATAGCTGAAACTCGTGCTCAGCCACCAGTGATCCTAATTAGTAGACCATAGAGGCCATTCTATCCTTAATGGTGGAGAAAGGCCGTTGAAGACTATATAGTTTGCATAATATCCTGATAATTTTATGATATAATTAATCGGTAGCAAGCTGATCGTAGAATTAAAATAATTTCCAACACTTCTAACAAAGTGAAACTAGATTGACTAGGTATCAAAAGAGACATTTAAAAATACAGAAGTGTTTGAGAAACTATAAAGCTATAATCTTAATCACTAATATTTTCCTGTAAATCTACTTATCCTCCTGTAAATCTATTTGATTTCTTCTCCACATGACAGAGATGAGCAGTTTGCTTGAGACGATTAAAAAACCACGTATTTAAATCTTGTCTTAGAAACCAAATATTCAATAGCACAGGATGATGGAGAGCTTGCAATAAAAATTAGAAAATTTACAGCTAATGCAATAAAAATGAGAAAATTTATAGCTGAATGTTGTTGATGAATAATTAATTATAGCTTACTTCTACTGTATAATGTATCTGTATTGGATAAGCATCATCCCCTGAAGATGAATCATGAACTGACCAAAACAAACCTTTCTTTTTAATCTTCTGGGAAAAAGA